>JAWNMO010000529.1:0-600000 GCA_035043915.1 Drosophila paramelanica | reverse complement strand
AAATTTAGAAAGGTATCCGTGAGATACATAGATTGTTTGCTTACCGAGCAGATGGAAATGCCGCGTCAAAAAATTATGTAAAGACGTTGATGATGATAAAATTGTAACGGAATTTAACGGACCAAGAGAGCGTGCAGAGCGTCGTCGCCTAAAACCAATTAAAATGAAGTTTTCATCAATGATTTGTGATTAAATATATATTCAACTATTTACTTATAACAGAACGAATATTCAGTTCTTAATGCTAATTATAATTTATGCAAATGTTTTACCCGACAACAAATGACTCTGACTATAAAAAGTACTATGATAAAAATTAAATATATAAATCAACTATATACGAGTATAATTAATGTATTGTATAATTAATAAATAATCATGTATATGTTCCTTTTTAGTTTAATGCGCATACAGATTATCACAAGAAAAAGTAATAAAAGTTAAAATCGTAGTAGCTTCGTAGTAGTTAAAAAAAAAAAATTAATAAATAAAGCAACAAGTAACGAAAAATTAAAAAAAAACACAAGTGTAAACACCGCATTTAAAAAAATATCAATTAAGTAAGCGCGTTAAAATAATATTTAAAAGAACAAAAATAAAAAAAATCATACTTATGATAATAAAAACAAAAACACAGACACAAACACCCAACACATAACAGCAATGCAGCAAAAAGTAGTTTAAATAGTAGCAAAGAAACAACACAGAGACATACACAGAAAAGTATTTAAAATGTTTGTGCAACACACTTTCGAAAAGTTTTTAAATAACAAAACATAAATATTAAGCCAGACATTTTTAAAAAGCATATTTAAATGGTTAATTACAATTATAAGCAGTCAAGGGCCGAACGATATAAGTATACTAATCAGTACATATATATACATTTCCAGACTTTCTGCACAGTTCTTAACTTTCCAATTTTCCAATTGCACAAAACGTTTGCCAATACTGGCCACGACAACAACACTCACACTCACACTCACTGCAACACTTTCCGCATGCAAATGCAGCTCTGCAACACTGGAGACACTATCAAAGCAAAAACAAAAAAAAAACGCAAAAAAAAAAACAACTCACGAACCTACCTACAAGACTTGTATAAATTATAATAATAAACGCAAAATTTAATAATTAGTAATTAAGTTTAAATTACATTTTGTAAAAATTAATAAACCAGGCGTAAGTGTAAACTGTAAAAAAAAAATGAAATACTACTTGTAATGTTTATTTGTAAATTATGGCAAAGTTACACAGGCGAATTACTAATTTGCTGTTGCTTCGCATTTCATTTCTAGACTAGTTTAATTTCTAAATTAATTTAAACGCATTTATTACGAATATGTGTAAATTTCAAGGCAAAAATATAGTATTAAATTATTTAAACAAAAAAAAAAAACAAAAAAAAAAAAACAACGCAACGCATTTGTTTATTTCTCGCATTTATTATTACAACAGCAGCATTAAATTTGAATTGAATTTCAAACAAAGCAAGCTGCTGAGATTTGTTGGCAAGTATATAAAAATAAAATCGAATAGAAATCATTTCAACAATAGCATCAAATATTATAATTAATGCTTACATAATTAATATTCAAAATTAATTGAATAAATCTAGCAAGTAGCAGTGCGTCTGAAAATCGATGAAAAATCCAGACAAAAAAAAAACCAACACACACACACATAAAAACCAATGACAATTTAAAAACTGGGTAATAATTCATATAAAATATAAAAGAAAAACCTAAAACAAAAGCGTAAAAAATATAATAAAAAATGTAAAACAAAAATTTAAATACTGTTCTCTCGTTTTCTTTTGTTCGAGTTGCGGTTAATAAAAAGTGGGTCAACAACGCCTAAAGGAACACACAGTTAAACACTCTTTTAGCTATAAAATGAATTGGATGACAGACTTGACTAAGTTAGAAAGAAGAAAAATCGGATTGATTCGATAAAAAATTAGATGGATGTGCTTCGACCAACTAGCTCCACGCAAAATTGTGCAGACGACATCGACAATAAAATTAATTAGCAAAATTATTGAGTGCACATTGATTTTATTAACAGAAAGTAGCTGCGATTTCAATGCCAATTGCATTGCAGTCTTAATTTTAAGGCGTTGCATAAACAGAAATTTAGTTAAGTAAACAATACTTTGGCACTCTGGCAGCCAGACGATAGATGCCTTGGAAATAGCTCGCGGGCTTGATCAACTACAAAAGAGCTGTTTCTCTGGGGACAAGGAACTGAAAGTTGAGCATAAGTCAATGTTTACTTTTGCCCAGAAGACAATAATGCACCCGAAGGCATTAATCAGAGTACTTTTGCGGAACTGGGATCAATGACCGCCGTTGGCTACTGACATCTGTTTTAATTCACGCGTATTTCGCATATTCCAATTGAATTGGAAAATCGACAGCAGCGACAATAACACAATTGCCGTGCCCAACAACACGCAGGCCACAAATCGCTGCTTGAGGGTGAACTGAACGGGGGGCGGGTCAGGGGTAAGTGGGTGTTGCTGGGCCGCAGGGAAAGTCCGCATATGTCGATGTCGAAACGTTTAAATCAAATATAATAAAATAATAACGTTGACTGCTGCGGTGCCAGGCACTTGGCATTTGCTATTTGTTGCTGTCTTTTAATTGACACTTTCGATTGTTCCACTGAATAAATGACGCTGGGGCTGCCTGCTGAATGGCTGTCCATCAATCCGCTGATTGGGGCGGCGGGCCCCTTCACCTGCCTGTCAGGCGTGCGTTGAAAATTAGTTGAAAGCCATTTACGAAAATCGAACCAAACACAGCACATGAAATGGGCGTTGTTGTTGTTTTTATTTTATTTTCTCTGTTTATTTTATTCTATTTTTTTTTTCTTTTGGTTGGAAAAGTTCTCTCAATTCGTCAAATTGTTATTGGGCTTTTCAGTTGAGTGTTAAACGATTTTATTGTATTTATTTTGGACTGCACTTTTCGGTTTGGCGCTGTTCACTTTACAACACTTCAATTTGTGACGCACAACGTTTGTCCTTTTATTTTCTCTGTTGGCCTGAATGACTTTATTTATCGCATTATGTGCGTGGCCCATCACAAACATTGCCAAAAAAGGGTTGACCCATCGCGCCAGCTGTGGTGGGGGGGACTGTCACAAACGAGTTTTGTCCAGCTGACAACTTGATGCGACACGCACTCCATTTTTTTGAAATTGTGTGTTGGGAAGTGTTGCGATAAAAACGCGTGAAATAATCATAATTATGGGCAATACGGCGAAAATGTTGGCCAAACTCAAGGGTTGTCACGCAAAAAAGGGGACAACTGTCGTGACAAATGCGCTTTAAGTGCGGGGCGTGAAGCGCAAAGCTATGTGGCAAATTGATTTTATTTGATTTCAAGCGCAAATCATCTGTAAATCATTAATTGATTCATCACATTTCTAACAAGTGATCAACTGTTTTTTAATGCCCCAAACCGTTGAATGATGTTAAGCGATACCCATTACTCTGATATTTAAAAAAAATTATATAGATTTTAATGTAGAATTGATGGTAATGAAAAATCTTGACCAAAATGCCATCAAACATGAAAATCGGATCAGTTTTGACAAATTTATGGCTATTTCAAATATGACACCTATGGGTCGAAGAGCTTTACATGTCCAAATTTTTCTCAATTTTGACATGATTTTTGACAAAAAATTTGACCCCCACAGAATCACGTTAAATGTTGTTTTTTATACTATTTATGGACAGCAAAATCGATTAAAAATACAAACTCGCAATTTTAAAATTTGAAAAAATATTTTTTTCGAAAATTCACAAGGGGGAGTACTTGATTTTTTTAAAAAAAACGAAAAAAATTTTTTTTTCAAAAAATCATCGATTTTTAATTTAGAATCGATGGTAATGAAAAATCTTGACCAGAATGCCATCAAACATGAAAATCGGTTTAGATTTAAGAAATTTATAGGTGTTTCAAATATGAGACCTATAATTCCAATACAGTAGTCTAAAGACATAAAACAGGATGAAAGAATGATTATTGTATTATTTTAAAAAGGCATATTTGAGCAAGGAAACAGTTTGCTTTTGCTCTTAAAGTACATTCAGAAATGTTTTTTATGCCATTCTAATTATTGTTTAATCTTGGGATTACGTTATAGGTTAGTTTCAACTATGAAAGGAGCAGGCATAACATAGTTCATCTACGATAATTCCCGCTAATACACATGTATTCCGCAACTGTTGTTCCATTCATTTTTTTTTTCGAAATCATCCCATTCCATTGAAGAACTTGAGCTCATCTGGCATCTAGAATTCGGCTGCTGGTGCTCAGGGCAGCAGCTGTTTGTGCCATATCAGGGTATCAGGACGGCCATCCTATTAACTAGATACAACGGCTCCCTACTAAGCCGTCTGGACAAATACTTTAATGCTGCAGCACAAAGTCCACGACGTAAAAATGCAGAAATATGTTTTTTATATGCCTCGCGAGCCTCTCCAGCAACTGTGCAAATAAGTAAAAAGTAATCCTAATTACAATTGCTAGTTATAAATAAACATGGACAAGCAGAAAGTGGCCAAAAAGAAGCACAACAAAGCCCCGACTGAGCCGGGACTGGGACTGGGACAGTGTCTGGATCTGGATCTGGTAGTGGTACTGGTACTGAGAATGATGACGACGTTATTGTAATAATGAAAATCCCCAAACAAGCCATAAAAGGGATAAACGAAACGAAACGTAATGGAATGAATGAATGAAATTTTTGGCAAGCTGCGAATGTGACAGAGTAACAGATTTTCGCCGCTACAAATGCGAAAGATAATGGATTGGGAAAGACTGAATAGAGACAGGCAGTTAGGCAGTTAAACAGACAGACAGACAGACAGGAACTTCGCATCGAGTCAACGATTTGGTGCGACCTGTGCAAATTTTTTTATTAGTGGTGGTTGGTGGTGGTTGTTGCCTATTTTTCGCAAAATATTTGTTTGTTTTTCCGCTTACGGATTTTAATAAAGCAAATCGCTTAAATAGCTCAGCTACAGCAGGCAGCCGACTCGCTTCTAATAATAATTACAAATGTCAGAGTCCTGCGAAATGAAAATGTTTTAAATCGTTTAATGCTTGGGCAACACACACCCCTCCACACACCCCTCAAACAAAATCAAACCCTTTGCACATGCAATGCATCTCTGCTAAAACATGAATATATTCGAGTCGTACCCCTTTTTGACTTTTGTGAGGAGGCATCAAGCACAATGGGCACAGTCGAACAATGGACATGGCAATGCCCTAAATCTGCTCAACAGAGTTGTCAGCCACTGCGTAGTAGGTCCCGTAGAGTTGCCCGAAGTTGCTTATCATGCGTTAAATTGCAGCAATTTGACAGTTTATCGTTGGAGTCATCGTCGCATTCTCATTGTCAAAGACAATGCCTGAGGCTATCGGCTATTTGCATGGCGTAGCCCCACCGTCCGCAAAATCTAAAAACCACCCTCGCAGCCGATGTCCAACTACGAGTAAATTGTCAAATTGTCGCCCCGCTGACGTTTGTCGTTGCAACTAATGCAATTCATGTGTTGACTGTGCCACACAGTCTATCCCACTCACATTTCTCTATCTCTCTCTCTCTGTTTGCTTTTGTTTGTGCTTGTCGTGTCCTGGCGAATGTCCTCACTGTCAATTTGCATGTTACCTTGCATTTGTATTGGCATTAAAACGTATTCTGTCTTTCTCTTTCTCTCCCCCAACTATTAGTTGCAGTGTGTCCTTATCAACGGCTGCTTCCTGCCGCACGTCCTTGCCGGCTTCCTTTGTTTGGCTGTGTGTTTGTATTTGTGTATTTGTTTATCTAACTATCAAAGTGCTGCGTGCTGCTTGCATAACTCGAGATTCGAGTGTGTTAATTGCTGGTCTTCGATGCCCTTCCCCGCATCCCCCCGCCTTACATCCTTGGCCAATGTCCTGCATCTTTTGTCCCTCGGACAGTGTTAACATTTCCATTGCAGTTTTAGTCTACTAATCTATTATTTGGGCTCACATCCCTGATAAATGTGCAAAAATCATGTGCTGACTCGAAGCTCTATTGCTGTAGTTAGTTCAGGACTAATTTGCAAGTATTTAAGTTACCCAACAGATTAGATTCGACTACGCCTAAGCTTCTTAAGGACAGTCAGTCTATTCGTAAATATATATATTTGCATTTCGGTGACATGTTTAAGGATATTTAGTTACAAAGTTTATTACCGTAACTAGTTGCCGTATGTTCATTCTATTCAAATTGATCAGTATATGAAAAGTTGCACTTAGAAGGTAAAATAGTAAAAAAATATAAAAATAATTAATCTTAAATGCTAAATTATTAAATGCTAATAACATCACTGACACGAAAATGGTTTTTAATTTTCTTTTTTCATGTCAAAATTTTTGTCGATTTTGGGATGATTTTTGACCAAAAATTTGATCCTCTCAGAATCACCTCAAATGTTGTTTTTTATGCTAATTATGACAAATAAAATAATCGATTGAAACTATAAATTCGCAATTCTACATTTTGAAAAAAAAAATTTTTTCCAAAATTCACAAGGGGGAGTACATGCTTTTTTGACCAAAAAATTCCAAAAAATTGTATTTTCGAAAATGAATATGTTTTGAATGTGGAGTCAATATATAGGACAAATCATGATCAAAATGCCATCAAACGTGAAAATCGGTTCACTTTTTGACAAAGTTATGGGGGTTTGAAATATGGGAGCTATGGAATCTGACAATCTTACATGTCAAAATTTTTGTCGATTTTGGGATGATTTTGACCAAAAATTTGACCCCTTAGAATCACCTCAAATGTTGATTTTTATGCTAATTATGACAAATAAAATCGATTAAAACTATAAATTCGCAATTCTAAATTTTGAAAAAATTTTTTCCAAAATTCACAATTTTTGATTTTTGACCAAAAATTTGACCCCCTCAGAATCACCTCAAGTGTTGTTTTTTATGCTAATTGTGACAAATAAAATCGATTAAAACTATAAATTTCGCAATTCTAAATTTTGAAAAAATTTTTTTTTCCAAAAGTCACAAGGGGGAGTACATGCTTTTTTGACCAAAAAATTCAAAAAAATTGTATTGTCGAAAATGAATATGTTTTGAATGTAGAATCAATATATAGGACAAATCATGATCAAAATGCCATCAAATGTGAAAATCGGTTCACTTTTGACAAAGTTATGGGGGTTTGAAATATGGGAGCAATGGAATCTGACAACTTTACATGTCAAAATTTTAGTCGATTTTGGCATGATTTTTGACCAAAAATTTGACCCCACCAAAATCACCGCAAATGTTGTTTTTTATGCTAATTATGACAAATAAAATCGATTAAAACTATAAATTCGCAATTCTAAATTTTGAAAAAAATTTTTTTCCAAAATTCACAAGGGGGAGCACATGCTTTTTGACCAAAAAATTCAAAAAAATTTTATTTTCGAAAATGAATATATTTTGAATGCAGAATTAATATATAGGACCATGATCAAAATGCCATCAAACGTGAAAATCGGTTCACTTTTGACAAAGTTATGGGGGTTTGAAATATGGGAGCAATGGAATCTGACAACTTTACATGTCAAAATTTTAGTCGATTTTGGCATGATTTTTGACCAAAAATTTGACCCCTCAGAATCACCTCAAGTGTTGTTTTTTATGCTAATTGTGACAAATAAAATCGATTAAAACTATAAATTCGCAATTCTAAATTTTGAAAAAATTTTTTTTCCAAAATTCACAAGGGGGGAGTACATGCTTTTTTGACCAAAAAATTCAAAAAAATTTTATTTTCGAAAATGAATATATTTTGAATGTAGAATTAATATATAGGACAAATCATGATCAAAATGCCATCAAACGTGAAAATCGGTTCACTTTTGACAAAGTTATGGGGGTTTGAAATATGGGAGCAATGGAATCTGACAACTTTACATGTCAAAATTTTAGTCGATTTTGGCATGATTTTTGACCAAAAATTTGACCCCCTCAGAATCACCTCAAGTAGTGTTGTTTTTTATGCTAATTGTGACAAATAAAATCGATTAAAACTATAAATTCGCAATTCTAAATTTTGAAAAAATTTTTTTCCAAAATTCACAAGGGGGGAGCACATGCTTTTTTGACCAAAAAATTCAAAAAAATTGTATTGTCGAAAATGAATATATTTTGAATGTAGAATCAATATATAGGACAAATCATGATCAAAATGCCATCAAATGTGAAAAATCGGTTCACTTTTGACAAAGTTATGGGGGTTTGAAATATGGGAGCAATGGAATCTGACAACTTTACATGTCAAAATTTTAGTCGATTTTGGCATGATTTTTGACCAAAAATTTGACCCCCTCAGAATCACCTCAAGATGTTGTTTTTTATGCTAATTGTGACAAATAAAATCGATTAAAACTATAAATCGCAATTCTAAATTTTGAAAAAAATTTTTTTTCCAAAATTCACAAGGGGGGAGTACATGCTTTTTTGACCAAAAAATTCAAAAAAATTTTATTTTCGAAAATGAATATATTTTGAATGTAGAATCAATATATAGGACAAATCATGATCAAAATGCCATCAAACGTGAAAATCGGTTCACTTTTGACAATTTTATGGGGGTTTGATATAGCTATAGAGCTATGGAATCTTTTATTTAAGAACATGAACGAGTATAACGCAGTAGGCATCGCCCGACTGCAATGTTCTTGTTATTTTTTTTTTAGTAAATATTTTGCTAAACCGAGTATTTCAAATATTTGCTTAAGATTTCTTAGTAATTTATACTAATTATACATAAAGTAAGTTAATCCCTATATTATTTGGTATCCCATTTAAAGTATATTGAACTGCGTGTGTGGGTAAAACACTTTGGGTTAACTTAACCAAAACAATTGGCCAGACATGTGGCTAGCACAAGTGGTTTACGTAGTTAAGATCCTTTTAAGGCGCCGCAAACTATCCTTCTATGTTAACTGAGCTGGCCAAAATTTATTAGAGTAAAGTTGCGTATGCATCGATTGGAGACCAGTTAGAAAACGTGAAGAGTCCACTTAACGCCAACTAATTGAAACTTTGCCTAATGCCTGTTTATGGCACAAACAAACTTAGACGGAGACAGAGCCAGAGAGACATAGTCAAAAGGGGGGTAGGATAAGGAACCGGGGAGGTGGTGGTGGCCAAGTGGCTGATGTGCCAGATTATAAACTGCAACCTAAGACTTGGCAATAATTTGATAATTTAATTACACTTAACCTCGTTGAACCGAGCCGCCCCGCAACGCCCCCCAGCTAAACTAGCATAATTTATGCAACTGCTAATATGTTGGTGTGTGTGTGTGTGTGTGTGAGTGTGTGTGCGTGTTGGTGTTGGTGTTCGTGTTAGTGTTGTTGGCGACATTTTGCTTGTAGAAACGCATGCATAAATAAGTTTCACATAGGAGCCATTCTGACGCCGTTTTCTGCCCCTAACTTACCCTTTCTTGCCCCATTTTACCCTCCCCTGCTCCACACTCAATATGTGCGGCATCCACATAATTGTCGGCCATGTATCTTACAAATGCAAATTAGATGCAAATGTTAATAATCTGCGTGGATGAATTTTAATGAGCAGCCAAAGTGTTTTGGCGACTTGTCGCCGACGTCGGCGTCGACTGCGACGTTGACTTCGACGTCGCCGCCGACACCAGAGAGTGTCAGACATGCATCAAGGATTAACCGTGACCAGCAGAAGGTTGTTTTGCGTTATTTAAGAATTACTTTTTCCAGCGAATAACAGCTGGAAGCGTGCCTCATAAACGACACACCTATACCCTGCCATAGTCTACCTAGAGTTAACCCTTGCATCTAGTTTGAAGTGGGGAATTTTATGGCAGCATAGCTCGCCCGCTTTCCCGCTTTCCCCGGGCAGCTGTGCGGCCAGACATCAAGTGGCTGCGGCTAATTAACGCCGTTGTAAAGACGAGAGCCAAGTGCGGCGGCTCCGTTACGTGCGCCTGGATCCGACTATCAAAATTATGTTTTCTGACACTTTTTCGAGTCCAAATTTAGATGGGTCGTCTGCATCGTTTCCTTTTCATTGCCTTCGCCGCACGAGGAAGTCCAAAAATGAAAACAGATGTTGAAAATCAGTTGCACATTAAATGCTGTTCATGTGGAAACTTAATTGTTGCCACAGTGGACGGCACAGCAGTCCCTCGATCTGTCATTCTGCAACTCGGTTTGATTTGCGGCAAGTGCCGCACAACTTTCGCCGGCTTAGGGTTGTCGCTGCCTTCGCTCTTTTGCCACGTTCCCATTTTAGGTGTTTTATATTTGCCAATAATTTCATATATATAAATTTTTGTTTTGGCAAACACTATGGGTGGGTCATATTATACTATAAATATCAGTAACATAACTGTGTTTGTCCCTGCTAGAGGCGACATATGCTGGCAACTCCCATCGTGGAAGTGGTCAGTGTGTGAGTTGAGGTCATTTATAAATGAATCTGTCGATTGCCGTTAGAAATTGAAATCGATGACTACTAATGATTATTATGATAGCAACCTGATGGAAGAAAGGAACTGAAAGAGAAATGTTCTTCAATTCGAATTCAAACGCCAATATAATGAATTTAGATTAAAAATATTTATTTTTATTTTCAACAATTAACCAAGTTGCTTAATTTTCATTTAATTTTTCTTGAAATTCATAAATCTATGCATTTATACCTATTGGAATGGAGCATAACTTTAAGTAAGCAACATATTTAATCTTGACTTGACTTCTTAATAAAGTCAAAAAGTTGCATTTAGCAATTTAGTAATTCTAAGCTTTAAAAAACTTCTGATTGCTTTTGATTCAAGTACAAATAAACTGTTATTATTTTCATAAAACATTTTAATGAAAAAAAGTTAAAAATTAAAATAGGTAGATACTTGGGCCATGTTAGCAGCAGGCTCGAACGTAGATCGTGTAAGCTTCAATTAAGAACTCTTCAGTTATTTAATGTATATTTAGTTTCAAAAATTGCGCATATTTAACTCGTGTAAATTCGAACTTAATTTAAAACTTAATTTAAAAGTTTTATAAAAAATTCACTTAGAAATATAATTGATTGATATTTATTTTAAATACTATCGAATTTTATGCATGCTTCTGTCGTTGTTTATTTTAAATTTTCATTTCTCCCAATAAATATATCTCTATTGTAGATTAAGTTTAAGTTGTAGATTCAGTTTTCCTTTACTATTCACTTTTCTTTTTCTTTAAGTCGCATTTTTAGCTAGCTTACTTAATGATTCGTTGAAGGAAATTATTCACACAAGTTGTCGACAAACGACAACCAAGAACTGCCGTTTTGCGCGTAATCGAACACTCAATTAAGTTGCATTACTTTAATTTTGGGCTGCCAACAATACGCATGAAATTTCGACATACGTCGCGCACATGATGCATTCTCAGATCGCGGAGTGCGTTTGGGGTTTCGGGGTAGCAGCGTTCCCGTTAAGAGGAAATGTGCAATAACTGCGCAATATATCAAACAAATACACCTGGGAGTACTCAGGGACCCAGGGACCGTACTCGGGGATGTTTGGCTCGCGAGCGTGAAGCAACAAAAGGGAAAAAACAATCAGTTGGAAAACAAAACAATGGGAAACTGCAAATGGAAATGGAAAGCGAACGCGAACGAAAATTTTATTTATATGCGATTTGATGGAAATGCTTTGGTTGGGTTGCAACAACAAACAACAATAATGGATTGAATCAAATTTTGGTAAAGAGTCAGAAACCGAGTTGAAACTGTAGAAGCTAAAAAAAACGCAGTAGGCAGTTGCATCAGCGACAAGCAAATAAAAAACAAATGACAACAAATGAAGAGCAAACACTGGAAGCTGGGAAGGGAGTTGTCCAGGCAAACAATTTGCAAGTGGATCGCCCCCATGAAAAAAAAGAAAACGAACAAAACAAGACAATCAAAAAGTAAATAAAAAGAAAATAGTTATCGTTAATGTGCCGAAGATTGAATACCCTTGCCAGAAATTCGATACAAAATTAAATAAATATTTTAATGGTGTTGCAGTTGAGGTTATCTTACGAAAGTTTCTTTGGCGGATTGAAAAAATATATAAATATAAATAAAAAAATATATAAATATAAATATAAATACACATTGTGTCACATATTTGGTGACAAAATCATGAAGCCTTTTGCAAGGGCATAAAAAAACGACCTTGTAAAATGTGAATGTCACTTTAGTCCAACTCCGCGATGTCGTTCTACTTCGCCTTAACCACATCCGTTTTGTTGTCCAAAAAAGCATGGGCATTGTTGTTTTTGTTGTTGTTTTTCTACCGCCATGCTAATCCTGTAACTGAGCCCTCGAGGGTGGCCGCTGTGGCCCCGGCACGCCTCAGTGACTCTCGCTTGTCGCCAGCGCAGCCTCGGCGCCCTTGGCTGGGATTAATTCCACACATTAGCCGGAAATTGTATATATGTATGCCTGTCCGCTTGGTTATTCCATGAATATGTTTTTTGTTAAAAAAAAGTGTGCCTAATGCCAGGAGCTAAGCCTGGAAATCTTCTCGAGCTAAGCTGACATGACCAATGGCAGCCACTTGTTAATTTCTCATACTAATTTTCGATGGCAGCTCCTGAGTTTGCTTTGCTTTGGTTTCAGCATTTTTGAAGGGTTTTCCCTTTTTTTATATTTTCCTATTGCCCCTTTCATTAATCACACTGATCGCTTTTCGAGCACGCACTATTCGCCATCATTTTTTAGGATTTGGCGCGCATGTGGAATTTCCACACGTCCCCCGGCGGCTACTCGAGGGAAATGCGCAGCAGTTTCTCTTCACATTTAGCCGAGTAATTGAAATTTGTGTGAGTGATAAATTCGGTTGTGGTGCGCCATGTTAAGCGCATGATTAGCGCATTTTCCACACAGAACATTTTGGCCAGCCCGCTGTGCCGCAGCCCTGGGGCCACTGGAGGTGTGGCACATTCGTGCTTGGCCTGCCAACAATGGCTTTTAATTATTTATTGCCTAATGACCTAATGACTTTCCTTTTGCCAGCCTGAGAAAGACCAAAATTCACTGTGATTGGCATATTGCTACCAGACAGCAGCAACTATAACCGCGGACCAAACCAAACAGAACCAAAGTCACGAACAGTCAAATGAGTCGAGGGCAAGGTTCCTTTATCACTATAAACGCAAAATTTCAGCTAAAACCAAGTTATCGCCTACTTTATATGCAGAGCAGAGAGAACTCAAACAATTCACTGCTTTTTTTAAGCATTTTCTTGTACATCACAAGTTTTATTTAAGTATCTGCAAAAAAAAAAAATACATTTCGCCAGACTGAAAGAAGCTCTTTTTATCTATTTGGTCAACTGTAATTTTTTTCAAAATATGTAAACATCTGTCTTAGACCAACCTAACTCTAAACTAATCAAACTAATTAGGCGTAACAAAGAAAACTGTATGCTAGTTTGATTAGTTTAGCGAATTTTACATTATACATTTCATTCAGTCATAATTCACTCAAAAACTTATTTTCTAAACCGGATCTAAAATAAAATTTCTCATTTGTTGCAGACAGAATTTTGTTGTAAATGTTTTGAACATTTTTTTCTTTTTATTAACTAATAGTCTTATTGATATTAACAGCAAAATTATATTTAACTATTAAAATTTGGACAACTATAAATATTCTATTTATTTTATATTCTATAATTTTGGATTAAGCTACTGAGTTAATCCAAAATTATTATTGAATCTGTATATATCGGAATTCAAATTATTCTTAATAATCATGGATGTTTACATATATACGATTTATATGTATATTCCGAATAAACGTTTATTGGGTTAATATTAGAAAACATTGCTGCTGTTACTATCGATTTTTCGAATCTTTCAACATCACTAAATCTTGCGGCTTTATATAATTATTAACTTTATTTTTAAGCTATTGTTTCAATTTTTAACAAATATTATATATTTATGATATGACATTATATACTGATGCTAAGAAATATTCTGGTTGTAGTTTCATTATTTCTCTTTATACTAAATTTTAAATATATATTTTTTTCATTATTTCACCAGAATTTCATAAAAATTCTGACCGTATCTCAATTATATAAATTCGCACTGCGTCAGGTCTGTTACATGCCTTTTAACTTTTTTTTCGCAACGAATCCAATTGCCTTATAAGCCCATTAGCACCTTCATTAGTTGTCCAGGCAGGCATGGAAAGTAATTCAGCAGGTGGCCCCAGTCGAGTCGAGTCGAGTCGAGTCGATATGGCCGCCCACAATCAACTCAATTTGCAAATTGTGGCCTGGCATGTGCCACACTTGAAAGTATTTTAAAACCATTTATTTCAAATGACCCACACGACGATGAAGACGACGCCGAAGAGTTGGGCCGGCAATTTTAAATTTCCAGACACGTAAAGGCAACCAAAGAACCTGGCCACGATTGCAACCTGGCCGTTCTCGGTGCTGGTGCCATAAAAAATTCATTTGACTTAAAAACTTTTAGAGACAAAGACAAAAAACAGTAACAAAAGCAAAACAGGCAAAAAATAAAAAGTAAAATAAATAAAAACAAAAAAAAAACTGAGCAGCACTCGACAGGCGGCAGTCGAAATTGATATTAAGTCAGGTGGCGCGTGTCTATTACACGCATTGCGGCCAGAAAGCGAAAGCCGTATAGAATTCAGGTAGAACTCACCGAGAGCTGGTAAGAGAAACAGAGAAAAAAAGAGAGAGAATCTGCCTCTAAACTGACAGTTTTGAGGCACGCACATCCCGTGCATGGCATAAACAAAACAATGAGTCGTTCGACCAAAATTTCGTAACCAAAGGCGCAGCAAATTTGCTTAGCCAGCGCGGAAATTGTGGCCAACTGGTGCTCCATTGTCTTATTGAACTCCGGTTAGAGTTGTAGGAAGCGGAAACGCGACCAGGCAATGGCTTCAACAACACCCTCGCACTCCGCGCACTCTGTGCACTCCTCTCTGATCCGGTCAGCGGTCGGCGTTTTGTCAAAAGGCGCACGTGAACTATTAAAATCACTTAACTGCAATTCATGTCACGTTCGCGCGGGGGTGGGAGGCGCAGCCCAAAACTTACAAGCGATTGATATATGCGATGTCAGTCCATCTAAGTGTGTGTGTGTGTGTGTGTGTGAGATAAATGAACTGACAGAATTTGTGGCCAATTGCTGATCAACTTGAAGCCATTTGCATAAATCTATTTGGCCTAGACTTTTGTGCACTTTTATGACGTTCTTGACGCTTCACTCAAGGTCATTTGGAAAAGCGGCAAATTTGAATGCATTATTAGGACAAAAAAAACATCGCATATGCATTCAAGTATTTAAAGAAACATCGCACTTTATATGATTGATAATGTGAGCCTATGAATAACTTAAAATTAACTTAAAATTTAAGTTTTTCAAAGACGAACAAAAATGTAAAAATGAGAAGAATTATTAGAAAAATTTTGGTTATTAAGATCTTCCTTTAAAATATATTCCCCTTGGCTGACATGATATCAAAAAGTTCGTTTATAAAACTAAAAGAACATGAACTTATTTCTATTTGTTTTTTAATATTTGAAAATTATTTTCTAGGTTTTTGATAGAAACCATATTTAAATACAGTGAAAAGTTAAAATGTTTCCTTGTCTTTTCGTGTTTTTAATTAGCTAAACAATATTTAACTTAAAAACAAATAAACAATTGCTAACTAGAAATAAATACAAAATATGCACTTCTGATTACAATTATAAAATATTTTGAAAATGTTATAGTTCGTAAATAAACTTTATCCAACTTTAGCAGTGTTATTAAGGCTTCCCTTAAATTTTGGGATAAAGAAAAGTTTTCGCATTTTCATTAATTTACTTTCCAGCTACTCAATATGTGTTTATATTTGTATGTATTTTCAGTTTGTTGCAAAATTCCGAGATTATTTAAATATTTAAATACATTTGAACGCTTGGTCAGATTTCCATTCCCAGTTTTAATGAAAAATATATTCAGGGATGTGTGTACAGAAAATCAACAGCAACAACAACAAATAGTATAACAGATTGCAATGTTTTGTTGGTCGAAAAATAGATTTGAACTAAGCTGATTATTTGCATAGCCAAAAATGGTAAAGCATCTGACCCAATTCTGTCAAATACACAAACAAAATATATATTTGTGTGAATTGGTTTTAGACACAGTTGCTGCATATGTTGATTAATTTTACAACTATTTGCGCATATCCCAAAACAATTAATACGAAACCACCGAAGTTGACACAGTGTGCAAAGATCTTTGGCAAGAATTCTGTTCGTTCCAGCGACGACGACGACGACATGCTGTCAATTAAATGCTGGAAAATTTAACGCCACAAGCCACAGCTCTAATGAAAGCTGCAAAGAGGGGCAACAAGAAGTTGTCCCTCCATCCACTTGACAGGCTAAGCAACAAAACAGAAATAACATTGCACTTCTCCCCATCTCCCTGCTCCTTTTGCTAGAGGAGCATCTCGGCTGCACTGATTAATTACAGGCAAATAAATATCCACCTATCTCCTTCTCTGTTTAACGCGATTTTCGTGTCATGTGTGGAAATTATAAAAATACTTAGCACTGTGTTTTTAAATACCCTATATCCATTCAATTGTTTAAAGAGGGTATAACAATTTTGAGCAAAATCAAATATTTATAAATGTAAAAGAATAAAAGTTAGCATTTAATTATAGAATATAAATTATATAAGTTATAAAAGAAACATATATTTTATTTAGAATACCTTAGTGTAACTCACAGACAAAGATACAGAGTATCTCAAGGCAAGCACTTTCGACTACACCGTTCTTATTTGAAATTTATTTCAGTTTCTTTGCCTTTTTAGATTATTAATTACGCTGACACTTTGGGCCTGCGCTAATGAGCACCGAAATAGATTTTTTTTCTCTTCCATAATTTGCCTTCTGTCTATAAGTATTTCTTGCATAGGTATTTGTGTTTTGTGACCAAGCGAGCCAAGCACTGTCCTTCCCTTTGGCCGTGCAATGTATGCAAATGTTAGTGTTGGTGCTCGTTGAGCAAACACAACCTCATTTCGCATATAGTCGCTGGTGTACCTGCTGATGCTGCTGCTGCTGCTGCTGCTGCTGCTGCTGCTGCTGCTCTTGGCCATTCGCCTGCTTCTTAGCTCTGCACGACACGTTCATGAAAAATGATTATAAGTGGGTCACAGGATATGCAAATGTTTCTTTTTCACGCTCAGCTAACGACAATGCCAGAGTGGAGCGAAGTGGAGCACAGCTGTTGTACCGGCCGCCAGAGGGCGTTGCCTGGCGGCAGGTGTTGGGCCACTCTTGAGTTATATATATTGCATCTATATTTATATACTTGGCAGGATGTTCTGCAAATGCAACTGAAAGTTGGCCAAGAAAATGGTGAAAGTTTTTGCGCTTTTGTGTTTTATATCCGCCAGTGGCAAGTTGGCAGTTGCAACTTTAATTTCCATGAAGCAGCCACGCGAGCAAATGTGAGTGAGGAGCACAGCAATTGGCCAAGGATAACAAGGACAACAGGGACGAGTCTGCCTAAAGTTACATTTGATTTCATTTTCTTTGTCAGTTTCGAGAATGCACAACGCATGAAAAACTAATCAAAATGGCGCTTGTACTGGGAAAAGAAGTCACCAGTCCAGATCCACCCACACACAATGACCACGTGTTCTAGCCAGGATGCTGCCGGGCATTTAAGCTTTTTCCCTGTTAGTTGGCTCCCTGACACATGCTCGCATGTCCTGCGAATAGCCCCAGAGTAAAAGTTTGTTTAGATTTCTAACATTCCAATGCAAGTCAAAAGTTGAAAATGTGTCACTAGTTTTGTTATTTGTATGTTGTTGTTTTTTATTTCAATTTCATTTTTACCGAAATCACATAAATATATATTTTATATATTTATATGCAAAAATTGCAAATTGTCCTTGCATTTAGATATAGCTCGTTCGAATCTCAGAGTTGGATGAGTTTTGTCCTCTGTTTTAGACATTCAAATTGAAATGTCATCAGAAAAAAACAAAAACTACAAGACAAATCTTTAACTAGTGCATGAAATTCAAAATAAAATTGATAAAATAAATAAAATTTTTCTCATAAGACAAGTGCATCATATAAAGGAAGAAAGTAAATCATTCATAATGAATCAATATGAAATAGAATATGATTATGGATAAAATTATTAACTATTATTTTTTAAATATATATTTAATTTAAAAACGTAAAATATATTAAGAATTATATATAATAAAACAAAAATATATATATTTTAAGAATATAAATTATTAAAAAAAGAAAATATAAAATTTAAAAAAGCCAAATAATAGTTTGCGTAAAATAAGATATTCATGGCAGTCACACGACTAATAACAATATTTAATTCATAATAGGAAAATGCATTACTTTCATTTCCTATTTAGTTCAAGAATTATTTGAATCTAAATCATTTTTAAACAAATATATACACATATATATATATTTATAGCTGTATAAAAACAAGACTTTCAATAATTCGCAATTGAAAATTAAAGCTTAATCATGCGAATTAAAACTTAAATGCTGAAGAAACTAACTGTACAGCTCAACCGCAGAGCACTGATGACTGAAAAACAAACTCGAGCTTATCCGCAACAGGGATTTTTTGTACCGCTTCTTTAAGCTCCGAACATTTTGCTTAGTTTGGCAAAAACACGCAGCGACCATTTTTCATATTTTCATTTATAAATTTATTATAAAGCCAACAGCAGCAGCGGCAGCAGTGAGAGCAACAGCTACTCTTGGCTGGTGGATGGGCTTAATAGCCAGCATTTTCCCCCAGCTCCCCCCGCCAACGTTGCTGCCACAGCTCAACCCACTCTGGCAGTGCTCTGGGCTGCGGTTTAGAGCAACGGCTACTTTGGCATTTATTTTAAATTATAGTTCGCAGTAATAACTAATGCTCAGAGAGCAGTTGCTGTTGTTGCCGCTGCCAGTTGCTGGATATTTGTTTGTTGTTGTCGCTGCCATGTACAGAAATTATAGACATTTTGGTCTGGGGCTTGTGTGTGTGTGTGTGTGTGTGTGTGTAGTTTTTAGCCGTTTAATGACAGTATTTGCGAGCTGTGCCAAAGTTCTATGGCAGCTTGACATGAGATTCCGATCGGGAAGTGCGGGGGGAGGGGAGTTTCAATTAAATTTACTGCAAAATGAATGTGGATTAAACAGTTTGACAAATCATCTGCATAATTATGAAAATTCCCTCGAAACCAGTTGACATTTTTTAGCCACTAATTGAAAATTCCTCAAGTCAAGTTAAAGCTGTCAACCAGCTGGCAAGTTTCTCGCCAATTTTCCATGAACAACAACAACAACAACAACAAAAATGCCAATCGCTGTGTTGTGTGAAGCAATTTTCGCCGTCAAGCAAAATTTCCCCTTTGGGGCCAAGCATTTGGCCCACTAATGGCCAAACACGCCCACTGCCACGCTCCACCCACACGTCAGTAAACATGAATGAGTTCGAGTTAATGAAATATTGAAATATGAATAGACAAACGCGCCTTCGCACACTCCAAAGCAATCACATGTCCGTAAAGTAAAACTTTTCGCAGAGCCTGTCAAATCCAAAAGAAATTCATATGAAAAGGATAACTCGAATTAAAGCCTATGCCATACCCTGTACTCAATAAGCAAATTTCAACAATATATTTCGTAAAATATACCCTTCGTTCTAACAAGGAGAGGGTATACAAAAAAAGTAAAAATAATGTAATTGAGAAGCAGCGGGAAGAATGAAGCCTTTACCGCGAAAGCGACTCCCCATCAGGAAAAAAGTATCCCGAAACAAACAAAAATTACAACGCTTAATTATGAAAAGTGTTTTATTTTTGCCGTTGCGCCCGTCGAGCAAAATGAGTAAAATGTAGAAAACACACGAAACGAGCTAATGAGTGAAATTATAATGAAGTTTTGCCCAGCTGCGATGTTCGACGAGTACAATCATCCACCCTGAAAGCGGCCCCGCATGTGGGTCAGAGCCGGTTTGCGAGCTGCTTTAATGGGGCTAATCAAATATTTGACATTTGTTTTGGGTGGCGCTGATGTGGGGCCGCTCTCGTCCAGAGTAGAACTCATTAGAATTTGCCGGGCGATGTTGGCCATGCCATACTCAATGCTAAGATGCCCAGAGACACAAGGACTGTCCGCCGGACAGCAGTGTGCAAGGAAATATTTCATTAAATCGCTCAACACTGCAACTGCAACCAAAGTAACCAGCCGACGAGCAACAACCAACAAGCAGCATTAACAGCCACATTAACAACGACTGCAACAGCAGTAGCATGAAAAAAAAAATACGAGCCAAATAATGCGATACGAGTGCAATAAGTAGGTTTGGGCCAGCACAAAATTTAAATGACCTGCCCAAAACATTTAAGAACGGGTTGGAAAAAATGAAGAAACAAGTTTCAAATAAATATATTGTGATTTAAAAAAGTTTTTAACAACTTCTGATATATGTTCATAGCAACAATAAAACTTAAAGAAATAGTTACTTTAATTTTCATATGTGCTAAAAACTTTGAGATGCATATTAGAATTGGGATTTGATTACAGACTTATTATGAAATGATTAATGTAATTTAATCAATAATAAAAAATTATTCAATTTTCGAAATATTTGTAGATATTTCTTATCAGCAGATAACTCTTATCGATGTATTTTCAAAAAATAATGAAAGAAATATATTTATATAAAAATTTAATGAGTTTCATTTTAATTAGCGCCATGAAATCTTTTATAATATGATTTATTATACTTGTATTATAGATTATGATTAAGAATATGTATATGTTAATTTTATAAAATATATTATACGTCTATTAACAATATGCTAACACATTTTAACTTGTAGAATATTTAACGATAATGGTTTTACATTGATAAAAATGAATTACTTGATTAACAATTACAAAACTGTTGGAGTTACAAACTGCTTGAATAATACTTAAGAATATCAAACTTGCCTTTGCATTTGATTTGCTCACAAAAAGAAGAAGACCACTTGCTATGGCATTTGATGGTATTGCCAGTTGCAGCTGCCGTTGTTTGGGAATTGACTCGGATTGCGGGTATAACACAACCTTCGTTAATGTTCTTTATAACCCAAATTGTAGATACCATTGGGGAATTAAAGTGTAAACGCTCGCGCACAAACGACCAGAGGAAAATGAAAAAAGACAAAAACGGAAGCGGAAATGTTTAATGCGGGTTTTTGTAGCGCTGAGGACGATGCGTCGTCGACGCGTTGACGCGTCCTCGCTGACCGGCTGGCTGACCAGAGGAAAACAAGAAGAAGACCGAGCCCGAATCCGGGCTGCCTGCCCTTGTGAGTTACGCGCGAACGAAAGCCGATAAATATTTATTTGCATGTGTGTGTTTCTATACATGTGTATGTGCGTGTGTGTGTGTGTTAATTAAGAATTTGCAGCAGGCTGGCAGACGATTAAATGCGTACGAAAATGTGCCGCCCTTTCCCCAACCACGCCCCCCGTCCCAATCCGATGTGCTGGACACGCAAAGATGACCATTAGTTCCGCTGGCCGGGGCAAGGGTTGGTTGGCGATAATCGAATGAATTAATGGAACACGCAAATGAAATAAAAATCGGCAGTGCCAGCGATTCATTTGGATAAATCTCTTTAACCCAACAACGAATAACAAAAGCACTGTTCCCATTGTTGCCATAGATATTTACTTAAGATCATTAACCTGTTCATACTAAATAAATAATACATTTATTTATTCTTAAACATTTTCATATTCCTCGTGTTTGCGATACGTGTATATCTTCTATATATCAATCTGACTACAGTTTTGCACATAAGTAAAAATAGAATCGAGAAACCGAATAACAATGCATAAATATCTAAATTATTGGCCGCAATGAAGCCCATATGGACCAAGGGACTCTGCAAATGCGGTGCTCCATGATGCCGCAGAACATACTCAGTCCAGTAGAGAACGCTCTGTCGCGCACTTATTGGGCGATCGCGGAAGATCTTTGAGAAAGCTTGTACTTTCTGGGTATATTTGGGATTTTCGAGAACTTCCATAATATTGTCATGGAAAGGACGCTCCTCGAGAGTGAGTAAGCCCATACTTAGGCCAAATCCATCTGCGACCATTTTACCAGCATTGTTGGGTTGATCACCAAACACGGGTAGCGAGAGCATCGGCTTGCCATGAAACTGAGACTCGGTGATGCCTCCCCTTCCGGCATGATTTATAAAAAGCTTTATGCTCGGGTGAGCCAGGATATCATCTTGCGGTACCCATTTTGAGTAGAGTATATTATCCGATTTGCCAGGCGTCTTATCCAAGTCCTCCCATTTCCAAATAACTCTCTGTTTAAGTTTGGACAGCACATTGAACATCTTTTGAACTGTGTCCGGCTTTAGGTGAGCTCCCTTTACATTGGAGCCCAAACACAGGAGAATAGCGCCATCTGTGGCATTGTTTAAGAACTCAGCGATTTCTTTGGGCAAAGGCTCGGGCTTCTCCTTAATTTGTATGCCACCGACTTCTATGACTGCAGGAACATTGGCTCTGATTGGACCCTCGCTTATGGAGTGAGAATTGAAGAACACAAGCGACACATTCCTGCTGAGATCCTTATACTCTGGCATGCTAGGATCGTCGCCATAAAGTTTTCTGCACAAATGGAGGAGTTTTTATACTTTTTGATCCAATATCTCATGTTATACTCACTTGTAAGTGTTTGCATTATCGTTTTCAATCGATTTCGAAAATAGCCGAAGTGCGTTGCTTAACAGGAAGTCGTTTAATCGCTCTGAAAAAGTAGTCGAAACTTTCGGCTGGACCATGCCCAACATGGGTTCAAAAATCTCCCATTGGAACAGGGATGTCACTATAACCACGGGCACCTTTAGCTTTTGGGCAATAGCCAACTGAAAGTCGTTCAGAAAATAGCCCAACATAACCAGATTGAACTTATTATTCTTGTTTTCGTAGAGATCCTTAACACGTGGATCTTGCATCACATCACGATTTTTCTTAAACACAATTGACATTTGGCCCCGCAAGCGCAATAATGCTGAAACCATGTTGGAATTATCCCTCTGAACCATGCTGCTTATACTGGCATCCTGTGCCCGCTGCTCCTCATCGGTGAGTGGTATGTAAATAAGATTGATGTTCTTGTGGCTAACGTGCGGTTTTAGAGTCGTGATCACCGTCACATTGTGTCCATTCTCGGCCAGCACCTTGGCCATTGACATTTCCACAATGAGATGCGAGGGAAAAGCACAGCTAAACACAGCAAGAATATTTGCACCCTGAACACTGTTGATCACTAGCGCTACGAACAACGAGAATAACACATTTTTCGAAGACATGACGATGGCTTCAACGTTAGGCAAAGACTGAGACACAGACCTCAGCCTGTTCTCAAAGACCTAAATTTGCTGCGCTTAATGTTGAGCCTGAGATAACACATTCTAACATACGGGTAGTCTTAGATAATGTGAGCTCGTGTTTATCTGTAAATGTTGGACCTCCGCTGAGACAAAACAGTCGGAGAGATAGGGCTAAACATCTTTCGGTAAGCACGTATTCATAGTGTGCATTTTGTAAAACAAACATAAAAATTAAAATCATACTATTTTCTTGCTTTAATTTATATATATTTGTTCTTAAGAAACAAGTGAGATAAGAAATTCTTTTTCGAAACAACTAAAACAGCAGAGTTGTCAAATCAGAGGCCTAATAGAATCAGAAGCTAAATATTAATTTATATTTAAAATATCTCCGCCTATTTTTAAAGTAATATCATAAGAAGAAGCAGCAACGTTGTAATGTAAATGAACACATTAAAACTGTTAAAATTAAGTCCCGCTCTAAAATTTAACAAAATATGATTTCGATAGCGAATCATTCATTTCGGTATCAATTCTAAACACTGCAAAAGAATATTTGCACTCTGAAATTCGTTGATAACAAGTGTTCCGATACATTAACATTAGGCGCTTTATTGTTTAGTTCACAATGACATTCGATTTACTGTTAAAATGTTTTGTGCTGATAACAAAAATTGGTTCGCCCAGCAACCACTGTTAAAGAGTGAACAGTCTGTGCGATCAATGAGATTTCTTTCAACTTTTATAGTTAATGTGTGAGTAGGATCGTTTGGCTTTAGCAGTATACCCCGTTTGGGCCCCTTTGTAAGTAAAGGGTATACAAACAAATGAAAGCATTTCGTCATAACCTTGGTCACTGCATAATTTGTTATAGCTTACAATTTCACCAGGTGTTAATGCTGTTACATTTGTTCGAGTTATCAGTCAAGTTCGCGATAACCCATTGCAAATGATAATATAAAGCGCTGCGAACCCAGGTTGCCAAACAGTGTTTGCTAAACAATCGGAGAGGTATAATGGCGTGTTCCACTGGTCGCTTGCTGCTGCTTGTGATAGCAGGCGCTGTTCTTATCAGCGGCACCCAAGGCGCCAACATTCTGGGCGTATTTACGAGCCTGAGTCCATCGCATTTAATCATACAAATGTCCATGGTGAAGGTCCTCGCTGAGAACGGGCATAATGTGACTGTGGTCACAATACTGAAGCCGCCTGTCACCCACAAGGACATCAACGTTATTCAAGTGTCCCTCTCCGACGAGGAACAGCGTATGATGAGCGCGACTATTGGCAAAATGGTGTCCAATGATGACAGTAACATGATGGTGTCCATGTTTCGTTTGGTTGGACAAATGCAGTTCATGTTCGATAAGAAGAGAGATGTTATGACTGATCAGCGCGTGAAGGATTTGTACGAGAACAAGGACAATAAATTCGATCTGGCTGTGATTGGGTATTTTATGAACAACTTTCAGATTGGCATTGCACACAAGCTAAAGGTGCCTGTGGTAATCGCGGCCACAATGCCACCGAATGCTCTATTTGACAATATGTTGGGCAATCCCAACCTGGTATCACAAGTGCCCTCGATGGGTGTCTCCGTTGAAAAAGGTCAGCCAATGAGCTTCGCACAACGAATCAAAAACTATATAACCGCCCTCGCTATGGATGTATTCATCTGGATTATGGACAACAAAAACGAGAACATATACAAGTGAGTAAAGTCTCTCCCATAAATAAATGGTCAGAGTTTTATATAATCTTCTATTTACAGCGAAATCTATGGCGACGATTCCAACATGCCGGATTATAAGGATCTCAACAAGAACGTTTCCCTCGTATTCTTTAGCTCACATGCCCCCAGCGAGGGTCCAATCAGAGCCAATGTACCGGCAGTAATTGAGGTGGGCGGCATACAAGTCAAGGATAAGCCCGAGCCTTTGCCCAAACAATTCGCTGAGTTCTTAAGCAATGCCACAGATGGCGCTATTCTCCTGTGTTTGGGCTCCAATGTGAAAGGAGCTCACTTAAAGCCGGAAACAGTTAAAAAGATGTTCAATGTGCTGTCCAAACTTAAACAGAGAGTTATTTGGAAATGGGAGGACTTGGATAAGACGCCTGGCAAATCGGATAATATACTCTACTCAAAATGGGTACCGCAAGATGATCTTCTAGCACAGCCCGAAATAAAACTCTTCATAACTCATGCCGGCAAGGGCGGCATTACGGAGGCCCAGTATCATGGAAAGCCCATGTTGGCGCTGCCCGTGTTCGGTGACCAGCCCGGCAATGCTCAGAAGATGGTCAAAGATGGCTTTGGACTCACTTTGAGTTTACCAACACTGGAGCAGCAGCCTTTCCAAGAGGCCATACTGGAGGTCCTGAACAATCCTCAGTACTCACAAAAGGTAAAGACTTTCTCTACGCTCTACCGCGATCGACCATTGTCCGCGCAAAAGACGCTGCTCTATTGGACGGAGTATGTGCTGCGCTATAACGGTGCGCCGCACCTGCAAAGTCCGTTGGTGCACATGAATTACATATCCGCCAATAATTTGGATGTATATGCGCTATTTTTAGTCATCTTAGTTGTATTTGTGTATGTGAGCAAAGTCGTTTTGGGTTTAATATGCAGAAAGTTGCAAGCCAAAGCGCAGAAAACGCCGAAAAAGAAAACTTCTTAAACGTAAAACAAAGGGGTTTTCTTTGTTATTTTCTATTTTGTAAATTCATTATGAGTTCGATATTTCACAATTCTAAGTTGTTGTGACTTATCAGTCTGAAATGATAATTCCTTTCTAAAAGTTAGTATTGAATTTATATTCTAAGAGGTGGGTGTTATCTGAGATAACATTATTCTCGTCTGATTGATTAAAGTACTTGCCCGATTGCGAGAGATAACTTATCTGAATTTGTATAATTATATCGCTCATTATGTGAAACATCTTATCAGTGCCCGCATTTGAATGACCTGGCGGGGCTGTTATACGTTTAAAATTAGAAATATTTTGTATTATTTAAATATTAATAAAAATATAAATAAATAAATGCCAAATTTTATAGTTAATACACATTTTGTTTCCATACAAATCCCATTGTTGTTTTTGGCTAACCATATAAATTTATTATATCTCTTGAATATATATTTTGGCCAACTCGTTGAAGCCAACGTTCCGTCTCACTCATGGAAAGACGCTCACTGCTGAAATACTTGGCAACTTTATTACATAAATTCACAAAATACTTTTGCACGTCGCAATGTTGTTGTCTAGGTTTATATTTCCCATACACTTGAATAGTACAACATTTGCAGGAAGAACGAAAAAAAAAACTGAAAATTCTTCAAGCTATCCAACGTGCGCACTGAAAACAAAATAACATTTTGCAATAAGCAAATTTCAATTGAAATAGCAAACGGAAAAGGCATGCTAAAAAAAACCCTTCCTCTTCGGTTCCGAACACTCCGCCTAACCGCACTCAACCCATGCCCCCAACGTGGTCGATGGAACTTCGACCATTTCGGCTACTTTTTGCTAGCAGGGGGGGCAAACAAAAAAACACAACGCAAAACAAAAATGTACAAATAAAAACATTGAAAAGTATCTCAGAAATCTGTGCAATTGTTTTGTGTAGTTGTGTGCGCTTTTCTGCATGCAAATGCCAATCGGAGAGCAGGACGCCAATGAGGCGAGGTACGAGTGGTCGAGGACCTGAAAATTCGTAGAGTGAGGATACTGCCACAACATTTGCAGACAGTATGGCAAAGCGCGTGAAATATTTTGTAATTAATGCTGAAATCCCTGACTGTATGCACAACGCAATAGTTTCATTGGCCACTAGTCAAATCATTTTTATTAACTGCCAGGTGAGAAGGCAAAAATTTCATTAGGTTTTCGAGTGCACACAAGCGAAAATATGTTTTCAAATGTAAACTATGAAAATACCATATGCACTTGTTTTTTTTTCCCCCCATTTAGCAACGCAATACTCTTAAAATATTTATAAACGAAAATGCGATTTACACTAGTTGGGCATTTTCATGACTAGCAAACGAAAGTATTTTTTAACAAATTTTTTTTATTAATCCACAAAACAATTTCATATGCTGAAATTTTATTTGCATAAGAAAAGTAATTGATAAAAGCGCACTTAAAAGAATTGGAAAATATTACTCTTGTTGGATTGTGGTTTATTCTTTTTTTTTTTTTTAAGTGCTAAATCTAATCTAAATTATGGAAGCAAAGTAAATTATCATAAAAAAGCTTAAAACAAAAATTGATTAGGAAAGTAAAAACATTTTTTTCCATAACAAATTGTTTGTTAAACAGAATTCGATAAAGTACACATAATTCAATTTCAAATTTGTTAAAGAACGACTTCCCTCTTCACTCAAATATTTGTGCTTTGAAGTCCCTGATATTGATCGACCCTTTTGAGATCAGTTTTTTTTTGTATTCATGCATATGTTTTCCAAATATTTATCTATCTTTAATTTATTTAAGTGTCTAATGCGCTCCTTCAGGATCACTTCATGCATATGAGTTCTATTCAAGTAACTTGATTTCCTATCCTGTTTTCAACCCCCTGAAAAACTAGTTTCATCATTTAGACAACAAAAAAAACTGTTCCCATTAATGTGTCGCTATTGGCAGTTTGTTTAATTAAATGTGGAACAACACAATGCCGAGAAATGCCAACGATCCCCAGTTCCTTCGACAAACATTAAAATGCATTTCCATTGAAAACCTTTTCAAGTGCTTATGTTAAAAAAAAAAAAAACAGGAATCTCTGACGAGTGGAAAAGCAAAATAAAAAAATATTAACTACAAAAACTTGCCGCGTCATGGGCATTGTCAAATGCAAACATTTTACGCAGTAGTCGACGCATAATTCATAAAGCCGCAGGGGATACAAAGATCCCCGCACCACATACCTTCTACAGTTCCCGTTCCCGTTCCCATTACCATTACCATTACGATAACCCCTGTTCGTGTCCTTGTCCCAGGCTGCGTAGTTCATGATGCGTGTGATATGCGTAACCTACCCTACAACCTTAACCTCAAGTGGCAATGGCAACTGATATGTCTTAATCAGGACAAGGACAGCGGCACTCTTCCCCTCCCGCTTTCGCTGCCAATTTGCACCCCGCACGTGTCCCGTGCAATTGCAATTACTTTCAGTTCACCATTTTAACGATGGGAAACTGCATTTCCAGTTGCCGAGTTGGCTCGAAACTTTTTCGCGCACTTTGCCCAAATTCAATTTCGATTATAGCATAAAGGTTGCGTGGGAAAATCGTTTGCTGCGGTTTCTCTGACACAAAAATTTCCTTTTTGGCTGTTTTTCGCTAAAGATCATCTGATTGTTGTTTTTGTGGGCGTGGTCGCCGCTGTGAATTTCACAATTTAAAATTACTCTCATGTGTTCTGCGGTGAATTATGGCAAAGAGACGTCACCAACGGCGACATCGACAGCGACTGCGACGGCGACTGCGACAGCGACGCGTGCCCCAGCTGCAGCGACCAATTCGGTATATTCAATTTTTGCATTGTTTGGCCACGCAGTTCTCGAGCTCCCCTGCCCCTGCCCTCCTCTTCAGGCAGCATTGCATTTCATTTGTTTGGCTTTGTGGGTTCGGTTGAGGGAGCGTTTGTAGGTAATTCAAATTTGTTGCTGCGTAAATTGAATTGCTGCGAAAGCGCATAAACATTCCAATCAATTTGTTGGCCAAATGAATTATGCATTGCAAATTTCATGAATTCGGTTTTTCGGCATGGGCCAAATCCATTTTATTGGCCGTGGTCGTTGCCACATCGCATGCAGTTACTATTTATTACCAAAATATGTTCAAATATATGACAGAAAAATTTCTGCAGCGTATTCCTCACTAATTATATTATTAAGAGTCCAACAGGAAGACTATCTAATTTTAAGAAATATATTTCAATATTTTGTATATTGTGTTTTTATTATAACTTTATTTTTTGAAGTTGCTTTTAATCTTTACTCTGTAAAACATTGAATTAAATTTGCAGTTTGCATCAGAGCAGTTATTTCGACAAAAAAATATCAGTTATTTTATTAGTTTTGAATGATTTTTGTTAAAATACACTTTGCTAAGCTTTATTTGGATAAGAGTCGAATAATTTAACATCGCTGCGGTGTTTCACATATTATTTTTTCAACACTTTGCTGAATGGCTCGCCCCTTAAAGCGATTTACTCACGCCTCCCCACAATAGTTGGCCACACACCAAAATAAAAATAAATTTTAAGGTAAAAAGTGTTGGCCAAATAAAATCAATAATCCTTAAAAATACAATACTTTTCACATAAATAGCTTCCGTTTTTTAATATGCTGACTGTCGAAATTCAGCAACGACTACAAAGAAAATAAAAAATACGGCGAATATAAATGAAAAACGCGCTGGATTTGCGCGCCACATTTTTTGTCGCGTATATTTTGTCGGTTGAACGAGACAACCAATTTGTAATCAAAGTAATTTTAATGCAAATTTTATATGTTGATGCACGTAGCTGCAGCTGGAGCCAAAGTGGGCGTTGTACTGGCCAACTGTGCGCAGTCAGTAATACGAAAGCCGTAAATAAATACAAAAGTGACCCAACGCGAAAGGGTCGCGAAAAACCGGTGCTTAACTGGCAACAACAACAACAACAACAACAACAACAAATTGAACTCCAACTCAGCGATGCGCCACGGTTTGTTTATTTAAATGATTTTATGACTTTTCCAAAAACCAAATGGTGACAACTTGTGGCGCTAAAAGTTGAAAGTTTTGTGGCCAAACAAAATGAACATAAAAACCGGCTATAAAAATATATCCAACAAAAAACACAGAAAAAACAGATAGAATGTGACCTTTAAGCCGAAGCAGGAATTCACTAACTACGATAGTGTGATCAGGCTAATTTGTAAAAAGCCGTCTAAACACGAATTCAAAATATCCTACGTAATAGTACATATAACCACGATATGCGTGAAGATTTTTGATTAAACCTAAATGGTTTTCATATTAAACTGAAACTAAAGCTGGGCTATGTTCCATGTTGTATTTGAGCCGTGGCCATAAGGTCCAATACTATTTCTGTGTTATGTTGACAAAAAATTTTGTAATAATAATATTAATACACATAATAATACAAAATAATAATAACCATAGTATAAATATAAGTAATAATTACAGCATTCATTATTATTAGTAATTGTAACAATAATACCAATAAAATTATTCACATTATTACTTTATTATTATATCATTTAAGTAGAGGGAAGACCATTGCAAAGCTTAAAGAAAACATGAGAGAAATTCCTTAAGTGCTCGACAACCGTATTCAGTATTCAATATCTAATATCCCTTTAAGAACTTATAAAAATTTTAAATTTTAAAATTTTGTGTTTCTTTCAATTAGTATTCATTCTTTCAATTAGTATTTGTATTAGTATCAGTCTGAGAAACGATTTTCCTAACCACAAAAGCCATTTCCTTAATTATTTTTGGCATATTCCCCCTCAAGTCACAAACTTGATAGCATACTAAATGTACCCGCTAAATGATCTACAATACACTGCAATAAAAAGTTGCGCTCTTTAAAGTCACCACCAACCTAGAACACAAACAGCACCTGTGGTCGGCTGGTCGCATCCAACTTTGGTAGGCAGCTACAAAGGCGACGTGAAAACTATAAAATGGACATTGGAAACGAAAAAATTCAACCTGGTCCATAATTTGAGCCGACAAATTCTAGACGCTTGGGGTCGCATAAATTTTCCCATTGAGAGAGCCCAGCCCAAGCACCGAAAAGGTCACATTAGGCATCATTAGCCGACAGAGAATTGCGGTTAAGGTGCGGCCACTGACTCGGTAGTCGGGCACCGCCGATAGGGGCCCACACACATGGCCCGAAGACGTTTGGGCGCGGGAACCGGTCAGAAGTCACATGTGCGTCGAAGACAGGCGAAAAGGCATAAGAAAAAGGACAAAGGCTTCAGGTAGCGGCAACGCTGTTTTTCTCGGGAAATTGCTTTGAAGTAATTATGTAATTGACTTTCGGTTTAGGACGAGCTGTTCGCCTCGGGGCGCCATCATCAGCAGGCCTTTGGTAAGGACAGGACAGGAGCAGCCGTGCATTCTACGTCTGTCATTTTTCAAAGCAATGTCCTTTCTTATATCTTACGGCCAAGCCTATTTACTACACTGTACGGCCGTCAATTGTCAGCTTCCGTTTTTATTTGTTATTTGTGGCCTGGCAACTTTTTCTTTATTGCTCTGTTTGTTTGTGTTGTTTTTTGTTTTTGTTTGGCATATGTCGCAGATTATGACATTTGGCGGCATTTTGATAGACAGCCGCCAAGGAGCCTACCAAATGGCAAAGTTCCCGGCAACGTTCTTGTCAAGTGTCAGTTATCATCAAATTTGATGTGAACCGCATTAGTAATTATTTAATGGTTCATTGCTTTGTCCCGACAATATTAATGCTGATATAACAGATGCTTTCACTGTAGCTCCTTCAGAAGGACAAGTGAATTTCAAGCCATTTGTGCAGAGGTGTCAATGCTGACAGTCCCTTTAGTCCCACAAAGGGTTTCAGAAGCAAAATTTGAGTAAGGTTGGACTAATGACAGTACATGAAATGAAAAGTTACCAACAAGATCTTTGAAAATAAGATCAAAAGCAATTCAAGTTAATAAATATAATATGCTTATATTATATTTATTTATTTAAAGTACAAATTTATAAAATATGCTAAAACTAACCTATGCAAGATATTGTATTTATTAAAATAAAATATATAATCCTTCCGATATACCTAATATAATCTAATAGAAGTATTTATATAAATATATTGTTCCTTCAGTACAGCAAATAACTTTCCCAATGTTTTTTCGTTTGATTAAATTTAGATTTGATTATACTAAATTTGCAGATACCTTTTATTATTTTTTCAATTTTTTTTTTTGGTTTTATTAATTTTTAAAATATGTAGTTTAAAGAAGTTTGGTCAAATTCTTGAAAAATAATTGACATATATTATATTTGTAACTTTTCTGTCATAACCATTTTTTAAGAGAATAAATAAATATGTAAAATTTTATTGTTTGCATAAACCAAAAAAATGCATTGTTTCTTAAAATAGAAAAACGTCTAAAAATAACAAGGAAATTATTTACTTACAGTGACAACAATATGTCAACTACCTCGAACAGTACTTGTTGTGTCTCTATTCATTCCATTGAACAATCTAATCTCGCCTCGCTTTGTCCCAAATAACCAAGACCAAAGCTTTAACATTTGAAAACAAAGCCCTCAGCTCGCTTGTAAGTCGATACTTTTTGCCTGACAGCAGCCATGGAATGAAATCGATTTAAAACACATTTCGGTTGCATTTCGAAGTTGCCTCAATGTGGCATTTAAATTTAAATCAAAAGCGACAAATGTCAAAAAGACAACAACAACAATGAATAGGTGAATGCGAGCACTACAAGTGACGCCAGTTGTTGTTGTTGTTGTTTTAGCTGCTGCTGCTTGAACTGTTATTTAATTACGCGCTAAGCTGTCAAGTGACATGGGTGCACTGCAGCTCCCCACCCCTCTCCTTTACAAACCCATGCAACCAAAACTCTTGTTACATTCAAATGAGCCAACTCTTCCTTCCACCCCCGCCGCACTGACGATTTACCCGAAATCCGATTGACACTGATGGCAACCAAATTGACATAGAAATTTGTTGGGGTTAAACACTTTAAACGTGTTGCTTTTAATATTTATTTTTTGTTGTTTTTGTGACAGCTTCTATTTGCTTGCCAAGCGATTTCCGCTGGCTGTCAAAATACTCAATGCAAATTTGACGGCCGGCAGCATTGGTGTGGATGGGGGTAGGGTGCGAGCCGTGCGGAGGGGTGGGGTGTTGCCAAGACTGCATTTTCCATTGAGCTAATTTGCAATTAGGCCAGCCGAAATGAAATCAATGCATCGCATGGCCCCAGGCACTGTGGCTTAATTGAAAACGGCACAGGAGAAACTTTTAATGAACCAAGCAGCCAAGGAAAAGAGTGAAATATACAAGAAGAAGTATATAACGAAGTGCAAATACCCTAAAAAGAATTGGCTAAATTTACATTGAAAAAAATTAATTATAATTTAGAATAACCTTTTTCTATCACAATAATTTATTTTATATTTGAATATTCTTCAAAAATAATGTTATTTTAAACGAAAGAAATTGTATTTATTTTTATATTTTATTATTAGTTATTAGATTAATTTAATGAAGCTAACCATTGTTATTTTAAGTATTATTAAAATACTTTTATTATTTTATTTAATTGCTTTAAAGATTCGCAGCTGTTGCAAACTGTCAGAGAAACTCTAAAGACCCTCTCAAAAGGGCTGTGGAAATTAAAAGCTAAAAAGAAGACGCGAAAATGCAAAATTTATTTTATTTGTTTTGCATGTTGTAGAAGTTGAAAGTTTCTAGTTTTGTATTTAATTTTTTTGTGCATTGTTTAAGAACTCGAAGCTCTCGTTAAATTTGGGTTAAGTGAAAGTGCAATTTCAGCAAACCAAACAGCGAGTTTCTTGGGCTTGAGGTCAGCTAAGAAGTTGGGGGCTTACTGAATTTGCGTTGCGGCTGCCATTAAAATGCCAAGTTGTTAACATGCCCACAACTAAAATGCCTAATGAGCCAATAAATTTGGTTGAAAGCCCCCAGAAGAGTTCGGACATATGCAGCATGCACTGGGCCATAAAACAGTTCCAAGTAGCTACACAGAACTCTTTGGCTGCATTTCAAGAGATGCTCATTTTTATGGCGTGGCCCTAACAAATTCTGTTTTGGTTTTTAATTAAGGCGCAGCAGCAAATAACACAAAAAAAAATAAAAATAAAAAAATTAAACAACAAGAAACGTTTTCAGATCACTCCGCACAGCAACGGCATTCAAAGTCAGTTCCATTGATCTTTTGTTTGCGCTTTGAGTTTTTTACGATGGCATCTGCTTAAATTTGTGGCTGCTGTTGATATACGATATTGGGTTTGGTCGCTAACATTTTGGACGTATTGTTACCCCTTCACCCATCCAATGCTGACATTACGGGGTATTCGAGATCGTGTTTGTATATTTAAACATGTTGTAAAAGTAAGTAGGCGCGTAAAAAATTTCTAATTTCATAAGGTTCAATTACAAATTTGTTGTATAAAATAAGAAAACAAACGAAAGAAAACAATAAATTGTATTAAATGACATATTTTGTGTGAATAATAAAGGGAATTTTATCGAAATGCATTTGTTTAATATCTTTTGGATAGTGGAGATAATTTGGATATTCTTTTATGAGCCTTCGCCTATGGATCGGAAAATGAGCAACTCTGGCAATTGTAGTTTTGCCGATGGTTTGGAGCTAAAATTCCTATGCTCCGATCAGATTAACAATGATATTCGACTTCGTAACATAGATTTTCGGACATTCGAAGATGGTGTTGATTATGCTCTTTGGGAAAATGAGTCAGTTGTCATGGTCTCAATCCATCGATCCAAACTTTTTGAATACAAAACCCTCACAATAAGTCCCAATTATCAAATCACTGGAGTAAAGAATGGAAAAAGTGAGGTTATCAATATCGGATACAGCCACGTTCACTGTTTTTCATTTGGACTGCATTATTTAAGTGATCTGAAAAGTCTATGCCTGCGGCAGGAGTACAACATAAATGACATTGTGACAAACCCCATCATCCATTATAGCAGATAGCATAAATAAAAATATAAAAATAATATAAAAATATAATATAAAATTGTATATTTTATTTGATTTTTTTTAAATTTTTTAACACTTAAAAATCATCGCTAAATCTTATTGTTATTATCGCTTCAATGGTAAAAATTCTATTATGTATATATATTCTTGATCAGGAAGACAACCTTGGTTTATATTTATTATTTTTTATATTTATAACTAGTGAAAAATTAATTTTAGTTTTTCTTTTGTATAACAAGTGTTTCAAGGATGCTAAAATTTAATTTCATTATCGCAAACAACTTTAATGTATTACTTATAAAAGTCCTGGCAAGCTTTTAGCCAACTGCCACATAAATTACTAATAGCTGGCGTAGAACTTTTGCATGTTGGCCAAAGTGCGACGAAAGCCGCAAAAACAGTGCCAAGGTATCGAAAAGTAGCAAGAAACGGATTTGTTGCAGCCACACCAAAGCTCAATTACACAGCGGGTGCCAAACTTGAAGCTCCCAAATCCCCTCCCAGTATCAGTGGCAGCAGTTGGACAAGTTGCTGCTCCTTTGATCCTCAATAGTGAGGCAGCAGTTGTTCGTTTGTTGCAAATCATGCACAACAACAACAACAAAAAGCAGTCATGTGGACATTTTGGACACGCTCGTTTGGGTGATTTGCAGCTTAAGCCATGCGGCGGTCCCCCTTCAACTTCATCTTTGGGGGCGCCACATGCAAAAATCAAATGTCAGGCATAACAAGTCACGTGATGGATGCATTTCTCGTGTGGCCGCCGGGCGGCATCGTCAAATGAATACACGAAACAACAAAACAACAATAACAACAGTGAGTGGCTGCCGGAATACACCTGCCCCCTCTTAAAAGGAGTGTGCAATTAAATTGGCAGCAAGAGTCGAAGAAAAGCTGTCAGAATACCATTGCCAAACAGATGGACTCACTCTCTCTCACTCTAGCTAGCTGTCTTTGTCACTGGCGTAATTGATTTTGGCGATAATTGAATTGATTTGAAAACGAGAGAAATCGCTGATTTTTCAGTGCTCGCTCATAAATGTGCCACATCAGCATTCGAAGGGGGACAATGCCAGGCCCAAGCCTGCAACTTGCAACTGGCAACTTGCAACTTGCAACTGGCATCGATAGGATTGTTGTCGCTTTATGGTCGCCGGGTTTACGGACTCGACCCCCCATCTGAGAGTTATTGCAACGAATGAAAATGAAAAGTCAGCGAGCAAATTGGGTCAACGCCATGAAACTTGACACACAAAAGGGAAACGGGCGCATCTCTCTCAGTCCCAGGGCCAGAGGCGGCCCATTGCCATCCAGGCAGCAACTTTTAAAGCTTGCCAATTTTTGCCATGTTGCCAAGTTGCTAGTTGCAACTTGCAAGTCGCATCAATGACAGCAAATGCAGAATTGACTTCGTCTCTCTCACTCTCGCTCGCTCGCTCGCCCCGTCTTTATCTCTTTTTGTTCTGTGCTCTGTAATTGTTTTAAATTAATTTCTCAAATGCGAAACTTTTAATTGTTATCGAAACGAGAATTCAATGTGCATTGCTGCAGATTGTACAAAAGGGAACTGCGAAGCAGTAGGAGAAGATGGGCCGTCAGCTAATTGAAAACTTGAACTTTCCAAATGAATGGAATGATTGTTGCAAAAAGTCATAATTAGAAATCATTGCATAAACTACCAACAAAATTGTAATTAAAAAGAATTGCAGTGCCCTATGTAGCTCATAACATACTTTTAATGGCATAGAAAATAAATGTGCATAAGGTTGATATCAATTTGTTATGAAACAAATTTTGAAAAACAGAATATATAATAATTTAATTATTTTCAAAAATACAATAGGACTGAGTCAGGGTGTTTTTATCATTGGCACTCATCTTCTTTAGTGTTGTGTTGTTACTATTATTAATTTTATTATTATTATCATTATTATTATCATTATCATTATCATTATCATTATCATTATCATTATCATTATCATTATCATTATCATTATCATTATCATTATCATTATCATTATCATTATCATTATCATTATCATTATCATTATCATTATCATTATCATTATCATTATCATTATCATTATCATTATCATTATCATTATCATTATCATTATCATTATCATTATCATTATCATTATCATTATTATTTTATCATTATTATTATTATTATAGAATATATTCATAAGTTATCTTTATTTTCTATTTGAGTACACATTTAATATAAATTTTTGTTTCATTTCTCTTTAACACATTTTCAGGTAGCAAATGCGATTTTCTTTATCGTATTGCTCGCTTTAATTTCCACTCGACTTAAATTGTTCAACACTGTTGCATTTCTCTGTCATCTTCAGTTCCTCATTTCTGAGGCGATTCTCTGCTATGCAAAACTCAAAACTTCTGTCATGACCATAAGATTCGTTTCGATTACAAATCGCCAGACGTGACTAGCATTTTGACTCGAAAAGCGCTCATTCTGCACCGACTGCCAGAGGACAGACGCACTTCATCCGCTGCCACGGGCAGAAAAGCATAAAAAAAATGCTCTGCTCTTATTTGAGATTTGCATTTCAATTTCAATTTTGCGCGCGGCGACATTTTTAAATCGCGTGACCCGCGGTGTTTTTCAACTGATTTCCAGGCTGCTTTCACGTCCTGCAAATGATTTTCAATTGAGTGCGACTAAATAGTTTTACTCTCTCTCGCTTTGGGTTTCTTTTTCTCTTTTCTTTTCATTAACAAATTATTTTAGGTAATAACTTCGAAAGGTGAAACTTAATAGCTAGTAATAGTAGGTAATAATTCAAAAATAGTTAAAATATGTTTGTTGTTGAAAAAATAAATGCTTTTAAGCATTAGTTAAGTTAAGCAATTGACTGGTGTGAAATCTATTAGGTATCGTTGATAACTATTAATTTAATTTTTTCTTAATTTTGATCACCTCAATACTCATCAAGTGACGAGAGTTTGTTCAGGGTATAATTGAAAATAGCAAATGTTGCATTAAAAAAAAAGTTGATATTAATAAAAATTTAAGATTAATATTTCCATCCCTGAACTCACTTTGTCTTTTAGTGTGTTAGATTGTTCTTTTTGCAGTTGCACACCTTTTAATTGCTATCAATTGTTCTAAACTGTCCACTTTTCGCCTGTTTCTCGAGCACCGCCTTCTTCGTTAAGTCCACTTTTCAGCTTATTAACTTCCACTGCGCTTCCCGTTTGCACTCAATTAAAATTGGCATAGAATTGTGAGCTTTACATTTCACGTGCTTCGCCTGGAAAGCTTTACAGCAACTACCACTGCTTCTTCTTCTCATTCTTCCATTTCTATTGCGTTCTTTTTTTTGTTTTTTTTTTTTGTTTTGTTTGCTTCTTGTACTTATTTTCTATTCCCTTCGCCTTTTCAGCTTTCTCATCTGTTATACAATTTGTGCTCATTCATCGCTCGCGGCTTGAGCCTAAAAATGGCTTCCTCTTTTTAGGGGCCCAGCAGAAGAACTTTTAGCTAATTTCATGGAATTGTTTGGACACCATGGGAGTGAGGTGAATTGAGTGGGGGGGGGGAGTGGTCACGGGGGTGCCAGGGGATTTAAAATGAGACTGGGACTAGGCACAAAACGGGACAGGCAGCAGCTGCAACTGCAACTTTTACACATTCTATGCAATTTGGCGTGGCTCACATTTCATCCTCCAGTTACAGCTACAGCTACAGCTACAGCAATAGCAATAGCAACAGCAACATCAGCACCACAATCCGCAAACCCACCCACCCACCGACCCACCAGGGCCGCCACTATCCGCTTTGCATTCATATTTAAAGCGCAGAGTAAGGCCCGTTTTCCATTCAGTGCCGCTTTTGAAAACGTAAAATTTCTAATTTTATTTGCGCAGGCACTGTACAAAAGCATCCTGGCGTGCGCTTATTATCCTGTGCGTGCGCTACCTCCCCCTCAGCTTACCCCGCATCCAACGCCCAGGGCAGCTGCCCAGCTGGGCATTGTTCGGCCCTGGACACGAGCCCTCTGCTGGGCATTGCTTTTAATGCCTATTAAGCCTAGCAATTAGTGAAGTATTGGTTTTTGAATGGGTGTATGGACACACAAGGATATAGTGGCGGGCGTATAGTTTGATTTATAGTCGAGAATTATTGGAAAAAGTCGTGGGATCGGCGCTTTAAAATGTTGCGCTCAATTGCAACACAATCGTAAAAAGAGCAACATTTAAACAGAACCAACACAAATACATTTCTGGCAGATACGAAACATTATTTTACAGGGTATTCAAGAACTTTCAGTATTTTCAGTTGTACTCTTTTTTTGTAAATATAACAATTTCATATTAAAACTTTAGTCGCTTACCTGCAAAATATAATTTCTTGTAGTTTCCAATTTATAGTATTCAGATTTTAATTCCTCCTTTCAAAAAGAATGAGAAAAGTTAAAACTGAAAAATAGATAAAAAAATAAAGCAACTTAGAAAGAATAAATTATTAAAATAAATAAATAAATTCATAAAGAAACTATTTTTTAAGAAGTAAAATATTTCATTTTAGGCATATGACAATATAAGAACAATATAAGAAATTTACAATAAAATAGATAAATATTCGTGCATGTATTTATCCTACTTTATGTTTGTGATCATGTTTATAGAAGGATATTTATGTTGAGCAACGTTTGTTCCACTCAAGCAATCCCGATTGGATCAATATGATTTCTCATAATTATATCAGATTTTAGGATAAGTATTGCACAGCTCCCCTCTGAATACATTATAAAACTTACAAAGATAATTCAAGTTGGCACAAATGCGTTACGTGATTGTGAGGAGTAAATATTGCACAAAGTTTTTAACTCTGAAACAAAGCGTGTGACGTCAGTACATTAGTTTGCTTTAGTAACATAACGTTGCATAATACAAAATATTTGTAATTAATTAATCAAAAGTTTTTTAAACCAAAAAATGCAGTTTTTATCTATTTTTCTAATTCGAAAAAATGGTAAATGGGTGTTTCATTCAGTATCAAAATGCCTATCTTGTGACGTCACATTTTTAGAGTTTCGAATTTTTGCACAACCTGTAACTCTGACTCTGAATCGTCAGCGTTCTAGGGCTGTGTTGTTTCTATTGTTGTCGAATTTTTGGTACTTCGCATGCAGCAGAGGCCACAAGAGGACTCCCAAACCACGATATTGTTCATTCCAGCCGGTGCAGGGGCTTTTATCGTGGCATTTTTGGGCGGGGCGTGGCACTGCATCAAAGCGACCACAGCGAGGCTGTAGAAGAGGCAGAGGCAGAGGCAGAGCCACGCACGCTGCTTATTAAGTTTGTTTATTTTTTGATTAAGCGAATTTACGGGACAGACTGAAGCCCGGAACCGGCCGGAGAACGGCAGCCGTAGCCACGTGCTGCCGGGCTTCTGAAACTGGCTGTAAAGTTTTTCACAAAAAAATTGAGACCTACACGCTTGAAAAATGATTTTTGGCAATTAGCAGGGCAGGCGACCAAGCGACTGGCGAATGAAAAAATATTTTCCTTGATTTCCATTTTGTAGGACACGCGCGTGGTTTATTATCCTGGGCTGGCTGCTGCAACCTGAGGGACTCGCGAGTGAAAGGGAATATATAAAATAATATTTTTGGCATTGCATATACCGTGGCCACTTCGCCACCGCTCCCCCCCCTGTCCACAGTCACCTTTTTGCCGCGTGCTGGTGCGTGCGTCCACGCCCAGCGCACCAGCAACGGGAAACTTACCACCCGAGCTGCATAATAATGTTATTAAATTAAATATTTGCTTTAGGGTATAAAATTTCATAATTTAATTAATTTTTTACATCAGCTCAACGGCGACGTCTTGAAAAAAATATTGAATTTTACGCTTGTTGTTTGATAAATGATTACCATGGCTGCGATTTGAGGGTTGGGTTTGCAAGGCTTCCTCCTTTTACTGGGGGGAGGGGGAGGGGCGAGCACCAGTTGTTGTGGGTGTAGCTGGTGTGCTGCCCACCTATGGGAGGGTTCAGCCAAAGTAACTGCGCAAGAAACGGGAACGGTGGTGGAAATGAGAGCACAGCTGGGATTGACTTGCTGCTTGAGATGCGTGCGGCAGCAAATGCTAATGATGCACCGGCTAAAACCTAGTCTCAAAAGGGTTACGAAAAGCCCTTCACCCGGTTAGCCTTTAGCTAAACATCTGCAATTTGACTATTCAAATTGTACAACGTAACTTTATTTATGGATACGGTAAATGTTTGGGTAGCATTTTAGGAAGTTTTGTCAGTGACAAGGCTTTAAATTCAAAACTATTTCATAACAAATTTGCATATACCGCCTCATTATCAAAGTTTTCAAGATGGATTTTAAAATAATCCTCCTCAATTATGGATTAAAGTCGATGCAATTCAGAAAGAAATTCGATATTTTATATCTTATTTTGAAATTTGACCCCAGTCATGAAGAAAACCGAGCATCGAATCTGTCATACATTATAAATGAATGTTTTTATTATTATTCAAAATGTAACAATTTAATTTGAATGCTAAGTTTAATCCCTAATTTAAAATTGTTGATTAATACACGTAATTTTATTGTTTAATATTTTAAATATAAAATATAAAATAAAATTAAAATGAAAATTTTCTCTAGTTCTGAGCTTATTTAAAAACGATATAGATGCGGATTTATTTAATTTTTATTAAATATACTTTAAGATTTCATATTTTGAATCGGTGGATTTTTAATATCAATTATAGTTGATAAAGTCGATTATTTTTTAAACTAGAACACATTTTTCAATAATTAATTTACTGTCACATTGATTGATTTATAACAGTAGCAAAATAATAATTATTGGCATTCGCCAATCGTTTGCATTTTATAACTCATAATTATAATTCAATCAACCCCGATTTGTGCGAACCCCACTGCGAACTTTTAAATATAGCCCTCGCTTAAATGTTGATAATTACAACACCAACTGCAGGCGGTTCCCACAATCAAATTGCAATTAACTCTTTGAAGCCTTTGCCAGCAAATGCAACGATTGACAACGATTCCATGCCGTTGGGCCACGTGGGCGAGGCGAGGCAATCAAAGTTGCGAGTCAAAGAATCGACAAGTTGCACACAAAACTTGACAGCAAAATTGGCATATGCGTTGAAAAATTTCCGGCTCGCAGGATATGCAGAAGAGAGAGGGACCAGCGGGCCGGCAGGCAGGCAGGCAACCAGCCTGGCAGCCAGGCAGCTAGGATAACTAATAAAGGGGCAGGTCCTGCGAGTGCCATATGTGCGTGTGTGCGTTTTGTAATCCTGCCAAAGTTGACACATTTCACAACGTCAAACGGAAATTGGCTGCAGTCGCAGTCGGCGTTGGTTTCTTTATAGGATTTGCATGGTGTACATTAGCCCGGCATATTTGCCATCGGTCTGAACAGCATGGGCAGGCAAAAGGTGCATTGCCTTTTATCCTGTCCTCTACTGCCCGCCAGCCGATGTCCTAATTAGCCCGCCTGCAGGATGGGTGCTAATTGCAAATGATTTGCATTTAGCTGTTAAATCAGCTACGCTTCGGTTTTTCGGTAGATGCAAACGTAAAGGTGTGCCTGAACAGATTTACCCTATAAGCCGGGCTCTTAAGCATGGGTATTATGAATGCAATATCCCCGAAAGCGGATCAGATTGCCAGCCCAACAATGAGCAACAGTGAGTGAGATCTTCAAAAGATTACAGAAGGCGATTGAGCGGAGAATGCGAGGAATGCATTGTTGTTGCATTGACAAGATGATGTCAGAAACTGACAGCCTTTTTTATCGTTGAGATCTGTGACAGATTCACAATGTACTTGAAAATACAGCCAATGCATGAGCTGTTGATAAAGGTATCTTCGAGGGCTTACAAGTTAATCGCACAGCTGAAAGACAAGCGGATATGAATATATATCTATTTACAACAAACAGTTTGGCCTGACTGACTTTTGGGTGAACAACGCGAGACCATAAGAAAATGTTCTGAAAATCTATTTGCAGGTGTTGAAATTTCTTGAAAAGCCGTTAAAACCAATCAGCTTCCACTTTGTTTTCAAAGATCTTTCTCAATATTCATTGTAGCGTATTTGGAATCTTTGAAAACGCAACCATATGATCTCAATTGGCAAACAAACATGAATAGTAGAATATTTTTATATTTTAATTTTTTGAATGATTCACTTACATTCACATATTTTGCATTTAAATTATATAAATTAAATTTTATATAATTATTAGGTGCATAAAGATGATCTATTGTGCACCAATAAGTGAAGGTAAAATGTCTAAATATTTAAATTTCATAATATATTTAAATTACCCAATTAAATATAATTAATCAATAAATCGTTTTAATATTCGATTCTTTGTTCAAATTCTGCAGATTAGGAGCTGAACCAATGAACTGCGGTTTTCTCTTATTGTTGTTATTGAGCCCCTTAGCTATTTTATCAACACTTCAATCAACCAGACTTTAACAATTCAACACACAAATTAAGACACTAAAAAGCGCTTTATAAACCACAACAACAACAGCAACAACAAAAAGTCAATGTCTGGCCCATTCCATTGCTTGTTTCAATAATTTATTGGTGGTCTGTTTCCATTGTGAATGGGGCTGGCAAAGTGTTAAGTTCATAAATCAATTCAAAGAGTCTGATTATGCTTGGGAAAAATATGGTAAGTATAGCAACTAAGCATCTTATATATTTACATATATGCATATACACACACACACACACAAATAGGCGACTATTTATTAATGCCTGTAGTTAAATATTTATGTAGCATTAAGAAAATTTACAACGCGCTGCAGCCCGAACAAAAGCAAATAAATCAATGTAATTTCTTGTTTTAATTGTGAGACAGGTTGGGCAGCAGCAGCAGGGAGGAAGGAAGGGGGGTCAATGCATAGAGCTGGCGACACGAAAAGTGCATTAAGTATTACCGCTTCATGTCCAATGTCGATCTAGCCAGATGTCATGCCATTTTACTTGTAATGCATATTTTAGTTTATACCAGAAAATTTCACAGCGCTTTTTGTCATTTGGCAGTTAACAAAGCAAACCGAACTCAGGTAAATGAAATGTTGAAACAAAATACTCGCAACATACAGTTGTGCCACCACACAAAAAGTTGTAAAAATATGTCAAAACAATGGCCAATGGATGTCGTGCTTTTTACGAGAATGTGACAATGTATGCGCTTCAGGGATTTTGTATCTATGTGGAGCTCGCTGCACTTTCAGAGTGATTGCGTTCCATGAGTCCAACTGGCATCAGTTGTGAATTAATATTTGCTATATTTTATTTTGTACTTAAAATAAATGTAAAGACGGTTACTAAAAAATGGTAAAAAAAGGACACGGAAAAAGTATTGAAATATTATTTTTAATGCTAATCAAAAGTAAATAGATACTTTAGGAATACTTATTTTAACATTTAACGATAGAACTATAAATTCTTAAAAAAGTATATCATATAAAAATCACTATCAAAGATGCTTAAAAGCCAGCATAAAGGTATAGACAAGCTACTCGAACTTGGTCAACTACAAATAATTGGGTTATTTTTGGGAATTCATCGAATATTTATTGCAGAACTGTTTGAAATCTGTATTTTTTATCATAATAAACCAACATTTTTCAACAATTTATTAAATTATCTTATTATTTTGTCAATGTATAATTAATATTTGTTAGTTGACAATCTCTAAAATAAATGAATATAATTTTAATTGCTATTGTTGTTTTTAGTTAATATTATAATATTTATTATTAAAAAAATTAATTACTATTATATTTCATATCAATTTATTCAATATCAATAATTTTATTAAAATACTTTCAATTTGTTTAATTTTTTTATTGTTAACTTATTTATTTCTTCTATTAATATTTTGTGTAATAAAATTTCTCTGTTTCCCATCTATCCTTACATTGTCATATAAGTGCATTTAGCTATCGACTTGACCAATTTTCCATTTCAATTTTGTTTTTTCATTTTCATTTTCAGTGGCAGTTATATTCAGTTATTTTGCCATCTTTTTTTCCGGTGCTCTATGCTCAAAATTTATGACACACGCCAGCAATTTGTGTGCTGCACATAGCAAAAAGAGCCACAAAAAAATTTGTTACTATCGCGTGGCAGCAGTGTAACAACAACAACAACAACAGGAGGAGGAACTGCAACGTAGAATGTTTCCTCCCTTTATCGCTGACTGAGATATCTGGTATTGCGGGGTGACGACTAGACATCGAGCATTATTAAAAGGTAAATATTGCCCAAGCAAAACAATAAAAAAAAAACGGAAAAGCCAAAATCCAAAAATGTTCGACAACAACTAAAAAATTTTTATGCGCTTTTTTCATAGTTTTTCGCAGACGACAAAAATTTGGATTTTTGTGAGATTTACGAGACAGTTGAGGGGTAGCACATAAATTCCAGTGAACCGTAGCACACACACACACACACACACACACAGTTGCTGCTGCTGCTGCTGCTGCTGCTGCTGTTGTGGCATTCTCAAGTGCATTTAATTAGAGCGTCGTCTTTCCTATGCCTTTCCTAGAGAGCAGAGTATTTTTTGTTCATGTTCTTTGTTTGGCATATTTTCCATGTCTCCAATTAAAATGAATGCGTTCATTGATCCGCCTTCGGGCCGGGACCGTGTGCGGGTTCCAATGTTTGGGGCCGTTGCTGCTGCTGCCGTTGCTGCTGCTGCTGCTGCTGTTGCTGTTGCCTATCGGGCGCTATAAATCTTGATACGCTGTCATGTTCTGTCTAATTAGCAATATGTCAATAAACTTAATTTAATTTTTCTTCTGTTTGCCTCGCATTCTGTGTGGCATGCGACTGCCTGGGGGCGTGGCATTGCTGGTGGTTGTGAGGTGGAGGGAATACTTTAAAACTTGCTCGAAGCTTTTTGCTGCTGCTGCGGTTGCATTTATTGAATATTTGCATTCGCTCTGCTATTTACGTGGAATTCAATCTGGTATTTTTCTGTGCACTTTGGTCACTTTGGTCAAATTCTGTTTGTTTGCCGACTTTTGTTTTATTTCATTTCATTTGAATTGTCGCTGTTGTTGTTTTTTGGAAAATCAGCTCATTTCGGTTCATTGTTTTGTGTTTAAATAAAATATTGAGTGTAATTGTGCTTGTGTGATAAATACAAATAATCATGATATTTTGATGGAATGAATAAACTGAAGCGAAAAACAAAAATTGGGTAGAAAAGCAACGAGAACAGAAGGGGATCGAAAATAATAAAAAATATATGCAATAAATAAAGTGTAAGCAAGCAGCATGGAGACTATTCGATTAAAACATTATCGAAAATAAATTATATTTAATATACCATTTAAATACAAGAGTTGTCATATTTGTTAATAATTAATTACAATTATTTTGAACAGTCTAAACCTCACATTTATTTGCATACGCAACTTGTTTTGGTGGAATACTTCTTCATTCTCAATAGATTGCCAAATTATGCTATATATACATGTATATATATATTATAATCAGTACTCAGTCGAGTTGATATTGCCATTCACGTAGTATATATTTAAGTTGATTGAATATTTTTCAGTAATAATTAATTTTACAAACATTGTTTACTAAAATTTCTAATTATATATGCCTACGATATTCTTTGCTTTATGCCTTTTAATTAAATACACAAAATTTATTATTATATACTCAATTTTAATTCGTGTTTATATATTAGTTTAGATCCCATTCTAATATCGGGTATCACCTATGCACCAATAAACACATTTTGTGTAAGTAAAACTTTGTTGCTGCAAAATAATAGCCACATTTTATCCCTGAAACACTCTGATGCGTAGCTGAAATGGAAATCCGAAGAACCTTTGAATGCTATCAAAATGCATCATCAAATTGCGGCAGTTTGCACCTTTTATATAATTTCCTTTAATCAATTATGTGTAACGGCAGCCTCAAAAACAACAACAGCAACAACAACAATAACAACACGAGAATCGACAACAACTGCCTGCAATAATAATGGCATATTCGACAAATTTACGGCTCAAAATACGCGTCGACTGTCAACATGTTGAAAATAAATTACAAAACATTATTAGCATGGCCAGCAGGGATGATCGATGGGCGGTGTTGGTCGCATAGTGGCGAGGGGGCGTGGCCACAGCCATGTCCAAATCAAATAAATTACCAAAAACAAGTTCGATTGCCAAATATGCTGTTATGCTATGCTATGCGATACCCTAGGAAAAAAAAACAATTGGGAAATTGAAAAAATTAAAAATAAAATTTTGGAAAATCCAGAAAATTGAACCTGGCAACTTTTTAATTTTGAAAATAATTTAATTGTATTTTACAAATAAAACCAAAAAAAAAATTTTAAATATTTTTATTTTTTTTGCATATTAGTAAACTTGTGAACATTTTGCACAAAAAAACAGTATACCCATATACATATATAATGCAGGGTATTAAATTGACCACACAAATTGTAAAATACAGACAGTGTAGTAGCTGTGGTAAAGAGCAAGAAACACAGAGAGCAGGGGGGGGGGGGAAGAGAGCCGAAATGTCATGTAATGAAATTTATTGTTTGGTTTAGCGATTTTGGGGATTTTGGCAGTTGCGAGATGGATCAATGTTTGACCTGGAGACGGCTTCCGTTTACAACACACAAACACAAAGTATGTATATATAATCATTTATGTGCACACACACACACACATACACATGAACTTCTATTTAATTAAAGTCGATGTAAACGCATTAAAAGTGCCATGTTTAATCATTGTTTGATAATTTGTCAAGCCTCAGAGAATTGGTCGACCGTAAATGAAAATGAAAATTAATTGATAAACGCTGATAAATACGTTTAATTTGCAACCAAAAATCACATTAATTGCATTAAACACAGGAAACACACACACACACACGCTGAAACGTAGATCAAAAGGCAAAAAACTCCACAGCTAATGGTCAACCAGAGCCGCATCAGTTTATCGAGGAGATGGCGGAGGCGTAAAAGGAGGAGTGGCAACGAGAGAGACCAGCAGAACCAGCAAAACCATCAGACAACAGCGGCAGCAACCACCAGTCAACAGCAGGCGGCGAAAAGCGGGCAGCACGATGAGTTCTCAGTCTACCCAACACCCAACACACACACACACACACACACACACACACAGGTATTCTCCATATTGTACACAATTAGTGACACAGCGAGACCCAAGTGGACAATTCCTGGCTACAGGGGACACTCACTACAGATAGCGCGAGCTGCCAGGTACGAGTATTTGCCTCAGGTTATTGTTGTGCATGTATGTTGTGTGTGTGTGTGTGGTGTGTGTGTAGTTAGGGGGGTTAGTCCATTGAATATCTACGCCAGCACTCACATCATTTTCTCCGCACCGATCTGTGTTGTTGTCAACAATATGCGAAATTAAAGCCGGCAACACACGACGACCGTCTCATTGTCCTGCATCCTGCACGTAGCTTGACAGTTTCGTCGATTGGCACACATCTGCGCAAATCGAATTAATGTTCACGCTTGATTTGGATCTGTACGACGGGTCCAGCAGTGGGTGGCTGCTGCTTAGCTACGCCTGCAGCCGCAGGAACAAAAAATAATTAAACAGCTTGTTATGAGATGAAAAACAAGGCTTAAATGGGTGAAAAGACAAATCAAACTGACGGACAAATAAAGGTGGTAAAAGACGAAACGCATTTACAAATATCAATCTTAAATTATGTATATATATTCGTAAAAGATCGATAGATTAATGAAAGGAAGTTTGTTGAGATCATGTACAAATTTGCATATGTTGTATCAAAATAAAAATCTTCTGCAAACCAAATCTACCTAGGAAACACACTTTTTTTTAAATATTTAAATTGCACACAAATTTTAAATTTAAATTACTTTTACTTTTCCAATTATTTAGTAATTTTTAAAATTAGCAGTTGAAATTTTCGAAATGAAAGATTTTAAAATTTTTTTTTTTCAAATATTTTATTAATAACTATTATTCCGCTAACATTCTAAATAGCAACATACTTCATTGAATAAATTAATAATTTTCTACCATAAACAATTAATTAATTCAGCAAATAAAATAATAAGTTTAGCAGTTTTCAGTTTACTTTTATAAATATTTTTTTTCTCAAAAGTACTTTATTTTTTTATTAACCATCCACAAATTACCAATTTCCTTCTAATTGCAATCACATTCCAAATAGCTTCAATAAATCAAATAAACGACAAATATTTAAAAGCAAACAAGTTGCCAACAAAGCCATGTAAATTTTAGCTATTGTTTATAGTGTTGTAGTTAATCGCTGTCTGATAACATTTGACAACAACAATTGGCAAACAGCTGCGCAAACTTGCCAAATCTTTGGCACCTGTGCTGTGCTTTATTAGCCCATCAAATTGGCCAAAGTTTATTATTAGATTATTGAAAGTGCATGAATTTAATTAAATTAGAATGAAAATAAAGTTTATCATATTTTTGGCAATATTTATTGATTACTGTGATGCAATCACCTGAGACGAGAAACACGAAAATAAACGCAGTTGAGAAGACGATGGCGAGAAGAAGATGGCGATACAAGAAAATAGTCAACATAAACGAACTGAAACAGAACTAAATTTACTAAATAAGGTGCTTTATAAAATTATATAAAATTAAAATATTAGTACAAATTAAGCACACAGGGCAATGTAAAAATCTGATATACTTTAGACTAGTTTATTGCATGAAAACAGAAATAAGAAATCTAAACCAATATGTTATTCACCTTTGTTAATCAGAACACAAACAATATTACCCTATTAACAAGTGAAAAAAATAATTGTTGAATGTGGGGTAAGCAAATACCTTTCAATTTATCTAGCTGCTACAGTTTTAAAAACTGAAAAAAAAACTGGGGCGAACATTTATTGCTTTCTATAAAATTACTAATTGATGTATAAAATCTAAAATTCTCTCTAAAATTCTCACTGAGCGTCGAATCTGGTATATAGCTTTTATAGATTGTAAAGTTGTGGATGTTTTGGGCCAATTTGGAACATAAGAAGAGAGAACAAAAAAGTTATTTTTATAAAAAAAAAACCTAAAAAAACCTGTTCATATTCATAGGTAACCTTTTTGCCAAAATTGCTTGAAAAATGACTCGAAAGATCTAAATGGGTGTTCGCCCTTTGCAATGATACAATAAATATCAATTAAACATCCCCTTCTGATATATATTAAAAATATTCCAAATCACGAGTCTACTAAATATTTTGCACATTTTAATATCAGATTTCGCTGATGCTATCCGATAGATTGACAAAACTATCTGCAATTAGTGCAGTGTTACACACCCGAAATGATGCCCTACCTTTAAACACTCTGTTCGGGTGCAGCTGCCTTTGCTGGCAACCCTTTTACGCCTACTGTTTGCCGTCTATTCTGATGCCTTTTCCCCCGAGTAGACATCTGCGTTTAATGCACTTTTGTCTAGCCGCGTTCAAACAAAGCCGCAGAGAGATTGAGTCAGTTGTCAATGGCGCCAACTGCTGCCAACCAAACCGATTCTAACTGGCAAGCTTACTAATTTTAAGCACCAAACTCTATGCAGCCGCCTGCAACCAACGGGGTCTCTCCCCTCTCCCCCTCCCTTCGTTCGTCTAGAAGTGGGCAATGCCAATGCCATTGCCAAAGCGTTTTGCTATTTTCCATTGCGTGTCGCGTCTGCCAAAGTCTGCTGTTGTTGTTATTGTTGTTGTTGCTGTTCTGGCCTGACTTTTCAGAGTCATTGCCAATATGTCGAGCTGGCTTTGCCGCTGCTGCTGCTGCTGCCAGTAAACTGCTGATAATTAATATTTTATGCACACGTCTGCGTTGATTTCTATCTTTATTGTTGTTTGTCTGCCACCGACTCGTCCTGCTGCTGTATCCTGGCTTTGGCGATGGCTTTGCTGCTGGTGCTGTTTTTTTCTGTTTTTTTTCTGTTTTGCCTCCATTGTTTGCCCAGTGGCAACGCCTTTCAATGGCTTTTCATTTGGAAAATGTCTGCACGATGTGCGGCTGCGGTTCATTACACTTTCTGTTTAGCCACCCGAATTGCCCCCGCCGACCCACTGTGGGTTATTAAAAGTCTATTAAAAATTCACGTTCAATGCCTTTGGATGGTTACATTTTGTTTTTTTTTTTGTTCCATTTGCAATGCTTTATCGATGGCCCCATCTTTGCCATAAATTAAGTGGAAAATGGAGCCACACACTTATTATTCGGCATTGTGTTTACGGTTAACGGTTTATGGTCTACGGATTTTGCATTATATATACATTTTTGTTTTTTATCACACTCGGCAATTTGTTTGCCTTTGGGCTTGGCGAGGGCCAAATGTTTGCCAGCTTTTCAAGTTGCCACCGTTCGTTCGGGGCATGCCTTATCTGCACTCACTGGGACTATTCAAGCCGGAAATACTTATGTGTGCCGGGGACACTAAGTAAGTATCTTTGTGTAGTTTCGATTTTCAATTTTAATTTTATGTCACTCCATTTAAGCAGTCGCTCACCTCACCTCAGCTGCTGGCTGACATTAGGCAGGTGTTTGGCCCATGGCTCTGGCATCTAGTTGTGGCTCTGGCATTTCCTTGTCTTGCGAGCTTCTCCAATTGCAATGCACTTTTAATTTTCTTGACTATTGCTTGTCTGTGTCCTCTATGTATTGAATGTCTCTGTGAGTGCTGGCTGCAGGAATGATTGACAGCTCGGTGTATCTGCAGTGGGCAAGCTGTAATAATTTGAATACTAAACGGAAATGGGGCACACTTTTAGCAGAAAAGATTATTGATACACACAAAAAGTTCAATGATTTCGAAAGAACTTTTATTTCTATTCTTTTATTTACTTAAAAACTTATTCAGTTTGTAGTTATGTAATTTCTGTTAATTATTCCATCTTTTAGATTTGATTTACATTTATGAATCTATTTTTACTTCAGTTATTCAGGATTATTCAGATGATTATATAATTAAATAAATTACTCTTAACAGATTATGTTCGAGTATATTCTTTTATATTCTCAGGCATAAGTTATTAATCGGAAAACACATTAAAGATATGTGCAATAATTCATCTCGAAACATCGGCTGCAAGTTACCGGGGCGAATGCCATTAAAAAGACACCCAAAGAGAAAAAAGCATTAATTGGCATCGGCATAAAATATACGCTCTAAACTATTAATATTGACTGTTTGTTCACTAATAAAATCAAATAAAATCTAATTTATATCGCACATTGTTACCCTTTAGTAATACCGTTCTCTCCAATAACCGCGACAAATATATAGCATACATTTTCAATTTTTTGGAAAAAGTATTTAATTTTCGGTAATCGTATGATAACTTCTTTTCTCTACTCTAACTATTTTTATTTAATGTTGGTAATTTTTTTATATATTTATTTAAATAAATCAATTGTTAAATTTTCTTGTTTTGTTAGACTGCTGCCACAAAAGAATGTCTTGTTTTGAGTCACAAAGTCAAAATATATTTGTTTTAAAATGTCAAATGCCTGATCGGATTCTTTTACTGTACAGCTGCTTCATTAGGTCGTCATGCATCATTTTGTAGTTGCTATGCGATAATTCCCTTTGGGGAAATCAAACATTTTTCTTTGCTACATTTTTCCTTTACAGCCTCTGCTCCTGCCCCCAGCTCCGCTCTCGCTCTGCCACTTCACATAAACAAATGTCGTTTAATTGCGCTCGGCTGTAAACACGCAAAATGGAGCTGCAGAGATGAAACGGGAGAGAGAGGAGACAGGACATTGCATGCGTGGCGACAGTTTTCTTGGAAAAACCCAAAAGGCAAATGTTTAAATAGTTTACTTGAATACGCGTCATGTCTCCATCTAGTTAATTATTGAGAGCCTCAAATTGCTTGGACTTGGAACGCGTCTCGAATTCAAATGGCTGCATTAAATTTTAATTATATATTTTCTTTAATTTCCATTATATTTTTTGCCTTTAGGGAGCTGACAAAACAAAGCCAAAGTTTCAAATTTCAAGATCTCTGTGGTCCCAATGGAAAAACTCTTTGCGGAGTTTTTAATTGTTTTACTGCTTTCCACATTAGTTGACAAATTGAACAATGAGAACAAAAAGGGGTAAATGCTCTCCACCAAGTTGGTCTGCGTGTGAAAATTAACGTTAATTGGCGTTTTATTGATTCCATGATCAATTTGTGCGAGAGGTTCGGGAACGGAGCCACATGTCGAGCCCTCGCCTAACAGTTCCAATGAAAAGCAAAACACTTGAAGGCGACGCTACTGTCGGTCGGTCGCTCGGTCGCTCGGCAAATGTGAAATATGGCACCCAAACTAACAAAAGAGCCAAAAGACAACAGCAACCCACTTGAGATCATGAATTTTTAATAGTACCGCACCCGAGGTCTTACCCAACAGACAGACAGACTTACAGGCAGGCAGGCAGCGAGCATTAAGTCCTGCGCCTGGCACACAGCCAAGCGGGCCCAGCGATAATAATGACAATGATTAGTGTTAAACGCGCCGCGTGCGCCATTTTCTCAAAAAAGAAAAATATGTTTTCTTAATAGTTTTCAAGGCCCCAAGGCGGGTCAGATTCCGCCAATGTCCTGGCGCCTATGTTCTCTCTTTGTTTTTGTCAACGCTGCATAATTACTTTCGGTTTGTATGTGTGCGTGAGTGTGTGTGTGTGTAATGTGCTGTCGACGTTTTGGGTTATTTATTTCAGGCCACGCACTGCGGTAAATTGCTGTACATTCGCCTCCACATGGACAGCCCGAAGGACAAAGAAAGTTGGCCACTCTGAAGGATGGCGTGTGCTCCGCGGGTAATGATAATGGTCATGGTAATGGTAATGGACTTGGGCCCGCTTATCAGCTGTGTTTGTTTGGCAACATGTCGCCTTCAACTTGATAAAATATGACAGTCATGACGGGACAGAGACCCGAGAATAGTCATATGTAGATCGGCAGATAATGGAATTACACTTTTCGTTCTGGTTCGACTGATTGGTTTAAAGTGTTTTTGTGGGATGCGTAGAAATTTTGATTTTTGATGGGATAAGGTATGTTTTTTATTTCGTGTGCTCTCTTAAAACCAGATTGAAATCAAATCAATAATAAATAGAATCTAAACTTACTTATAGTTGTTCAAATATGGGCAAAATTGATCAGTGTTATTTAAGCATATATGAAAAAAAGCTTATTAAATACTTAGCTCAAATTAACTATCTAAATACTGATAAAATCGATAACTAGTGATCGAAATTCTTCTTTTTAATAAAATGTTTTATAATCACAAAATTTCTTATCAATATATGTTTTATAATATATTTTACATTGATAAGTAGTATTTTTAATTTAGAAATTTAGTTTTTCATCGATTAAATTTGGTAAAAATTTTTTTGGAAAAATAGATTATCCCGTCACTAGGATAAACATTCGTAAAACGTGTAAATCTCGGAGTATAAATAAATAGCAAAAACGTTCAATTTCACAATTATTTTCTACCTCTTTTCTACTCCCTTACTTGATTGTATTTCTGTATTTATATGAAGTGCTCTTCTGACTTTTTGTTTGCCCTTATGTTTTTTATCCCTGCCATCTCTCCTTTATGTTATTTTCTTAACCACAACTTCCTATTTTCTTCTGCTTTTGACTTCCTATCGCTTAGCAATCTCATTGGGCCGTTTAAGTCGAACTTTGTTCTATTTACCCTCGACTGTTTATCAATTGGCAGGCAAGCTTTTGGTTTTTGTGTGCCTCCCCTCTTTGTGGATCTCTCAGTTGATATGTCCACTTCATTAAGTTAGCCACATCGGGCAGCGGCCACTTCAAAGCCCCACACAGCGAGCGGTATAAAAAGAAAGCCCGTTCATATCGCCAGCCACTTTCCTGCTGACCAGCTTTCACTTTATTTTGAGGGACCCGCACCTTGACAACAAAAGGCCGCTTTGAAGATGGACAAGATGAACAATGTCAGCGCAACCCAATCAGCGGAACCCTTCACAAAAACAGCACAAAGAACTGAACTGAACGGAACGGGAGCGGGCCTCAAAGGGTTAGGGTTTAACCTAGACACAGGCGAAAGTATTCCATCAGAGCAAACATTTGTTGGACGGCAAAGGAAAGGAAACCGTTTTCATATCAATTGAAGCGCTGTTTTCTTTTGGGCACTCGATTTTCACTATATCTCGTCAGCGGCAGCCCTCGTCCTGGGGGTTGTCCTTCTGCCCGACCCCCTATCTGCATTTCCATTTTCATTTCCCTTGTCCCCTTTCCACGTCCTTTCGCCACTGTTGTTGTCTCGCTCGATCGGTCTCAAGTGCAATTTTCAATCCTGCCATTTTTTGCCCTGCATTTGCTGGCAATTGCAGCTGAGGCTACATTTTTCTCATTGTCCTCGTGCCATATGTGTGTGTGCGTGTGTGCGTGTGTGTGTCCTTGTCCTGGGCATCCTCGTCGTCGCCGTTGGGTGTGCGTGTGTCAGCCGCTGTCATTCATTCATGCGGCCGTCTGAAGGCTTTTCATTAAAAATCGTTTAATCCACGCTATCATTTTCCCGGTGCCTCTTTCTCTTTTTTATCGCCCTCGTCCTGCAGCTCGGTGCCCCGTTCTGTTTGCCAATTGCTCATTGATGCAAACGTCATTTCATTGTCGTCATTGTTGCATTGACAACGACGCAGGCAACGTCATCAGCAGCAGCAGCAGCAGCAGCAAGGAGAGAAGCTGCAGCAGCAACAGAAGCAACATCAGTTACAGCAGCAACAGCAGCCCATCGGGCGGATGTTGGCTCTTCAATTTGTTTTTCATGTTTCATATCCTGTCACGCCCCCCACTCACCAAATCGCCCGACCGACAGACCGACATGTGTTCTGCGGTTGTGTGCACGGCGCACTTGAAAGTTTTTTAACGCTTGGTAATTATTGGATTTGCCACGGTTCGCCTAATTATGGCTCAGCACGTGGGAGTCACAAATGTGAAAAACCTAGAGAGCACAAATGGAGAGGAGGGGAGGGGTAAAAGAAAGCCGGCGGGAGAAAGTGTGCAAACGTTGTCCTTGCATTAGCGCATCGCTGAACCGTGAAAATAATGGCCTCGACCCGGCTTCGCATTGCAGTTCAGCTGAGACGAAAGCAGACGACACGCGGCCACTTGAGCATAATTTCTGGGCGGGCGGAACGGGAATGTCGTCGAGTTAGGTGTGGATTGAGAGATGGTGTAAAACTAGGAAAACTTTTAAGGCAAATGGATATAAAGAACGAATGGGGATTTGTTGCAGATTAGAGAAATATAAGTGTTAGTTTTGAATAATGTTTTACAATGAGCAAAATACCATGCATAATAAGCCCAAAAATACATTTGAAATTTCATGAACACAGATAAAATAATTACATAAAATAGACAATTCTACATAGCAGAAAGGTATGTGATGATAAGTTTAGAAATGCTAAATATATATACTATATGTATATATTCCCTTCATATTAATAAATTGCTTAGTTAATTGAAAAATTTTCATATATATGTGGTCGGGCGATACCGACTGCGTTATACTCGTTCACGATTTTAAACAAAAGATTCCATAGCGTCCATATATCAACCACCATAAAATTGTCAAAAGTGGACCGATTTTCACGTCTGATGGCATTTTGAACATGATTTGTCCTATATATTGACTCCACATTCAAAATATATTCATTTTCGAAAATAAAATTTTTTGAATTTTTTGGTCAAAAAAGCATGTACCCCCCCTTGTGAATTTTGGAAAAAAAATTTTTTCAAAATTTAGAATTGCGAATTTATAGTCTTAATCGATTTTATTTGTCATAATTAGCATAAAAAACAACATTTGAGGTGATTCTGAGGGGGTCAAATTTTTGGTCAAAAATCATGCCAAAATCGACTAAAATTTTGACATGTAAAGTTGTCAGATTCCATTGCTCCCATATTTCAAACCCCCATAACTTTGTCAAAAGTGAACCGATTTTCACGTTTGATGGCATTTTGATCATGATTTGTCCCATTTATTGATTCCACATTCAAAATATATTCATTTTCGAAAATAAAATTGTTTTGAATTTTTTGGTCAAAAAAGCATGTACTCCCCCTTGTGAATTTTGGAAAAAATTTTTTTCAAAATTTTGAATTGCGAATTTATAGTCTTAATCGATTTTATTTGTCATAATTAGCATAAAAAACAACATTTGAGGTGATTCTGAGGGGGTAAAATTTTTGGTCAAAAATCATGCCAAAATCGACTAAAATTTTGACATGTAAAGTTGTCAGATTCCATTGCTCCCATATTTCAAACCCCCATAACTTTGTCAAAAGTGAACCGATTTTCACGTTTGATGGCATTTTGATCATGATTTGTCCTATATATTGATTCTACATTCAAAATATATTCATTTTCGAAAATAAAATTTTTTTGAATTTTTTGGTCAAAAAAGCATGTACTCCCCCTTGTGAATTTTGGAAAAAAAAAATTTTTCAAAATTTAGAATTGCGAATTTATAGTTTTAATCGATTTTATTTGACAAAATTAGCATAAAAAAAATTAGCAAAAAAATTTGAGGTGATTCTGAGGGGGTCAAATTTTTGGTCAAAAATCATGCCAAAATCGACTAAAATTTTGACATGTAAAGTTGTCAGATTCCATAGCTCCCATATATCAAAGCCCCATAACTTTGTCAAAAGTAAACCGATTTTCACGTTTAATGGCATTTTGATCATGATTTGTCCTAAATATTGATTCTACATTCAAAATATATTCATTTTCAACAATACAATTTTTTTGAATTTTTTGGTCAAAAAAGCATGTACTCCCCCCTTGTGAATTTTGGAAAAAAAAATTTTTTCAAAATTTAGAATTGCGAATTTATAGTCTTAATCGATTTTATTTGTCATAATTAGCATAAAAAACAACATTTGCGGTGATTTTGGTGGGGTCAAATTTTTGGTCAAAAATCATGCCAAAATCGACAAAAATTTTGACATGTAAAGTTGTCAGATTCCATAGCTCCCATATATCAAACCTCCATAACTCTGTCAAAAGTGAACCGATTTTTACGTCTGTTGGCATTTTGATCATGATTTGTCCTATATATTGATTCTACATTCAAAATATATTCATTTTCGAAAATAAAAACTTTTTGATTTTTTGGAATTTTGGGAAAAAATATTTAGCTTTTCATTCAACTATTCAACTTTTTCTCATATGTTGCTGGTTTCACTTATATTTTTTTTCCCCAATTTCTATCATGGAACTGCCGTAACTCATTTTTGTGTAGTGTAGTGGGTTCGTGGTGTTAATTCACTTAACCCTTTTGCCAACTTGCCACATTCTGTTCAACGGCTGTGCGCTCGCATCTTTTATTGGTATCATTAAAATGAGCGCAGCAACAGGAAGAGTAAAGGAGAATGACAACAATAACACAAAAACGATGCTTCATCATAGGCGATATTAACTTGACTCCCTCGCTTGCGAATATCACAAGCATCCCACCAATTAAAGTCATTACCCGGCTATCATGTTGATAGTTTGGCTCGCTGCTGCCGTCGAAACGAAACTCTAAGCTCCGGCAATGTCTCATGTGTCCTTTCTATGTGTGTGTGTGTGTGTGTGTGTGTGTGTGTGTCGCCAGTGTTGGCCCAACTCTAAGCTGCCACAAAAACTTTGAAAAGCCCCAGTCGCGCTCCAAAGTGCCGCCCGACCGAAAATCCCGCCCTTCAAACGTTTAGCATACAATTAGCCCAAAAGGCAGCGCACTGGAAGCCAGGCAAAAACTTCAGTGAAAATTATTAAAATTTCTCATGTTGGGTCGTTGCTCCAAAAGGGTTGACCATATGGAAATTAGCATATGATACCCATTTTGTGGGCTGAGCCGGGCACCGATCCCGTCCGCTCAAACCAAACCATCCGGCGTAAAGTACACACTTTAAGCTTAAAGTCACTGGGAATTCGTGTCTAGTCATGTGGCAGGAACTTTAGTGTGTATGAAAATAGAAAAATTCGACGAGTTATGATTTTCCATTTTTCACATTGTGTAATGTGTTTTTTTCTTTTTGCTATACTTTTCGTTTTTTTGTCTATTTTTCCGGCTGCTGTTCTTGCTTTTTTCTCAGCGTAAATTTTCCACCTTTTACACATTTTACTTCCATTTGATTAGATCGGCTTTTTAGGGCGACACGTGCGTCGCATACAGGAGGCAACAGCGGCAGAAGCGGCAACAACGCCTCGCATCCTGTTTTGTTTTCACGACTCCGCCTCTTGAATAGCGTTCGAATACACTCACGTAAGGAGATTCACACATTTTTCGGTTGCATTTGTAGTTGCGTTAGGTAATTTTGTAAATATTATAAAAATTAAATAAAAGATACAAAATTTTGTATGTATATATATGGTATTTTTCTAACTCTGTCATAAATATATTGAGAACTGATTTATATAATTATTGAACTTTTAAATAGAATATTTGAAATTAAAGTCTAAGTATAAAAGTTGCTTTAACTAGTTTAAAAAATTTTTGTTTGCCATTTAAACTAATCCTTTTAATTTGATTGCTTTTATTACATTTTTCTTACATATTTTCAGATTTAAGTAAGCGTATCAGAAGGTCGGCTTGCCGCATGTACTGGTATTTTATTTATATTTTTTAACGCAGGTTTTATATGAATTTGCACGCTCATCGTTTGAGAGTTTTAAGGCTTATCGGCAGGCAGCAACTTTGTCATAATCAACATCAAACAGGCTCACTCTATCTCCCTCTCTCTCTTCTCTCTCACACTTTGTGTGTGTTGGCATCATGAGCAGCAGCTATTATTATCCGGTGTCCGTCCGTCCATACCCTGCGCAGCCCTCTATTTGCCGCTTTTCACAGGGCACTTCTAATCAATGTGCTTAAAATCGACGTGATATTTGGCTCGCCTCCTGTCGCAGGACCAAAAAGGATGTCATCAGCAGAGTCGAGAATGCGTTGCAGCTGCGGCTTGTTGTGCGTTGATTAAAATTTGTTTGTCATTTCGATAAGGTACGAATTTTTAGTGCCGAATCCGGCTCGGCAGTTCAATAACCCAGCCCGGACGCTGTGCTCTATCAGTTTCGAGAGAGGCTGAATCTCAAACGAGGGGCTGCAAAGTGCTCATCGCCTCAGTTTTTATGTCATGTTTGAACGTTTCTTTGCGTTTCTTTTAATTCTTTTCTGCTTCTTTTGCCAAATCACTTGTACTAAACCAAAGAGCTTTAATTTGGCATTTGCTTTTTATGCCCTTTTTTGTTTTTTTTTGACACCTTGCAGGGGTGCTTACAACCAGGAAGTAAAAAAAATATATATATATAAAAAAGTAAAAAGCCGGAGGGCGAAACACATCATTAGATAACACTTTGTGGTAGACTCGGTGGAAAGTTGAAATATTGGGGTGTATTTGTTTTTTATTTTTTGAAATTGTATAAATCCAAAAATCATTTACATTCAATATAAAGTGTACAGGCTCAGACAAGATATTGAGGAACTCATAAATTTACAAAAGTAAAGATTCAACTATAAACTGCGATTTATACAAATATATTTAAGTCAATAAGCTAAAATGGTATAAAAGAAAGATCATTAATATTTGTGTTTTTAATGACAAACACAAAAGTAATACAAATTTGTGGCTTAAAATGGAAAAAACAAAACATTGTGAAATAGGAGATTTTTTCTCAAATATTTTTTACAGAAAATATATTTGAGCAGACAGAAGATTCAATGAATTTCATAAGGACCAGATATGTGGTAAGCGAAATATGCATAAATGGATTATTCAATTATTGGAAATTTAAATAAAATGTTTCTTTCTTGACACAAAAAAATGTAATTAAAAGAATTTATACTTAAAACGTTTTAGATTGTTTTAAAGAATCTCTGATAATAATGACTATTTTAATTTAATGTACATAAAACAATACAAATTTAAATAATTTAAATGTTGAGTTGCAGCTCAAGTTGAATTTACTAAAAATAAATATTGTTTTTTAAATACCTAAAATCAACCTGAATCAAGGTTCACACTGAAATTTGCAAAATATTCACCAAAAACGATTCATTTAAAATGCTTCTCCATAAGCCAGACATATTTGGTTAAGTACCCTTGCAATTGACTCTTCAATGACACACTTGAGTATTTAACCTGACAATCGTAACGGATTTTTATTGCTTTGCGTTAACCCCCTGCTGCTACCCGCATTAATCAATGGCATCACCTTGCCGACTTTTGATATGCTGTCTAACATATAAATTTTTAAAATTTTTCTTTTTAAGCTCATCATGTTTACATATATTTATTATAATTTTTTTTTGTATATTTTCATATTTTTGAGTCTCGTCAAACATTTAGCATATTCTCTTTGTGCTTTTACTGGCTTTGCTTTAGCTTCTGCTGCGCATTTAATGGCGCTCCTGTATCCTGTCTTCTTTTTCATTGTAGTTGTTGTTGTTGTGCTCATTTTAACTACAAACAGCACAGACAATCACAGTCGCAGGATAATACCAACAGTAAGTCCAACAACAACAACAACGAAAATAATAACGCCAACAACGCTGCCAGCTTTGCTCCATTAACAAAAACAACAACAGACAGCAGAAGCTTCGCATAATTCCATGTAGACTTTGGGCTAAAATGGTCTGAGGCATGACGCTTGAGTGGTGGTGTCGTGATAGGGAGGGGGAGGGAGGTGCACCCCAGTCTGGTTTATAATGCGCCCCGCTTCACTACGCTTATTATTTGTAGCATACTTATTGGGTGGGTGGCTTTTTAAATATGCATAAAGAAAAGCATAGCACACATCTCGGCGCTGTCTGCGGCCTGGCCATGGAGCGGTATGGGTGGGTGCTGGCGGGGGGGTGCGGCACACATATTTGTCTGGGGCTTTGCATTATGCGCTGCGCTGTCGGCTCCTTCGGTAGCTACGCTGCTCTCTTTTGCGCGCTGTCTTTCTTTCACCTGGCGGCGTCTTTTCTCCTGCCGCTTTATTTAGCTTATTAAAATTTCACTTCATTTTTGCTGTTTTTCTTGTTATTTTATTTTCTCTGTGTTTTTTTTCTTATTATTCAGCAGAAATTTATATACCGTGCCAAAGCGAAATACACTCGTAATTATGTCAATTTATCGACTTTGAACTGTGATTGCGTTTTTTGCGACTGCCATTTGACTGATTTTTGTAGATTGATTGGGCCATTTAGCCAATTGTTCAGTGAATGTAAGCAGAGCATATTTTAATATAAATCTGATTTAGATAAACTTTAAGCAGAACTCATTCGATTATATTTCTTTGCATGTGAGATACCTATATTTGAATTGAATGCCGTGGAGAAATAAGACATAAAAAGAGCAGAAAAAAGTAGAAATATATGCAATTTTAAGGGAATCGAATCAATACATTATGCAGTAAATAGAATCTTTAATTGATTATTGAATAAATATTGATTATATGTAGTTCTACAAAGGTCCTCAGTTCCCAAATTTTTAAATTGATTTATAATGAATGATAGATAAAAATTGCAAGAAAATACTGCAATTTGAGCTCTGTAAACAGAGTATAAAAATAAATTTAAATAATAGCTATCATCATCTTTTAAATAAAACAATTTTCATTGAATTTAATTCTTAACAAAACATACATTTTAATACTTTTTTAATAGTGTTAAATATATTTTAATAGAAATGCACGAACAAGTTTTTCTTTTTTTTCAACTCTCGTCGATAAATCTACTCTAAATATAATAATAAATACAAATAAATAGATTACCAAAAACTTTACTCTTAATACAGTTTTAATTCAAAAACTAAAAACGTAAATTAACTTTTAATTTTCTGCAGACACATAATTCCATAATTTCTTGACATTGCTCATTTACAGTTATCAAAAGATAAAACTGAAGTTGCCAAAAACCTTTGGATTCAACTCGCAGACATCGAATAAGCGCCAATTGAAGCGCCATCAAGGCAATAACATGAACGAACACAAACCCGAAAGACATTGACTAATAACTTATTTATGAACCGAGTTTATTGTTATGACTATGACCCATGAACAGGCACAGGCACAGACACACAGACAGACAGCCGGCCCCGACCAACAACAATAAATACAAGCTAAACTTTTCAATATTGATAAACTTTTTCTGCAGTTTTGCACACTGACAAGAAAAAAACCAAATAAAAGACAGATAATAAAAAAATACAAAAAAAAAAAGAAAACAGAAAAATGAAGTAGAAAAACAAACGGCAGCGGCTTCCGCTGGCCGCCATAGCACCGGAAATAGCTGCATGCAGGCACACACACACACACACATACACAGTCACACATACATAAACCAAAAGACAAATGCCATTTACAATTTTCGTACATAAAGCCGCTTAAGCAGCACTCCGATGGAACTTCCACCGCCACCCGCGCCCCTCTTCACGACATGTAATTTGTTTTTATGTCTGCCCATATACGTGAGATAACGCGACGAGCTGAGTTCTTTTTGCTTCCTCTTCTATTTTTTTCAGCGTTTTTTTTTTTGTATTCTTCCTTTCGTGCACACAACTTCGATTAACATTGGCAACACTCAAAGGGAGACTGTGCAGGAGCAGGGGCGGCTGGGTGGTGGGGGGGACTGTGTCCAACCCAAACAACAAGTGGCAGACGACGCGACGTAAAACGGCGAGCAGCGAATGGCCCTGGCCGTGAATTCCATATATAATTTTTCGACGTGCGCCTCCAGTCGCCTCCTTTGGCATGGCGCAAAGTGAAAAATATCCTTGCCGCGTTGTGTTGCATTTGAAATTGTTCGCTAAAAAGCATCGGAACGTATTGAACTTTACACCCGGACAGCAACATGCGAAAAGTTTTGAAAAACTGCCGAGCCGCAGCTCGGGTCGCCTTCAAATGGTTGGCAAAAAGTTCAATTTTGGGTCGAGTTCAGTTCAGTTAAGAGTTCGGTTTGGGTTGGGTTGGGTTGGTCGGTTGTTGGCAACGGGTTTGCCGCCTGCCTGACGAGCTGAAGAGCAGCGACGTTGGCGCATTTTGACATTAATGGAAGTTCTTTTTGCAGCAGTGTCGGAAATACAATATATATTAATATTGGCAGACGTGTTTAGTTTTAAATAGCAGACTTTTATATATATATATATATATATACACTTTTTGTTTTTCATTTTTTAAGGGGATTTCCGAGAAGCTTAACGGTATTTATAAATTTGTTGCTTTAGCTCGAAGAAAGTGTCAAATTGTTTGCCTAGTTTTGTCAGAGAACTCGCATTAATAAATTGCGTCTATTTTATATGTTTGCTGACTGAATATTAAATTGCAAAAAAATATCTTTAAAATTTACAGAACTAAATCTATCAGTTTGCTGTATCTTTCGGCATGCAATAAAAATATAAACTAAATTAATGTAATACAAGAAAAAGAAAATTATATTTTTTATCTAATAAAAACGTACTTTATATTTAATTTTTTATGTTAAGTTAAAATTTTTCTTTCAAATTTAAAAAAAATTTTATCTTAATATTTGTTGAGTACCTTTCTAAATTAATTTGCGTTTTTCTCAATATCCTTGTATTACATTAAATTGAGTTTTGAATAAACTCTTTTTTCACCTTTTCATCAAATACCTTGTCTTGAATAGATCAAGTTTATTAATTTCAGATGATAGAAACATTTATATTAATTTATTTTAATTTATTTTATATTATTATATTTTAATTTATTATATTATATTCATTTTTGTTTATAAATGCTTTAATATCTCATAATTTAGAAACTTACTTTGACTATGTTTTGTACCAAAATTGGGTCAAAGGTTCATTAAAAACATTTACATTATGGTTTATACATTATGAATACCCATTCAAATTTTCGGTAGTCTGGATTCATTGAACTTTTGAGTACACCCACGAAATGTTCATTAATTAGAGGGATGGCTGCTAAAAGGAAACTTTTTCTGGCTACCCCAGGAAAAACTTGAAACCATTTAAAGAAACTTGAGTTTTCTCCACTTTCACTCAACGGGAATTTGTTTTATTTGATTTGATGGTCACATTGCGTGACAGTAATTACAAAATAAATGCAAACATCTGCAGCGGATCACACAGCAACAGAGAGACGCCCAGCGACGACACGCCACGGCAACGAAAGGGATGCGACCCGAGTGCGGGGCGGGGATTCCGATTGGGATTGGGATTGAAATTTGGACTCGCAATGAAATTGGGATGTGCGTGCTGCATATGTGCCATGGGGGAAAGTGTGTGTTTGGGTGGTTTGTGTGTTTTTCTTGTTGTTGTTCTTATTGTTATTGTTGGTAATTCGAGTAGTTGTAAGATGCATGCAGCATTTGATGGATTGGCTAGGAGTTGCAACTACACTCAACGAAATAACGATATTCTAAATTTAAGAATGGCCAAAAAAATATATATGACAGTCAGAAAAAATATATATGACAGTCTCGCATATTCTTAAATCAACTTTCAAATATTCTTAAAAAATTTTTAATGCTAATAATTAATTAATTAATTCACTTATTTTTATTGTCTACATATTTATATTCAAAATAAATCATTTATATTTTTAAGAATTAAGTTAATCTTAATGATTTTCGAATATAAAAAATTAAATTAATTATTTATTATCTATAAAATACAATGTAGTGGAATAATCGACGTATTTAGAAATTTCGATTTTGCTTGGCTATCAAATTCTATATATTTTCTTCGAGTGTAGTGGAGCGGAGAGTGTCAGGCAAATTATAGTCTCGTTTTTTTGTTGTTTCTGATGTATTCTATTACATGTGTAAGTTGCGCTTAAGTTTTCCAAGTGCCTTGTGACAAATTTGACAACAGCTGAGACCAATTGCTCAAAGTTCCACTCACACACACACACACACATATATACACCTTGGTACAGCCATGCATCGTTTCATCTATCAATCAAGCGATGGAAAGGCAATCATAAAACTGCCATTAAGCCAGCCAAAGCCGAAACTCTATCATAAATCTTGAGCGTAATCTTTAAAAAACAGTTACCGCACCGCTCGGAACTTACTCGAGAGTTGATGCGCACCACCTTCACAGAACTGCCACTGCATATTTATGCTATTAACATATTGTTTACTTTACCGAAAAACCAAACACATTTTCCATTATCTGCATGTGCAGCAGCCACAGCAACAGCAGCAGCAGCTGCAGCAACTCCCCTAACAACCCCCCCGTTCATTGGTTTTGCAATTTATCAAATGTTTTTCACTGGCGGAAACGGAAGCTGCCGGAAGCTGCATAAAGCTACGTGTCATAATGGAGCGCATGGCGGACATAAAAGCGGGAACAGGGGGCTAATGACGCTAATAACGCACCATAAAATATTAATAATAATGGATTACAACAAAAAATAAAAAAAATAAAATACAAACACTTCCGCTTGACCAATGTCCAGGCAGGGCCCCAAAAATGAAGTGCCTTTGACTCACACACAAAGAAATCGAAAGCCTCCCCTCGGCGCCCCTGCTCAAAGCCCGTCAGCTGCCAGTCGGTGGCAAAAGTTTGCACTCGAAACGCATTGAACTTGAGTGTGCGATGTGTGTGTGTGTGTGTGTGTGTGGTGTGAGTTCTGTGTGAAGTGTGTGTATTGGACATTTTGATTAGCTTTATGCCTGGACATATGCCGGAAATGGCAATATAGGCAACACATTCACGAAAATAAAAGAAATTCTGAGCACTTGACTTTCAGATATCCTTTGGCATTTAAATGTGAGTGAAGAGTAAGCAACTAAATTGGACTGTGGTCGGAATAAAGCAAAAAACAGTTTAATTATATCTAAAAACAAGACTCACCTTTTATTCTTTTTATCGCATTATTTAATTTAAATAATAAATAATCCCACATGTCACCAAGTAATCTGAAAGAGTAAATAAATGATTTGCTTAAATAGTAATTATAATTTTGAAAAAAGTTATTAAAAAAGTATTTGTTATAGTAAACTCCCGTTAATAACATAATAGGTTTATAAAGCTTCATCGCACATTTAATAAATAAAAAAATAAAAAGCAGTTTGGCCAAAAAGAACAAAATTTAAAAATACATTTAAAATTTCTTGCAAGATTAAAGAAATATTTATTATAATATTTATTAATTTAAAACAAATCATAATATAATATAATTTTATAGAAAAAGTTGTGTTTTTTACATAATACGTAATTTAATTTTATTTTTCTTAATTGTTAATTTTTTGTTAATTTTTGTAAAGAATGTTTTCCACAAAAAACTCCCAGTTGACCTCTTGAACTTTTAGGCTATTCAAAGAAGAGTATTTGCTCGTGGCAAGAGCGAAACTAAGTTTAATACCCAAAAATTCAAATCGCACCGTTCGACTTATGAAAGGGTCTCGATATGCAGCTGGTGCAGGCACAAGTCCTGTAAACAGGCGACAGGTGCCAGTTGCTACTCCTGGCGAGAAACCTTACGGATCACACACACACACACACACCTCTTTCCACACAAGTCCTGCGTCACAATTTGGCAAAAAACAACAATAAATATCGCACACATTCAAACAAACACACACACACACACATACACACAGGCACGTTGCGCAGCAAATTGCTTAGCATACTTTACGGCTTCAATTGGCAATTGGCAGCCTTTGAATTTCGCTTCCCAGCCCCATTTTAGCTAGACATGCCATTGGCAAGGCGCTTGACATAGCGGCAAACGGGTGGCGGAGACGGGGCGGTGGGCGGAGGGCGTCGAAGCTGAAGTGGTTGCCTGAGCCTGGCGCCTACCTGGCAGCTGACAACTTGGCAAGCGTCTCTGTTGTTGTTATTGTAGTTGCTGGTGGTGGAATTTCCACCTGCTTTTTTTCGGTGCAACTGGCTTGTTGCGGCTGCTCGCATTTAAAGGCGAACAGTTAGGCGAGATGGGAAACTGGAGTTGCGGTAAATAAATGAAAAACGTCTAAAAAGGCTTTCGAATAGAAATAATACGAATAATACAATCGCAATTAGTAAGCTCAGCTGTGTTAAATTAGAAATATTTACAGATATATTCGTAGTCTAGTATACGCCAGAGCATTTTTAGTTCGTATATACCATATGAAAAGAAAAAAAACTATTTCGAATGATCGATATTTATGGTTTCTTTAACTGCTTTATTGAGCATATCTCAGAATATGCTATTTTATTATATAACATATATTTTAAACCACTTTTTGATCTTACATAACTCCTTGATAGACCCTCGCCATATGCTAACTTCTGGCTGTGTGGCATTTAACTTCTGTATGCAGACGTTCCACACATTGCACAAACATTGGAACTGCGTCAGTTTTGATTGAAATATTGACGGCAATTTTAGCATAGTTTGGCGATAAGTTCACCGGGTCGATTCGGCCCCACGACCGCCCGCTCTAAGCAAACTCAACTCAACTGAATTGTGGCTCATGGGCAATGTGGTGAAAACCTTAAGAGTTTTCAGGCCCACTCAATCGCGCCTGAGCACAGCTTATGACAGGTTGCCTTATTATAGCTGTCAGGGTTGTCAGGTTATTAGAAACCTTTTTGCCCCCACTCGGAGCGTAGGTGCTTTATATCTTCATTAGGCCGTCTGCTCGAGAGCCATGAAATGTTGCCCAGAACCTGCACGACTTTAAGCGCTTTTCTATTTGTATTTCTTTTCTTTTTTCATTCTTATTTTTTTGTTACTTTGTATTTTTCAGGCCTCTGACAGGGCGACAGCTCAGGTGTAAAATAGTTTGCCACGTCAGTTGGCAGCGGCGTATTTTGTTTTTCTCTTTTTTTACATTTTGTTGTTGTTGTTGTTGTTGTTGTTGTCTCTTTTAGATTTTTCCTATTTCCTTTCATTGCTAGTTTGCTTTTGTTTTTCATTTTTTTCCTATTGATTTTCCAACACTTTTCGCTTAGCGCATTTCTTCATAAATGTCAGAAAAGTACTTTGATGTCTTGACTTTAAGACTGCCAACACCCACACACACACACAGACTCGCACACACACACACACACACACACACACATGTGGTTAGATGGACAGATACGAGCTCTTAAGAATTGTATTCCTCTTTTTCATATTTAGGTGTTTTTTCTTTTTGTTGGTCACATGTGGCACTTTGATGTGGTTCTGTTTGCGGCAGATTTTTGTCAAGTCACCGCTTTTAAATCGAAAGCCAGGTTTTCGGTTCTCTGGCTTTCCTTTTAGGGTTCATTGTAGGTGCTGCTGACGATATGTTCGGCGATTTTTACAAATCATTTCGACTAATTGTTTTGGGACGCAAAAACCCAGATGCAGCGACGAGTCCTTGAACCTTTTAGGGTCAGCCACAGTCGATTTAGTCAAGGTCACAAGTTTTTGCGACTCTTGGCTATTTTTAACTCAACCCAATTGAACAGAAACTCATCAGACAGTTCATAGACAGGCAGTTACCAAAAAAATCAGCCAAGTTAAAGAAATTATCTGTTTAGACACTGTGCCAAAAACTAATTTGAAATTCAAAACTCGTCTGCGCTTAAGGATTTTTGCATCGAGACTTAAAAGTTGGAGCCAAAAAAATGAGAAGAAAAAAAAACAGATGCGCATGTGTTGCACTCGAGATACTTAAAACAAATATATCTGTTGAAAATGCCAGATAAAAAAGTAAGAAAAAGTTTGCTTTTCGAAAATCGTTAAACTTTGTGTAATTGCCGATCATTACCTTATTTACTTTTGATAAATAGAAATATAAATTTAAGTATAATTAAGTAAAAATATAGATACAAATTAAATCAGACATATATTAATAATAATAAATTTTATTTATTTTATTTATTAATAAATATATTAATATGAATTTAAAAATAAATTATAAAAGATTATTATTATTATTAGAAATATCATTAACAAAACAAAACAACAAGAAAATATAAATGAATTTTTAAAAAAATTGAAAAAAATAAATAATTCAACCGAAATCCTTAATCATTTTTGAAACTTTGCAGACTTATTCAAGGGCATTTGACATACATATATAAAAATAAACCGTTATCGGTTAAAGATCGTGCGCCAAACTCATCCAAAGTTTTTCGATTGAGCAAACACAAATGGAGCAGCGATAAGCGAGTAAACGAAAAAAAAAGTAAAGTTTGAAACCAAGAATAGCAACTGTCAGCACTCACACGCCCCCTATTGTTGGGAACCCCGCATTGCGACTGTGTTCCATTCTGATTTGGCGTATTTCAATTTTTCATTGATAATGTTGCGTTCTTATTATTAAGTCAACAAATTGATATGCACTTTTTTGTTTGTGTTGCTTTGTTTTTGTTTTTATATCTTTTTTTGTGTCTTTCAATTTTGTGTTTTTGTTTACTTGGAAAACAATTTGAAATATGTTGTGTTTGTCTTGGAATTTCGAGTGTCTGAGCTGCTGGCGCTGCAACTTTTGACAGCTTTTGATTGAATGTCTGTCAGCGCGTTCGACGTCGTCGTCATCGCTTTGCTGGGGATTACCAGAATGTGTGCTATGCACAGTTATCTTTTCAGAAGCGGGGGCCCGTAGACACCCACTGGGGCCCAGTTGGCCCTAATTGCCCGCCCAGGTCTGCGACAAGTGCCAAGCGTGAAGCAGGTGCAAAGAGTTACTCAATTTTAAGTGGGTGTTTGTTCAAATTATGAGTGTGTTCTCGGCATACAGAATATATATGCGTACTAATGTGATTTCAACAGACTTTTACGGAATTGCTTACTTTAAAAACACAGAAAAGAAACAATTAACAGAGAACCAATAACTATTGAAAGCAATAATTATTTTAAAATTTTAAGTTGTATTATAAAAAATAAAGTCAAAAATTCATATTAAAAAAACTTAAATGTGTTAAATAATATATACCTAATAATAATAATAAATACCTAATAAATCAGTCATGCGGATGTTATACATTTACTGTGTTAAAAACAAAAATAAATGTTTTAAGTAATAGTAAATTTGTGATACTTTAATTAATATAAATATACAATAAATATACACTGCCTAGCAAGTTTTAATATAATTTTAAAAGAATACCAAATTTTAAATTTTTTCTTGTTACAAAAACATAAAAACATAATTGCCTATAATAAGTTAAGAAAAAATCATATATCAATTTATAATTTATAAAAATACTTCATAGCTTAAATAAATAGAGAAAAGGGCACACATAAACACTTATTTTAATTAAAAGTATAAGAAACGGGTCAAACAAGTTTTACATACATTAGAAATGTATTTTTATATAAGTCGTAAAATAAAACAATATGCAATTCTAGTTCTAAGTCAATAAATATCATAAAAATTTTTTTTAACGGTTTTGTATATTTGGGATCATTTAAAAATTTCAAAATAAAATGGATTAATATATGAGCGCATATTTTTAAGCCAAGAAGCGGAACACTCCTCCGTGCACCTCTCTCAGGTACACATGAACTCATCTCATCAACAGGCAGCTGCCCATATGGTTGCGAGCAGAACATATTTATCAAATGCTCTCTCTTAAATTCAGACTAGTCGCACGATATGTGCCGTTTACCACATCGTTCCGTCTTATACGCAACGCTTTGGCATTGAAACGAAGCAAGAGATACAACGCAGAGTACGAATTACTTGGAAAGAGCACAAAAACGCTCTTTCAAAGGTTTACTCAATTTGAAGTTAATACAATGTAACGTTAAGTTGTTTGTTTTCGTGTGGGGGCGCTAAATGTAATCAATAATATTAAATATTTAATGTGCCAGGTAGAAAAACTTTCAAAGTGTGCAAAGAAAACTAAATGCTTCTGCTAAAAATATTCAAATTAATTAATTTAAATTTTATTAAATTAAAAAAAAATGTTTATAGCAGTTGAAATTTTATAATTTTATTTAAAAAAACAAACAACAACAGCAACACAAAGTTACCTGTGCACTGGCACCTGCACAGTTCTCCCTAACTTAACATCCACATGTGAATGCGTTCCACATGCAACAACTTATGTCGTGCTCTTTTGGGCCTCTCTCTACAGCCTTTCGTTGAGTTGCGCGCTCGCCAACGGTAAAAAGAGTCGCACACAGGTGCAAGCCAGCGACTCCCTCGCTCTTGCACCTACACACGCACACACACACACGCAGCACACATGTGTGCATTACATGACCTGCTCTTCGCTGGCTCCTCAATCGCTCTTTCCTGCTCTCTCTCTCTCTCGAGTAGAGAGCGCGTGTTGGCAGCAGGAAACGTCGCAAGGAAATGGCAAAATGTTCAACGTCCATTCGCCTTAGCATGTGTGCGAGCAACTGTATCTGTGTGCGGCCACATGCAAGTGTGTGTGTGTCTGTGGATGACATTGCGGCGCTCGTTGGGGCAGCGCCAGTTGTCGGCTAACGGTAGTCGTTGCGAAACTTTTGCTGGAGTAACGTGTCGCGCAATTGAAATTGGCGGCGTTTTCATCGTCCAGCGCCAGCGTCGTCTTCAATTCGCGTACTCGCGAGTTTTCAAAACGCGTTCGTTCGTGTGTGTGTGAGTGTGTGCGTGAGTGTGTGTGTGTGTGTGAGTGGGGCTGCCAATTAGTGTGTTACATTTGTGCAACAGTCTCGTGTGCGTGTGCGCGTGTGCGTGCGTGTGTGTGTGTGTGTGTGCCCCATGCTGCATTTGTGTGCGTGGGGCGCCGCCGCCAATAGAGCCACAAAAAATTGATTAACAAATTTAATGAAAAAACAAAAATATAACTTATAGAAAAAATAACAAACAAATATATATATACATATAAGTATATATATTCACGCTTTTTCAATCATAGAACTTTACCCAGGTAAGCTTAACCCGAACAACAAACTTCTAACGAGTTTTTAATTCACTTTGCCAACTGGGAATGTCCAATATACTTTTATTTCATATATATTATATTATTTTTTATTTCTTTTACTTTTTTGTTTGTTTATCCGCTCGAAAAGTTTATCTTAATTCAATTTTGAGCGAGCCCCTCTCACGTTTATTTTCATTTAACTGAATTAGATAAGTTAAACGATGTCTAATGTCAATTTAATTATGTGAAAATAAAAAACTTGTGGGTGCGGGAAGATGCCCATTCCATTTGGAAAGCCTATCTCCCGGTTGAAAAGTCGGGGAACTAGAATAATATTATTGCATATAAAAAATTGTTATTTTGTTAGTAAACAATTTTGTTGTGCAAATTAAGAGTAAACATTGTTCTCTTATTAGCATTTTCGGATAATTTCATAATTTAAGCATGTTAGAAGAAGAATTAAAGTCGAGCTAGGCTTATTCTTACTTCAAGAATAAATTTTATGTTGTGGCTTAAAACATTCGACGTTCCTGTCAAAAAATTGGTAAACAATTTTAAATAGCACTTAATATTGTTTTTAAACTTGTTTCGCATAGATTAATTGTGATTCATTCATTAAAAAAAAATAAAATATTATTGTTGATTTTGATCATCTTATTTGATGATTAACTCAGCTAATAATAATATTGATAATAATATTTCTAATAATATAATATTTCAGTAAATAAATAATATTTCTGCTTTAAAACATGCAACAAAAAATGCATTTAATTAAAATGAAGAAATCATTTAGGATTCTTTTTTTTAAAGCAGACTTAATTTTATTTTGACTGAACAGCGTAGTTTAGTTGTCTTCATATAATTTATTAATCCAAGTTATTAGCAACATTGCCAACTATCGATTATTATCGATTAAAACCATATTTAAAATAATTTATGTTAACTTTTACTATATATATTGTAATAATAAAAAAAATAAAAATTAACTCGAAAAAATGTAATATTTAAAAAAATATATATATATTATATAGTAATCAAATAATTTTGATACGCAGTACAATCAATCAATTAACACCGACAATCAAGTCAAAAATCATTCAGTACCAGCTTTATTACTTATTTGATGTGGCTAATCCAACCAGCTTAAATTCAAATGAGCTCTATTCAACAGTTATTTCATCTGCCGACTGTTGGCCTAGTCCAGCCTTCGGATCATGTTAATTTGCGTCTTTAAAAGTTTGACAAATATGAGAAGACCAAGTCGAATGAACGGAAAATCGAATAATGTAAAATTTACATTCCGCAACTGTTGACCCAAGTAAATGAGCGTGAAAATTACGAAGAAAAAAGAAGTAGTTGCCAATGAATATTAAAAGCCAAGTTGTGGAAATAGCTAAACGGGTTGCGTGGGAAAACTGGGTAAAAAAAAATAGAGTAGCGACGCGGCAAGGTCAACGTGAGGCGACGAACACGCCCAAAACTGGCGTGAAACGAAGCAAATGCATTTGGTTTTAATTAAAAAGAGCAAAAGTGACTTTTGAAATGGTCAAGAGATAAAACTGCAATAACTATAAAGAGCAGTTTAAAACGGAATCGACGATCGACGACGGTTGATTGTGGGTTCGGTTGGGGTTGCTGCCTCAAATTGGACTAGTAGCAAAAGTTGGGGACGCACACGCGTCAATTTGTTAAGCGGGTCACGTACACGAACCAACCCCATTGGCCAGCCCAAGTGCCACACAGGCCTCTTCCGTTACGTTGTCTGTGTGTGTGTGTGTGTGTGTGTGTGAGTGTTGTCATCAACACGAAAATAAAAATCGAGAATTAAACTCGCTGAAAATGGCAACAACTTTTGTTGCCCCCAACCCTCCCGCAAATCGATTTCAATAAAGTTTAATTTTTTATTTCGCTGAATTTAAAGGCCCGTCCGCGCGTAACGTTCGGCAAATGACGCAACAAATTAAATGTCAATAATTTAAAATAATTATCGATAAAGCTCATAAAAATAACGTTTAACAGCAAATCCCAAGGCCAACAAATTTTTAAAGAATTTTTATGGCTTTTTAATCTAATTAAATTGCCATAAAAAAGACAAAACGAAGCCACCGAAAAACAAAAACTGCTGTGAGAAAAATAAATAATTTAAAAGAAATCAATAAAAAAACAAACAAAATTCGTTAACAGAATATACATATATATTTTATTTTATATTATCAGTATTAATGGGCGGAAGTAGGCTTGGCTCTGAAAGTCAGGTAAAATTTCGGGAATTATCCGCCCCAACATATTTCGATTTGATCAAAATAATTGTCTGATCTTTAGAAATCATCCGTAAACTGTCTAAAGAGAGATTACTATAAACTCTTTTGCACAAAGCCAATATGCTCTCTTCACTTTGCGAACGAGTATAACAAATTATGCACTGTAAATATAAATTGCGATAAGACTGAAAGGGAAAACAAAGCAAACAAAGCGAAAAAACACACAAACAGACTACAAAATTGTCAACGGTCAAGGCATTTGGGTTAGTGGGAGACGGGGGTTAGCAGAAGAGGGGGCGGGGGAGTGCTGCGACTGCACTTTGTTACTGTCAAATGGTTAATGAGTGCGTGCGTCTGACATGAAAGGGTTGCGCCGAGAGCTGCGCGGCATTCAGTCGGGGGAGGGGTGCGGCCAAAACGGGATCACTGCACTAATGACCTGCATTTTGCATGCGAGCAGCGGAGTCGTTTTAAATGTACGAAAGGGGTTGCAGCGAAAGCGCGGGGTGCGGGTGGCCTGAGAAAACACCATGTGAAATATGTGAGAAACATAGGCATGCATATAAAGCCTCGTTTATTAATGCACAAATTAATGTAGAGATACCTTTAAAGAGTTAGTAGTTAGTAGTTAGTAGAGTTAGTAGTATTATTCTCAACTACTTTCAAATGAAGTATTTTTCATGATTTACCATAATTGTTGCGTAAATAAAATTAATACTTTTTGGTAACTTCAATTTGTAAAATTTTGTTTTAATATAATGAAAATTCCATAAATATGAATTTAAATCTTATGCTTAGAAATCCTTCTGCTATAATCGTATATCAAAGTAAAACAGCATCTAATGATTTTTTTTAAATATTAAATTTAATGTTTTAAAAATTCAAAGTTACTAATAACAGCGATAATATTAGTCTTAAAACCGAACTTTCCCTACAATTGTATTGCCATCACATTCGCATGTGTGTGTGGTGCTGGCGGTTGAAGCACCACCTTCCCCTCCCGATCATTGTAGTCCGCATATGCCTCAGACAGGACACACTCCATGCCCAATGCGTTCATCACACGAGTCGAGTAGAGACTGGTGCAGGTGGTCACCAACAGAGGAAATCCCTTGGCGCGACCCAAGTCGATCGACGCGGCAACCAGCCGGCGTCCCAGTCCCTGACGGCTAACAGACGCATCCACAGCCAGAATGCTCAGATACAGAGCATTCGCCACACCGAAACGCTCAAAGATCCGCGCCTTTCGCTCGATGTCGGACAGAAAGTAATGAATATGTTCAATAAGCAGCTCTGGTTTCTTTTCATTGACTTCGCTCCAGTGTTGTTCAATTTTGCTGGGATCGATTAGGCCAGCAAGTGCGATGCCCACAAAGCGATCTCCGTCAACGGCAACCAGGCAAGTGCCCTGCCGTATTTGCGAAAGGCGATCTTCTCTCCTCTGCTCATCTTCATAGATCACCGGATGATCGCCGGGCGTCTGCAGTAGCGGCTCATGTCCGTAGAAATGATTACGTAAAAAGATTGTCGCCTCCTCGATATCTTCCTCTTTCATTACGCGCACAACCGTCGTCATGTTGCGATCTGTCTCGACTGACTGAAACTGTGAAACTTATCAAAAGCTCTTTTTTGAGTGGTTTTATTGCCATGCGATAATGTTGGGCTTATCAGACTTGAAAATTTATTTGCACATTTTATTTCACAATTTATTAAATATATTATTATGTTCCAGTCGGGTGTTACCGACTGCGCTATACTCGATCGCGGTCTTAATTATTATTGTTATTTCAGAAAATTTCAGATTTTCTGTATTTTTCGATGATAAAAATTAAACTTAAATTTGCTAAAATCAGAAAAATGTCTTATAAAGACCCGGATTATACGTGGGCATTTCCTGCAGCTTTATGGCCATCACGCTCGCTTCTGTGTGCGGTTCTGGCGGCTGGATCACCACATTCCCATCCTCGTCCCTGTAATCCGCATAGAGCTCCGAGTGGACGCACTCCATGCCCAGCGAGGCCATCAGACGCGTCGCGTAGAGTCCCGTGCAGGTGGCCACCATTAATGGATAGCCCCTGGTGCGGCCCAGCTCCATTAGGGCGGCGACCAGGCGACGGGCCACGCCCTGACGACGCATCGTTGAATCGACTGCCAAGGTTTTCAAATACAGAGCATCGGTGACCTCGTAATGCTCAAAGAACTGAGCGTGCCTCTTAATGTTGCACAGAAAATAGTGAATGTGCTCGAGTAGTTGCTTTGGTTTTCTCTCGCTGACCTCGTTCCAGTTCTGCTCCAGATCGCTGGGATGCATTATTCCCGCAAATGCCACGCCCACAATGCGATCGCCATTGCTCTGATCAACAGCCACCAGCGATGTGCCCTGCCGTATCAACGATAGGCGATACTCTTGCTTTTTCGGATCGTCATTGATCACCGGATGATCGCCGGGCGTCAACAAAAGCGGCTCATGGCCGTAGAAATGATTACGCAGAAAGAGACTAGCCTCATCGATATCGTCCAGTTTCATTTCGCGCACAATCGTCGTCATTTTGCAAGCCACCGCAACTAACTAAATGCATTTGCAGGGTCTTTCAATGCTTTATGTGCACTTGCCAATTGCGCTTATCACAATAAAAAAGAAGAAGACAAACCCAATCAAAAACCTCTCAGGCCTGAGCATTTTCATGTGATCGTAACAAAAGAAACTTGACTGATAGAACTGATAGAGAAGCCACTAGTTGAGGGTACTCAATACCCTGTATCCTAATCAATTTATGATAAGGCCAAAACGAGAGTTGTTTACTTTTTGTCAAATTAATAAAATCGCTAATAAAAGCTTTTATTAGTTCTTAAGAAATATTTTTGTTTTTAGCTATTTTATTTAATTGTGGTGATATTTAAAAGTTATATTTAAAGTTTGATTAGGTATTTATAGTATCACTAAGTTTACAGAACAGTTGGCATGTATAACAAAAATAAACAATAAAAAATATTATTGATTTCAATCATTTTATGATTAGGCTAAAACGATAGCTGATAAGTTTTTGTCAAATCAAAAACCAAAGAAACTATTGGTCAAAACTTAAGTTATTATATTGAGTTTCTTTGGCTGTCAAATTAAAATACTTTATAATTAAGTAAGAATACACTAATCGGAAACTGACCGACTAGAAGATACCCTGAAGCCAGCTTTATGAATGAATTCTACAGTAATTTTGAAACTAAGCTAAGCGATTTGACAAATATAGCAAGCTGCTTTAGTTTTCAATGCGGCCAAAATCAAATCTCAAACAACTAGCGGACTGGCAATGTTAACAAATGTTATCAAACTCTAGGAACTCTGCTTAAAGTTTAATCACCATGACACGCATGTGTGTGTGTGGTGCGGGTGGTTTGAACACCACTTGGCCACTGGCGTCCTTGTAGTCCGCGTAGGCGACCGCATGGACGCACTCCATGCCGAGGGCTTCCTTTTGGCGGGCCGAGTAGAAGCTGGAGCAGTAGGCTATCATCAGGGGGAAGCCCTTGCTCCGACCCACTTCCATGAGAGCGGCGGCCAGACGTGAGCCCAGCCCCTTGCCACGCATGGAGGCGTCCACGTTGGTGATGTGGGAGTAGAGCAGCTTCGAGACGCCATATCGCTTAAAGAGATTGACTTCGGTTTCCACCTTGGAGCAGAGCACTGCAATGCGTCCCCACATATTTGGCTCGAGTGCAGCGGCTTCCCTTTGATGCTTCTCCAAATCGCTGGGTATCTGGGCGCCAGCCAGTACCACGCCCACAATGCGTCCACTATTGTTCGCATCGACAGCCAATAGGCAGGTGCCCTGCTCAATCATCGATAGGTGATACTCATCGTTCTCTTTCTCATAGCACTTCTGCACATCCTCTCCGGAAGATGCGCAAAGGGGCTCTCCGTTATAAAAGTTGCCACCCAAAAAGAGTTTAACTTGTGGGTAGTCCGCCACCTTCATGATCCGAATGAGAATACCTTCCTTTGAACAAAGCTCCGTCTCCGGCATATTGAGTACTCACTATCAACCGCACGAATACAAACGTTTTCCGCCGAGTGAAGCTATTTATATAGTCCCGTTATACACGTGTTCCCTTATCACTGCATTTAGTCATATTTATTATAACGATTGCCTTATTTACGTTATTCGCTCTTATCTTGACTTGTAATAACCGACACTTGACACTGACGTACACCTAAATTGAGCTCAAATAATGTTTGTAATCACTTCATTAATTATACCCTGAAATCATTAAAAATGTGTAAAAAGGGTATAATGGTTTTCCGCAAAGCTATAAATGTCCTTGATCAAAAGCCGAAAAGAGGACTCCCACTTTAAACACCCATAAATTGGTCAAATCCGAACCGATTTTCATGTTTGATAGCATTCTGGTCAAGATTTTTCATTACTATCGATTCTATATTAAAAATCTATGCATTTTTGGAAAAAAATTGTTTCATTTTTTGGAAAAAATCATGTTCTCCCCCTTGTTAATTTTCGAAAAAAATTTTTTTTCAAATTTTAAAATTGCGAGTTTGCATTTTTAATCGATTTTGCTGTCAGTAAATAGTATAAAAAACAACATTTAACCTGATTCTGAGGGGGTCAAATTTTTTGTCAAAAATCATGTCAAAATTGAAAAAAATTTGGACATGTAAAGCTCTCGGACCCATAGTCTCATATTTGAAATAGCCATAAATTGGTCAAATCCGAACCGATTTTCATGTTTGATAGCATTCTGGTCAAGATTTTTCATTACCATCGATTCTATATTCAAAAACGATGCATTTTTGGAAAAAATTTTTTAATTTTTTTGGGAAAAATCATGTACTCCCCCTTGTTAATTTTCGAACAAAATTTTTTTTTAATCTAAAATTATGAGTTTGTATTTTTAATCGATTTTTCAGGCCACAAATGGTATAAGAAACAACTTTTTAACCTGAGTCAACATTTTTGTCAAATATAATGCCAAACAAACATTTTAGCTATTTAACAAAAGAATTATAAAATATAATTCTAATATTTAAATTTTTACAAAATGTCAGCGCTAAAATTTGCAAGTCTATTAAATCGGCAAGAAACAATTCAACGTCAAAAAGCATTTCAGCATTTTACAATTGTTAATAAGATTCAATAAAATAAAAGTATTTAAACTCAAGTTCAAAGCTAAAAATGCGATATGTTTAAATAGATACATTGTCAACTTTTATGTTTATTGCTTGATTGTGGTAAACAAACAAATGAATATTAAAGCGTTTGTGTATAGATAATAAACGATAATAAACGAAATGCCAGGCAAATTTGATATCTGAGAATTCATTGGACGATAAGAACTCAAAAACGTAACTCATTGACTAGCTGAGAGCAAAAATGTTTTACAATTGAAAGTTCGTTCACTTCTAATCATTCTTTTCCTGTCACTATCCCTATCTACCTCTCTCTGGGTACTCTGCAGACAAAAACCAAAAATTAGAAAAGCTTTAAGCAGCCACAATAACAGAGGAACAGATAACCGAAAAACAGAGAGCTCAAAAGTGGGTGTGAGGCTGTCTGCCGGTCGGAATGCTGGCAAATTCACAAACTGGACAAAACCAACATAATTTACATGTCTGCTGGATAAGTTCGACAGAGAGTAACTGGGCAGAGTGTTAAAGAGGTGGGTAGGGCGGGCAGACTGGACCTGGACCAGTCTGGACAGTCTAAACAGTCTGCTGGCCGTGTTATGCCAGACTAGTTACAGTTGTTGTTATTGTTGTTGTTGCATCGTGTCGTTTTCAGGTGCTTTAAAGTCGTGTTGCTTCAATTTGCCGGGCGCAAGTTTATCAAAGTTAATCAAAAATTATCCGTTCGTTGAGTTGTTTGCGGTGAGACGATCTGCGCGTTGCTGATTGAAATAAATTGTGCGTTGATTTCTAAATTAATTTTTATTAGCTTCTGTGTCGCACTTTTTGGTATTGTTGAAAAAATATAATAATATATGTGCTAGAGCGCAGGCATGAACAGCTTGTGGCCCCCATTTATGCCACGCCCAGTTGCGGCGCACTGTTGCATACTTTTAGGTGGCATGCACGACGCAAAATTTGTTAGCTGAAATATTTGCACAAGTGCATTTTTGATTTATGCTCGTGCAACGTGACCCAAATTTTAGCAGGTTGCCAACTAATTAAAAGTGAAAAGTTGACAACATTCTCCAGTTGAAAATTCTATATATATATATAGTTGTCGATGTTTTTATAGTCCTATGATTTATGGCGCACATTTGCTGAAAAAGTTGTGACCACAGCAAAAATTAATGAAAATTCAATCAAAGTTTCGCGTATAATAAGCAGGGTCAGGGGCAGGCGCGGATACAAATGCGGGGGGCACTCAAAACTTGCAACATACAGCCAGCTGTGGCACAGCGACCTCGAAAGCCCGCCACATCAATGTATTATTAATTTGCTGACCCTAATGAAGATTAATTTAAAACAAGTGCTGTCCGGTGCTACTTTCTGCTTAAATTCTTCTCTTCTGTCTCAGAATTACAATAATAAAAGAGAAAGAAAATAAAACTTAAAATGATGACGCACTAACGAAGACAAGCGCGACAAACGAGCCCAGATGTGACCGACTGACTAACTCACTGATAAAGATAGCAACAATGCCTTCTTGGTGTGTGCTGGGCACACAGATAATCAAATAAATAATTTAATCAAATCATTTTCATTGATTCAGATTTCAAGCGCGATATAAAAAAAGAAAAAAAAACAATAGACGCGATAGCGTGTAAATGATATGTGGGCTATACCATGAAGAATACTGAATGCACTATCTAGAAAAAAGAAGAGAAACAGTAACTTATGATACTATAAAGCAAATCATACTAATGTAGATATATAAATAAAAGTTTTCTTTAAAACCTATCTAAAATAAACTTCAAAGAACAGAATATGCACAAAATTAAAATAAATGAATAAAAGATTATGCGAATTAATAATAATATATCATGATAAAAATATTATAATTTCTATTAAATCAATATAAAGTTACACATAAACATTTAATAAGCAAGTAGTAGTAAACAAATAAAATTACTGCAAAATAAGATTAAAATAATAAACAACAAATATTTTGGTAATAACACAAATAAATCAGATTTGACAATGCTTAAATTAAATGAAAAATTATAATACAGTTTATTATATACCAAATTGACCATCATGGAAATATGAGATAATTTTTTCTATATATTCCCTGCTAGAAAATTCACAATTCACAAATTTTTTGAACCTTCTCAAGCTATTTTAAATTCGATATAACCCACCAAAATTAATATTCAGAAAAAAGAAAAACAAAACTGAAAAAACTTGCAATCAAAAAACGGTCCAAAATAATAAAAACCTGCCATCAACTTTGAACTTTACAATTTTGAGCTCGACAACAACTGCTACTTGTGCCACTTGATTTCGATGATATCGTAGGTAATTAATTTATTTAAGCATTTTCTTATGCGACGCTGGACGCGAGCACCGCGGGTGGTTTTCGGGTCTAGTTTCGAAATCGTATGTTTACCATACCATCAAAAAACACATCTCTGCCAGGGCGTCCCGCTAATTTGTGCTACGTTAATTAGTTGAAAAAAAAACTCGAATCAAGAAATAAGCTATTGAAAATGGGCAGAGCAGAGCTAATGCAAGTGTTCGACGGGCTGCCTACACAATGTGTAACGCATTATAATGATTCCCAGCTGCCTGCCTACTGACTAACTAAATTCAATTCAATTCGTTTATCTGATTTTCTTTCAAGTGGTCAGTCGCGTTGCCGACTCGCTCTTATCCATTTAGATTTTTCTTTTTTTTTTGTATGAATATTTATGAAAAAATACAACAAACATTTTGTGAGTCTGCGTGGGGCATTTTTTTGTTTTGTTTTCTTTTTTTCAATCAACATTTTCTTCAGTTTGCTTATTTACTTTGTATTTTTGAAATGTATTTTAAATGGAAAAATTAATATGATAAAAGTGCGTTGCAAAATGCTAAAAATAACACAAAAAATTTGACGTTTGCTATCTTAATTAAATCAATTGCTCTACATTTAATATCCGCTTCACTCAAAATGCTTATTTATTGTTTAAGGAATTTATTGTTGAAAGGTAAACTTTAAGAAGAGAAGAAATTATTATTGAATTAGGCATTGGGATTAAAAGATATGAGCAAAATTTTTATTTTAAAACAATTTTGATAGCAAATATGTTTTTTTTTGGTCTTCAAGTATTATTAAACTATTTTCCAAAAGTTCGTTGTTATTTATAGTTATGTTAGAGAAAGTACAAATATAAGAAATATTTTATTAAAATACTTTTAAAAATGGTTGTTAACTATTTTGTTGTATAAAAAACCAAATAATTTTAAGAAACAAGTTTACCCACACACAAATATATAAAGTATTGTGTATTTAAACCATAACAAATAAATTTGGTGAAAATCCGTGTTTGTTGTTCTTTCATTTTAAACATTTTTATGTGCTACAAGCGAAACTACAAGAACATCGGACAAGAGCAACGATAATAAAACTGCGCAGCGTCTCTATATAAAGAGCTGCAGAGCCCCAACTCCGCTTGCATATAAATTTGTAAATCGATTTTGAAAACTAACAAAACAAACTTGCCAAAATAAAACGAAAGAGTCTAACAAAAAGAGGCAAAACCGAAAGATATTAATAAACAAAAATGATTTATGTGTCTGCAACAGTGGACAACATGGAGGAGGCTGTGCAAACTGAGAATGGGACTGGGAACTATCCGGGCAGCGCCAGTGTCTGCGGTGCTCTGTGGTCAGTAACAGTAAACTGTAGCAGTTGTTGCCCAGTCGCCAGTTGCCGGCTGTTATCTCGGGCCGTTAATCTAATCAATTGAGCTGACTTCGGGCACAACAACAACAACAGCACCCTCATAAACAGTGCCGAGCGGCGCCTGCGCAACAGGTAACAAAACTAAGAGAAACAAAGGAAAGACTACAAGGTCTTTCGGCACTTGCCTGAGACTGGACATGGTTCTGGTTATGGGTTCGGATCTGGGGTCTGTGAATTGGCAAATCTTGAGGCAACGTTTCGGGCGTGTGCATGACAAATGTTCATTGATTTATTGACAGTTTCAAGTGGACGCAACCAATGTTCGCGTTAGCTTTGTCAACATGGCTAGTTGGTCACGTTCCTGGGTCGGCACTTCATAGACCCGAGACCCGAGACCCAAGAGCTGAGACCCTGGCACAATCTTACGCCACCTGCTGTGCCGAACGCTGCAAACATTTAAAAATAGCACACATCAAAGTATAAAATGCGCCAAACATTGTTCGATTTTTCCAGTTTTATTTTATTTTATTTTCCTTTTTTTTTTGTATTTTTTTGCTTGTAATCGGAGCAGTCTACAAAGCGCTGGAACCACCCCATCCATATGTCCACCCAAATACATTGCTTCCGCAGTTGAGCGCTGATTCCACATATATATAAATATATATATTTTTTTTCTGACGTTTCCCTCCCGATTTCTGTTGCAGGTGTCGCCTGTATGCACACTTGACATAATGTTGTTGCCAGTTGGCGGCACATTTCATTTCATTTTGGAATTTATTGTGCGCCCGCGGTGATTTCTATACAATTTTATTGCCATTGTGTGGGCGTACATTCGGCTATGGTTTCTTATGCATTTTTTTTGCTTGTTATTTATGGTAATAGTGTTGCGAAATGAAAGAGTTGAACTACACTTGTGGTTTAATGCGTTTTGCAGCAAAATAAGAGAATAAGACATAAAAAAAATAAAATAAATATTTGTAAATGTTTATTTAAACAGACAACAACAAAATTATTAAATTTGCTACAAAATAATTTTTATAAAAAGAGAAAAAAAGGTATTAAATACCTTTGCAGACATATGGCAAAATTTTTAAATAAATAGTAGAAACAAAACATTGATGTAATCGTCTTCGTCTGATTTTCGTTTCTTAATTCATTTAATATTCGAAGCATTTATAATTAATTTAGAAACACCAACCTCCCATATTTGATTACTTTCAAAACCGCAATAAATTCCACATAAATATTAGATTAAATGCATTTTGCTTAATTATAATCGCAGCTATTCAAAATAGCAAAGTAAACTTTATAAAGGAAAGAAACTACAATTCATATCTTAAACTGTAACACGCAAACAACAATCTATCGGACGCATCAATCAGGCAAATAGTGGAACTAAGCGAAATCACAGCTGAAGCGATAAAACAACAGCGAGGCGAAAGCACTAAACAAAGTCAACATAACCTCAATTTGCTTAAAATATAATATGGCGACAAACGGACCTAGCCAGAAAGAGATAGAAACAGGGGGGAGGAAGCAAAAACAAGCAAAAGAGAAAGAAACTAATCAAGCTGAACTACAATAAGAAGGACGCAGCACAGCAACAAACTCGGACATAATAAATAGAAAAAAAAAATAGAAAATTATGATGGAAAATTATGACTTAAGTTGGCGACGTCGTCGCCAACGCTAACGTGAACGAAAGTCATTTGTAAAGCGAAACAAACGACAACAGCAACAACAGCAACTAGAAACAACAGCTCTCGGGGCCAAGTGTTTGCTATGGTCAGTTGTGGTCATTATGGCTGGAAACTTTTTCGGGATCCCATATTAATAATAAATATATATTCAACATTTTCAAAGTGCCTCCCAACAAGCACGCACCCATTGAAAATGTGCGAAACTCAACTGGCACGCAAACTGTTAATTTTTCATCTGGCAGACAGTGGATTATCATCGAAATGTGTTGAATTTAAAAGAAGAAAAATAGTAATAGTAAATAAATTGTGTAACAGTTATTTAGTAGCAACATAAGCGGTCGACAGCAATGAGAATTTGAAGGGTTTAAGCTCTAATTTCATTGAAAGAAATAAATGTTGTTTTGAAAATTATCTCAAATAAATTCATTTAAAACTGCCATAATTGACATCAAAAGGGTATATTGGTTTGGTGCAATTGTATATAACAAGCCGAAGGAGTTATCTCCGTTCACATGAAATATATAAATAATTAATCTGGATCAAGAGCTGATTCAATCTAGCCACGTTCGTCTTTTTATCCGCCCGTCTGAGTCCGAAATAAGCACTCGTACTTGATTTTTTATATCAGTTGTAAGAAAAATAGGTGGTAAAACTTTATCAGTTCTAACTTAAGTAAAGTTTACTTTAAACTTGGCATCATATAATTGACTCAGTTTATGATTTCTTTTTTTTGGTAGTGAATATGTTTAGATATGAAAATATGTTTACGAATCATATAAAATGTCTAATCTCAAAAACTTATTGTAGCAATTATGTTATGTTATGCTCTAGTCGGGAACGCTCGACTAGAAGATACCCACTATAGTTAGTGGCTGCGAAACCCCACTAAAAAAAACTTAATTCTTGATTTTAAGTTTATTTGTGTTTTCGATGTTTGGGGCCCAGAGCAAAATCCGTATAAAGAAAATATATATATATATACTTATTATATAAGCAAACATTTTAAAGTATTATTATATTTATATATATACATATGTATGTACTACCTGTAAAAAATATGAATACACAATGACTTTCTGAATTTTTAATTCCAATAATTCAAAAAATTCATCATAATTTCTAGCATTTATATTCTCGTTCCCACAGTGCATTGTTAGCATAAAACATGCGCCGATTCTTTAGCGCATAACAGTAAGTAACAAAAAAAAACCAAGTCTGTGTGCTGTGTGCACATCCCAAATCGAGAAGCTTGTGCCCAGCAGCCGAGCGCTAACTGGAACCCAAATCCCAGCCCGCTGCCCCAACTCGGAATGGCAGAAATGGGATTTTCAAACATATCGCATATACAAAATGCAAACATGTCTGGCAAACACAAATCCCATAAATGTTTTGTGTATCCACCCCATTGATGTCGGGAGTGGTGTGGGCTGGGTCTGTGGAGGTTGGTGATAAAAAACTTGCATAAAAATATTTTCATATGCGCAAATGTGTAAAGTGTAAAAGTTTGTACAGTTTGCAGCGCGAACTGTTCGTCTTTTTGTTATTTCCTATTTTGCACATTGTTTGTGTTTTGTGTATTTTCTGTTTGCACCGTCTGTCTGTCTGTCTGTGTGTTTGTCTGTGTGTTTGTCTGTCTAACTATCTGTCGCTGTGTGAGCATCAGGTGCTGTGGCAAAAGAAATTACAACAAATCCATTTGTGAAATTGCAAACCGAGACAAACCACGACGATGGAGTTGATGTTGACGCCTCCACCAGCAACGCTTATCCGGTTGCCTTTGATGGGTCTCCCTTTATTCCTTCATTTTTTTCATGTCTCTTTTGCCTGGCACCGACTGAATTTTCGGGGGAGCACTTTAAGAGCGGCTGCTGCATCGGTGCTAACCAATTATATGGCTGGCCAGTGCGGCGGCGACGGCGGCTCCTCCTGTCATTATGCACTCAAAAATCAAGATTGAAGGCACTCGCTGCCTGTCATTTGCCTGGGAAAACATTCATCTTACTAAAGTTGGCCCAACGGCACCTCAAGCTCAAGAGCGAGAGAGAAAGAGCGAGAGAAACATTCATCAATTTGTTAAGCGAAGCCGAGCAAAAAAAAGAAGCGAAATTGAAACGAACATTTTTCCGTGCTGGCTGCATATAAATTTGCAAAAATAAGTGCGGCTCCTTGCAGCCAGGCAGCCAGCAGCCAGGACAGCAAACTACACACGTCAAATTTCAAACAAGTTCGGTCGCCGCAGGACATGCAACAAACGACAGCAGGCAGCAGTGTCCCTATACCAATCCCTATTCCTATGCACACGTTGCATAAAAAGTCTGCCAAAGCAGTTGCTAGAGATCCAGTCTAGGTTTAAAGCCCGGGGTTGCCAGCAGGTGAAATGCCATTTTATATATTTTTTTCCTTCACCTTGTTTTTGTTAGCCTGAACGAGCGCAGCAACAATGAAATGGGCAACTGCTGAGAGCTGAAAGGAATTCGAGACGTGCATAGTTTGGCAGCTACTGCATCGAATTTTGTTTCTGAAAACCAACTACCACAACTTGTGATAGTCTGGCCAAAAGTTTATGCCGAACGCCAAAAATGCCTCAGCTTTAACGCTCTTTTAACAAAGTCTACAAAGTTTGTAAGGAAAAAAAGTAAAAGAGCAAATGGCAAATATGATATAATTTAGTAGACAACGAGACACATAAAGATGCATAATTCTATAGAATATTATGTGTAGAATAATTATCAAAAATTACAATTCACCAATCAAATTTGATGCTTGTATTTATGATGAACTAATTTTGTCTCTTACTTAAATTAATAATAAAAACAACAATAATAACATTTATAAAGCCAACTTTCCTGTTGGATATTAATCTAAAAGTTTTGAGCCTGAAACAGCTCAACTTTCTGTTGCTGCGGACTCCAGCAAAGGTGAAACTAACTCAATGTTGACCCGTTCCATAACTTGGCTACCTGCTGCCGTGTGGTTGCTCAAGAGAAAGGGAAAGGTTAGGGAGAGCTAAAAACAGAGACAGCTGGCGAAGCACTCGTTAGTTTGGGGAATTGCAAATAAATATTTCAACTGCAGTTGCAGATTATTTTAGTGCTGCGACTGCTTCGAAACTAAAATGCGAATTCTCTCTCAAAAAAACAAAAAAAAAATAGTAAAAATAGAGAGGAATACGTAAAACAGAATACGTGAAACGGAGCAAACAAAGCCAAACTGCTGAGACAACAGAGAAAACAGCGCTACGGCAACGAGAAACAACTCAGCTTAGATTTCTCCCGGGAACTATGATAAAGTGCGCACCATGGCAAACGGCATAATGAAGACAAATAGAGGAGAGTGTTTTGTTCGGCTTGGCTTTTGCCGTGGATGATTTCAATTTATTTGCCTTCGATTCTCTCAACTGTGTTTTATACAAAATTCAGTCGGCTCACTTGCGATTCTGATTATAGTTCCTCAAGTAGATGCCGGCAACGGCCTCCTGGAAGCGCCTGCGACGCTTATCCTGCAGCAGGAACGAGAGCAAATGCTTGGTGCTCAGTCCGCGCGCCGCCTGGCGCTCCAGCAGAGCCAGTTCGTCCTCAGCGAGATCCTCGTCGCGCTCCTCACCGGCGCCATATTGCGAGAGTGGCGCTTGGGCCGCCGCCGCTGCTGCTGCCTCGGCCTCGTTCTCTACGACAGCGATCGGATCCGAATCATCCTCCTGGGCGTTAACACCTTGAAGCAGTTCAATAATCGGAATAGCATTGCGACGATATCCACCGTTTCGGCCAGTTCCACCAGTTCCAGTTCCAGTTCCGGTGCTCGTGGTAGACGCTGCAGCAGCGGGAAAGCTGATATTCTGCGCATTGCTCGGATTGACGATGATAATCGATGGGCCACCTCCTTCGTTCAGTCCGGGATACTGGAAGGGTGGACGTTGTGGGGGGTAGGGGTATGGATAATATTCGGGCCAGTGGGGACGATGTCTATCGTTATCGGAACCCGAATTGGGTTGCACAATGACGATGGGCTGTTGCGGGCTGTTATCATTGCGCCTATTCCAAAAAAGTAGGCGTGGACGAATCCCAGCAACTACAGTTGTTTTGGAAATAATGCAGAAAAAAATTGATTGGAAATAAAGGGAATTTGTATTAATTAATAAGACGACAACCAATTTTGGAAATGAGCTAAGCTGAAAAATTATTCAAGGAATGCATTTTAAGCACTTCAATCTAAAGAAAATAAATTTTAGCTTTTTGGGTTTTCTGAATTTTAAGATTGGGCTATATATATCTACATTTGATAGATTGCTTTCAAAAAACAATACCATTTAGTTGACCAGAAAAGCCTTTTTCTAACAGGGTATAATATGGTTTCTAATTCCTTCTGATCCGTGATAAATCTTATTTCGCTCCATTTTTCCCACTCTGCTCTTTAAACTATATTCTAATAAGAACTGCAATTATATCTTATTTTCTTGTTCAGAATCAAGTTTCCATTTATGGTTTTTCTGGACTTCCTTTTGAAATCTGAGGTCTCTTTTTCTCACCGTTTTTATATCCAGGATTTTCGCCGGAGCTGATGTAACCAGCAGCGGCAATGCTCAAACAGGCAGTTAAGAGCAACAAACTTGGAATTGAGTGCTTGAACATCTTGGTAGCTTCAGTGGGTGATGACTGTGCTTCAACTAGCGATCACGTCTAGTTTATATAGCACCTGTTGCTGTAAGTAGTAGACTAGCCCTAGCTAGCTACTTTCTAAGTGCTCCCCAATTTTAAGTGCCATTTCGCTGTAATTTCGCTCAGCTCTAATTCGATAGATGATCAATTGTGCCGAATGCTTGTTAATATTATCGCCTCGTAAATCAATTTCAAAGCAACGCTGTCTTCGCTGTTTATTGCAATCGTAAAACGTTTCGGAACTGGACTGTCTCAAAATTCTGTTTCTATTTTTTTAGCACAACTCTTTGACCGAGTTTATGTTTATGTTTTGCATTCGGCTTTGCCCGCTTTCATGATCGATTAAGCATTAAGTTGATTGCCTCAACAAACTGATTTTAGCTGTCTGCCTGCGACGGGCCTATGGCGGGCGCTAATTTGTTTAGTTTACGAGTAGATCAGATATTTATGGCCTGCAATTGTAGGCCGCCTGGATTATTTGCAGGCCAGCCAAAGGCCATTGGCCTCTATAAAACGCGGTGTACATTGAACTTGACTGATTCTGTGTCTCATCGAACGATGCGTAAGTTTGGCACACACGTGATCCAATTCAGATTCATGAATGTTTATCTTAGATGAGCTTGAGGCTACTCCAAGATTTTGAAATGTGAAAGCGACAAATGGAATGCGATTAAAAAGTTAACGATATTTAAAGCAAATATAAAGTAGGTTGAAAACATTTCTAGGTTAATGTTAAAATGTTTCACACAGAATAATACAAAAGCGGAATGATATAAATCATGCCTCATATTCAATACGTTTCCCCAGTCGATTCAAGGTATAAGGATTTATGACTATGAAATGATTTCTTACTACTTCTATTAAAATTATTAATAAAAATAAAAATTAAATTATTCATATAATAAAAAAAAATCTTGAAAGCTGATTATATTAAATATCTCTAAATATTATTCTAATCCAATTATGTAAAAATGCAAAAATAATTAGTTCATGAAAATTAAAAAAATATATATAAAATAATATTACATATCTCTAAATATTTTCATCTGGAAATTTTAAGACACTGTGAAAACACATACTTAAAACGTTTAAAATATTTTGCTAAAAGAAAAGCTAAAAGGCAAGACTTGGTTCTTCTTTATATTTGCAATGTTCCATATTCAGCAGGCTTCCATTTAAATTTAAAAATTCATCCTCGTTTTGTTTTTCATGGAATTATGCAATGCATAATAAAATAAATAACTCTATTTTTTATAATTACACTCTTTTCTTTTAATATTCTTTAACAATTCTTGGAAATTAGTTATAACAGTTAAATTGTCCCATTTTCGTTTTGCCAACCCCATCATTAAGTGGTCTATCATCGCATGTTTCTGCCGTGCGTCCCACAACAATTTCCTTCTACTTTCGACCTATAATAAATCCATTTCCTTTCTTACGGCTGAGCAAATAGATACTCGGCGATGCCCTGGCAATGTCTAAAAGCTTGCCAACTAAAAAGTAGAAGGCAAACAGCAAATAATATCAAACAATATCCGTTGCCGTACGAGTAATAAAAGCGAAAGTCGCCATCATTCTGTGCAATCAGAAACCAAAGGCAACAATAAATCCTAGATACACCGAAAAGAAGAAACGAAAAAGTATAGCCCAAACACATGAGGTAAATATTATTTAAAAAACCAAAACACGTAGGCAGAGCACAAAGTACAAATCGCACTCAATCAAAATCACCTAGAGAGCTAACCACAGACACCAGCGTAAGCTTAAAGACGAAATCCTGCAGAGGATCTTTGTATTCTGTCTCTCTCTCTCTTTCTCTCAAAAATAAATAAATATAAAAGAAAAAAAGATAGCAACAATTGAAGCAAAGACAAATTCAACACAGAAAACTGTCATGTACGAGGATTTAACAGATTTAAATTCTATTTGGCAAACGCAACAAGGATTGCGCAGAGCACATCCTTTTTGGGTGGCCCGCACAAGGCACGCTCCGAGTGTCGTCATTTAATATTGACCAAAGGCTATCTCGCTTTCTCTCTCTCTCTCTCTTTTTGGCTGTTGTTTCGGTAGCTGTATGTGGCCTAATACGCTTGCCACGTCATTTGGCAGAGTTGTAGCTTTGTTGAGCTGCACTTGCCTCATACCCCGGCGCAGCCACTTAGCCCACATTAAGTGGCGCCTCGTTGTAGCTGGCCATGTGCAAATATTTATCGATTGGCATGACAATCCAATTCGTTATGCTTAAAACTACGGGCGCTATGTGTCCAGCTGCCTCATGAGGTGCCAATCCACAAAGACCGTTGCCGAATGTGGGCCCGGCGAGAGAGCTTCCTTTTTGCGATATTAAATGAAAAATCAGCACATCCAGCACCTGGCCGGACTAGCCCGGCCGGGCTTCGTTTTTGGCCCGGCCTATTTTGCATGTGTGCCAGCATTTTTACGCAAATTGGCAGTTAAGACAGATTGGCCAACGAATGGACACAAGTGGGTGTTCTCAAGAGAACCACATCTCAATTGGGCTCTGCATTTGTTTTGGCATCAGCAGCAAAAGCAACAGCAACGGCAACTTGGCTAACAAGTGTTTTTGTGGTAGGTTCCGGCACTAACTGTGCTTTCAGTCTGACTCTTAATTAAAGTTGTTGTGGCTACAACCAGAACCGAACGTGTTAATCTGCTGCAAAGTGAAGGCAGTCACTGCAGGTCCGCCTCAGCCATTGCAATGGTCGAGATAAAAGAATAAGAACTCGGTTATAACACATAAAGGATGTAGATCCCCGCAAATAGATTGATTGATGATTAACAATGAGTACAGGTGCAAATATGCAGCTGGTGATATCCATAAAATAAACTGATTTCTTTATAGTAGATATATAATTATTTGTCTTTATATACTAAGAATCAAATTATCTAAGATTTTGGCAAAGTATATATTGACTAAAGATAGTCAATAACATTTTCAAAAATATCATTCAAACAATAATTAAATATGTAATCAAAATAACATTGAATAAATTCAGATTTTAAATTTTTAAAGAAATGTGGGAAACGAAAATCAAAAAATTTCCTTCTTTATTTCTGTTTGCCAACCAAAAGGTGAAACAGTTTGAAGGTTGATCTCGTGTATTTACACGTCAGATAAAGTGTTTAGCTTAGTTGAACATAATTTCATAGATAGATTTCCAATTACCTCCTCCAAAGTAGCAATTTTTGATGCGAAACAAACGGACTATATCTATATATCTGGCTGGCAAATAACCCGTAAAAATCCAAATATCCACTTAGAGCTTAGGTTACCAAATTTGGCAGAGAGTTTTCTGTTAACCTACTCCAAAAATCAAATAGTAAAAACCAACAATTCCTCACTCTCGTTCCACAAATTATCGAAATCGCTATTTGTCCAAAACAACAAAAAAAATTGAGATCATTGATTCAACTAAGTTGTTATAGTATCATAAATGGGTATTGTTTAGTCGGTTACTCCCTGTTCTTACTTACTTTTTTCTAATTTTAAATCAAAAAAAGTAATTCAGCACAATAATACGAATATTATAGGCATTCCTTACACTTTATAGAAGAGTAGCCATAGAAATTATATATTGATTGATTCATTCATTCAAGGGAGTGACAATAAGATTGCCAGCAGTAGCCAAGTATATATTTTAAAATCATTTCAAGCGATATTTGCAGCTGCTGTTTGAGTGACATTTGGCGCCTCAACATGGACGTAGCCCTTTGGAAAAAGGCATTTCCAGCCATTTCCGGTGTGTTGCGTATGTGCGCGTCTGTGTTTTGTGTCGCGCTGCCATTAAGCATCCGCCGCTGGACAGCGGCGAGGAGAACGGCCGAGCGGCCGCCAGGCAGCAAGGAGCAGCTCTCAGCTGCCACTCAGCACAAATTTTCGGCAACATGCTTTTCCGGTTTGCCAGCGCGAATCGTGCTTGCCTCCTGTTTCGTGCGCCTTGAGCCCAATCTCCCCCGCCAGGATCACTCTAGTTCAATAAGGATTTCCGTTTCAATTCGTGCGCTGCGCCATTGTTGCTCCCGACCTCGCAGTCGCCGTCGAAGTCGCCGTCGCCGCTGTCCATTTTCGTTTATCGAATTTTTCACTTTGACGACCTTTTTGGGCAGAGGCTCAACTTTTTACACTTTTAGCAACATTTTCCTTGGCCCGTTCGCCCTCTGCCCTTATTATTATTTATTTATTTATTTTTGTGCTGATTTCATGCGTTTGCTTTGCGACTTTTCGGCTGCTTTTTGTGCTTGATTTGCTTTCCAATTTTCAATGTGTCACTTTATGAGCGGGACCATTAATCAAAAAACAAAAATAAGAAAGAAAAACAAAAATGCGAACCTGAAAGGAGCGTTAAGAAATTATTGCTTAAATAAGCGTGTTTTTTTTTGGTTTGTGTATTGAAGCGACCACAAAATTTCTCTGAGCTGGCAATTTTACCAAAGTTTTCCAGCCCCCGATACTTGCGCTTTTCTTATTGATTTTGCTTTTCATGCGTCATTTGACTGGCGGCGTTTTTGCATGCAGCACACACAAATTACCACGCCTCAGAGACTCTGAGACGGTCCTGAGTGCATAATTTATGGAGTTTAACGCAATGAGCGCTACATTTTAAAAATAACAAATCAATTACACGAGAGGCTGGGAACAAAACGCTGTCACAGAACAGCGCAACAACTGAGTTGAGTTTCTGTGTGGATGTGGGTGGGTATCTGTGACAAAGTCATCAGCAATGTGAAAGAGGCTAAAAACATGAAGCTGTTTTCGAAAATACTCTTCTTAATCAGAGTTGCAGATGTTAACATTATAATACAGTTGATGCTTTTTAACAATGTTAAGAATAAAAGCAGGAAGTTAAATTTCTTTAAAATTGCAAAAATTCTTAAAATATTTTTCTTTTTTTTTTGATTAATAGAAAAGTGGTTAGATGAAAGCTAATTGAACAATAATAATAATTAAATTTAAATAAAAATGGTTTTAAATAAGCACACAATTTTTATTTTTGTATACCTTGAAAAGTGGTATATATTATTTTATTTTTTTTAATTTATACAACACGTAAACCTCTTTAGCAATATTTATTTGATCAAACCCATTTGTTACTCATCTCATATACGCTGCGAAACCATAAAAAACCCGTCCACCTAGCAACAGTAAATCTAATTTAACCATCTTAATGCCATTACAAACGTATTCATAAAACTAAACTACCTGCTCAAGCATAGACTATTCGGCTGCTACTTTGTTAGTCGCAATCTTCAAAGACAAGCACGCACACACACACACATTTACAGAATCGCATCTGGCAAGTGGCAAAATAAAAAAATCAACAAAAAAAAAGAAGTAATTTTAAAGCAGCTCTCGTACAACATGTCGTATGCGGAATGAGGGGAGGCTGCAACCGAAACCAAGACGTAGACCAAAGCCCAAAGACAAAGACAAAGACATTGCCGTTGTTGTCGCATTTCTTTTTCAAGTGTCAAGTGTCAACGCCAAAATGATTAGGTAGGCGTTTCCAGCAACAACAATAGCAATAACAACAGCAACAACAACAACAATAGCAACTAGTACTCTTGACTGGGTTTTGTGGGCGTGTTTCTTGTGTTGCTTGTACGACTCTGCCCCGAAAAGCTATTAAACGGCCTGGCACAGCGACAGGCAGGCACGCAGACAGACAGACAGACAGACAGACAGGCAGTTCAGCCAAGCAAAGCCCCCTCAATATTCCTCCACCCCTCCCCCAGTCAGGCACTGTCAACGCCAGCTGCGTCTTGACTTCAAAATTCCCGGTTCGCAGTTCCCAGGTCGCAACTCCGGCTCCGGCTCCAGCTGCAAGTTGCAAGCTGCAAGCTGCAAGCTGCAACTTCCATTTAGTCTGTTAGTTTATAGTGCAGTTTTGATTTCAAAATATTATGACGACTGTTAAATTTATAACTTCACAGCGAACTCATTCAACTAGAAATTGAAATAATTTTTAGCACTCGCTTCGCTCTCCCCCCTGCACTCTACTCATTCTACGCCGTGCTCTCTGTCTGACATTCAGCGTTTTTACGTTTTATGTCTTCATCATTCATATTTATGCGTTTTTATTTTAATTTCGCCTAGCACTTGGCTCTTGGAACTAGTCGCGACTCCACCCACAAAACCTCATAAGGTGTCATCGACTCATCCTCAGGCGGCATCTTTCTTGCCCCAAGTGCGTTGTGGGGGCGTGTGATGTGCCCCGCCACAGCCCTTGTCCCAGTCTCACCCTCAGCCTCATTTTGACAGCTCTTTGGTGAGTGGCTGCCAGTCTGCGAGTCGTCCGGCGAATCGTTCGCATTTATGACTGTTAGGGCCAAAGGTTTTGCGTTTTATGTGCTGAAATTGTTGTGCAAAAAGGCAAACGACATGGCACCAGAATTGTAATGCCAACCCAGGTTGTTAAAAGTAAGCACTGCCAACTCACAGATGGGCACCAAAAACAAAAATGTTACATAAATATGTATGTAACGAATAAATATGTAAGTAAACAGAAATTACAACTCGAGCTGTTTGAGCGATAGTAAAAGAGTAACTAAACAGGTGAACAGTAATACTTATTTAAGTAATTGATATGATTCTATAGTAGTAAAAAGTTACGCTTCACTTCAAGTTGTTATTTAAAATCCATCTCATAAGCGATTGTGCAATCTAAAATATTGAAAACTCGGTTTCGCAACATACAATTTTTGGATTGCATTTTGTATAAATTTAAAGGAAGTAGGAAGTATAAATTAAAAGGAATGTAGAAAAACTAACTTGGCGAATAAGATTTTGTATCTGATTTTTTTATCAAAGTGAATAAGTTTGTTAACGTATAAAATGTACTAAATTTTAAATTTTACTAACATCATATCAACAAGTTTTTTGTCATATTAACTAACGAGCAAACATACGTTTTTTGTTGATTAAATAAAAAAATATATTATATTTAATATACAAATATGATATATATAAAAATACTGCTCACAGTAAATCAGTTGTCAGTTTCACATATAGTTCATATTAATTAAAAGAATATTAAGGAAGAAGAAATATACTAACAAATAATACACTTCATTCATAAAATTTAGTATTATAATAACACTAATTTTATCTTACACTTACTCTCCCGATTAGATTTGACTATAACATAAATTTAAATATACAAAATATAGAGTTCTCATCTGTAATCGTATCTGTTTTAACCATCTCACATTTCCTCTTGACCAATCAGCTCTGCACATGCACCACTCGAAAGCTGAAACACCATTCACATGGGCCACTCCCCCGTGCGCATTTCGGACACCTTTTTTGCAGGCATGGTCGCCGCATATTTCACGCCTAATCATCAACTGCAATTTCTATGGGCCCCGTAAAACCTACGCAAAAAGCAAACACTTCACACTCGCAGGCACAGGGCGATTATTATACCCAAGGCCCGGGCGATGTTGAGGATGTGTACGCTGGGGCTTCAGTTTTGCCATTTACATGGCCATAAAATATATGCCATTGCAGGGCGGCAAACGGGAAACGGAAAACTTTCGCTGGCACAGCGAAAATTCCCAGAGCCATAATTTTTGCACAAAACGTCTCTGACGCCGCATAATTGCAGCGTAATTTTTGCGCATTTAATTTCAACGTCTAGCCACGGTGCCCTCTCTAAGCCTTAACCTTAGCCAAGAAGTGAGCCAACACAAAAAACTGAAACCGGCCAACAGACGCTTTAGTTGGGGGAGTGTAATGTGTCCGACAGACAGCCACACTCTAAGCCAAAAAGTGTTGAATTGTTTGCCATATTCGCATGTGACGATTTTTCTTTCTTTTCTTTTTGTTTCTTTTCTTTTCCTCATTTTTATTAGCGCCCAAAACGACCTCTGCGACCCTGGCGACTTGTGCGACTTTTGTATGCAATTAACAAAAAACACAATGCAAAAATTTGTGAGTACAACATTTTGCACTTTCCGTTGTATTCGGAGTTCTTGTTGCTGCCGCTCGTCGTCGTCGTCGTCGTCAGCCTTGTCTGGTGGCTTTGACCATGAGATGCTCTGTTCATAGCTTTTAGTAGGGTATCATTCTTGTGCTTAACAAATTTGAAAAAATAGTTGGCAAAATATAAAAAAAATAGGATATTTAAAAAAAATATATATAAAAAAACAAAAATAATAGATTAAACTTGAATATTTAAAAACAAGAAAAAAGGATTTGAACTTAATTTTTTTTTTTTTTTCGAAATTCAATTAACATCTTTTGCTGGAAAAATTCAATTAAAAAATAATTGAAATTAGGGATGATGAAGACGATAATTCATACTATATTGTTGATGAAAATGAGTTTTCAAAATACCAAAAAAGTGCCACATTTTTAATAGCTAATATCAATAAAATTGTTATAGCTTTTAATACAAAATTCTACAAAAAAAGCACTTTTAAAATTTTGTATTTTTCATTAAATAGAGCACCCAACTTTCGGTGCATTTCAGCACTTATTTTCTAGTTTGGTCCGTTTTAATTTTCGTGTGGTAAAAAACTGCGTCCATTATACAAAAATATTTTTGCCAGTTGTTTGGTCGTCGTCACTTTGCAGCATTTCAGTGATAAAGTGTTTTTTGTGTCGCTGCCGCCGCCATCGCCTGGCACGGAAAATATATTAAAGAAAATGTTAAAAATTGCTAAAATGGGTTTTCTATTGTTCTGTGGCCGCTGCCTGTATATTTTCAGACGTGCTGCAGTAAAAAAAATGCCAGGCACAAAAAAATTGTTTATTACATTTTTAGCTCTCTGCACAGAGGCGCACGGTAGAAAATTTATGCCCGACATTGAATGGTATGCAAGCCAGGGCACCCGGGGAGCTGGCCGGAGCTGCATAGCAGCGATGGCCAAGGGCAGCTTTTGGCCCTGACGCTGCGCTTTGGCTAAATTATGGCATATATATATATTATATATATATATTATTATTTTTTGTGGCAGGAGATGGCATTGAACTTTGCTTGAATGTCATTTTGGCTGTTTACGAGCTGCGTGTCTTGAACACATTTTCGAGAATGTGACTTGCACAAAGTGTTTACTGTTGAGATAACGAAAATGTGTTTTAAGAGATTTCACAGATTATTTACAGCTTAAATGTGTTAGGTAAGCTACGGCAAAAGAATGACTCTAGTTTTCAACAGACTATAGAAATTCTATATAACAACATTTTTAAGATGACAATACATAGTATTATGATATTGTTTTGTGATATATTTATTTCTTATATTAAGCTAGCTTTTATTCTAATATAAATTTGATTAATGTTATAAATCATATATTTGTATTAAAATATATGAAAATAGGATATAAAATAATAAAATTTATGAGAATAAGAACTTTTAACAACAAAATTCAGGATCTAAATAACATACAATAATATTCGGTATTTTTGCAGAATTAATGTATTTTATTAAATGTCGAAAAACGTAACTAAAATGACGCTCAAAAATCCATTAGTATAAAATTCTTTTGTACAATTTTAAAAGATATTTTGATCCACATGGATTTTTAATACAAGCTATTATTTTTCTATAAAAAGATTTCTTTCTATTAAAAAACACTTCATTATAGTTTTGGTATGAAAAACACCAAATTCCTATGATCCATTATATCACTTTTGCAATCTTGTTTGCAATTTACACACACTTTACGCTCACTAAGCAGTTCTCTTCTCCTCCTCCCACTCCCCACTCCTCATGACTACTTAGTCTCGCTTGAGTTCCCACATAAAATATCCATAACATTAACCACAATTACGATGAAAATTGCAAAAAAAAAAAAAAATATTCCCAACGCTGTTATTGTTGCCGCCCACAAAGTCCAAATTAAAAAAAAAAAGAAAAATGGTTAAAAAATATACTTTTCTATTAATTTTGCAAGCTGTCCTTTTTTTCTGCGCTGACGCTGGCGTTGGCGTCGTCAACATGTGTTGCATGTGGCAATTAAATACCAGGCTACATACAACAGCAGCCAACAGCAAAAAGAAAGCAAAGTGCTGCAACAGCAACAGCAACAACAACAACAACCACTTAGATTGCATTGTGGGGCTGCTGCTGTTGCCTGTTGGGCGCGTAATAATTTTTGGCGCAGAGTTTCGCGTCTTGGAGTGCAAATGAAATGCCGCTTTTTAGTGACTCAGTTGGCGGCAGAGTGCGAAAATAATATGGGCAGGCCGCAGGCAACGGTACTTCAACGAGCAGCTGGCAAAACTGGCAGGGGCGGAGGGGGAGTTGGACTCGAGAATGGGCTGCCCAGGCATAGAAAACTAAATGAATGACATGCCAGGGCGTCTGCAATGTCTGTCTGTGTCGTCTGCCCGGCCGGAGAAGAGTCGCGAAAAGGCAACTGGCTAAACTGGGAGAGCTGAGAGCTGCAAACGGGGGAAACTGGGCAACTTGCGGTCCAACGCCTGCCAGGGACCGTCTGCGGCGCCCGGCTCCAATTAATTTTCGACTTGGTTATTGTTTGCGGGTGTTAATGGCGCGCGTTATCAGCGGAGCCGCGAGAGGAGAATCCAAAACTGAAGCTGGAGCTAAGGCTGCAATTCAGTTGCAGTTGCTTTAGGCTGTCGGTTATATGGTGTGGCTACTGTTGACACACCACATTGCCAACTGGGTGCTGGCTATTGTAAAGTGTTTTGGTAGCAGTTGTTGCCTGAATTACTTTGCAGTCTATACCAAATGATAGTCCCGCGGGGAGATTGCAAAACCAAAGCACAGAGGGACACTCATTAAAAACTATTAATATGAAACGAACAAAAAAAAGACATTTTATATATATATGACAAAAATTAAAAAAAGTAGTCGGTTGGTTTTGTAATTTAAATATACCAAAGCTGATGGTAATAGTAAAATACAGAAAATGTATACGCGATTAAATAAAAAATTTGACATTTTCTATAATAACAAATTTTAATTTTAAATATCATTTGTGCGTATGGAATCACTTTTCATTTTCTTGAACGTATTCCATGTGATTCAAAATAAATTCACATAAATTCAAAGCTTAGAGTAAAATAATGAATAATGAATAACAAACATTTTAAAAATATTTATATATATTGATATAAAATGATGGTATATTAAACAAAAAACGTAAACTTTATAAAAATAATTTATTCTTCCAATTTTTATATTTATGGGCGCCATAAACTCTGATATAATTAAGATCATAAAATTTAAAAAACTCTTAAAACTAAAATCGTTTTAAGTGATCATAACTCAACTCGATCTTTTACACACTTTACATTTCAGACACAATTCTCTTTCGTCTGCCCCCCATCTCTTTTCCACTGCAATCTTCCCCGCCTCCTCCCAACGTGCCATTCATATGGCTACCGGGCAACGCGCAACGACCTCTGCGATCCGTATGTGTTTGTCTGACCGAAAGTCCGCCTCCAACGCCTTCGCTGAGTCCGCCCGTCGCGTCACTTCGAAAAGCGATGCCGCTTTTCACGCATCTGTTTTTTGCTTTCGTCACATAAAAAATTTGCATTTGACTGCGGCTACCGAAGAAACGGTGCCAGTGCCAGTGCCGGTGCCGCTGCCGGCCCACAGCCAGATAACCAGTAGTCCAATAGCGGATCCCCCAGCTGCCCCCCTTCACTGTCCGCCACAGTCAACACCCAGTGGCAGTACAAAGTGGAGCCTAAGCGAAGCGACCAGCTGCTGGTTTCATTTGCAATTGCAACAACTACTGCGAACATGGAGCGCATTAAAAGGCCGACCCATGGCCATAAAAACTATGCGACTCTCTGTGTTCAAGTGGCGGCTGGCAAATTTTATGCCTTTTATTTGGGACTATGCCGCCGACAACAGCAACAGCAACAACAACACGAAGTAGCGACAATAACAACAACAACGAGTGCGACAACAACAAGGCACATTTGCAACTTTGCTGCCACTTCCACTGTCAAGTTGGCGTAAAATTTTTCATTTCGCATATGAAAGGAAGTGTGGGCGCCAGTATGGCCCTCCCCTCCATTCTCCGTCTCCATCTGTTTGCCCTCAACCTCTCTATCGCACAGCCCCAGATACCATAACAGATCCCAGGCCACAGCCACAAAACGGCCTCAACGCTTGTCGTTTAGTTTTCTTCTTTATTTGATTTTTCTTTTCGTTTCTTTTTTTAGATTTTTTTTTCTTTTCTTTCTTTTTTTTGCATTTTATTAATTGCTTGAGTGAATTCGCGTCGGCATTTGCCGGTTGCCTGCGAAAATTTCTTTGTGTTTTCTCGCTTTTGATCTTTTTCGAGACACTTTAGCATAGACTTTGAATATGGCGAATATGGAAACTATCGCGATAGAATTTAAAAAAGTGCTTTATATAGACATTCAACTGATGTGAACAGCGGTGAATAGCTGTGAATAGAATGTGTGTGATTACTATTTGACGATATTACTTTCAAATGTTCAGGTTTATGATATTTTTTGAATTTAAAATGTATTATTTGGTTTTAAAATTTTAAAAATGGTTAACTAATTATGTAAATATTTTAAAATTAAATAATAAAAAAATGTACAATCAGTTGTTCAAAATTACAATTAAAGAGGAAGTTTGAAATTACTTAAAAACAAATAGGAAATGTTGAAAAATTTCAGTTTCAAATGTATAGTTCAAATGTTGCCTCTAGCTCTATTAGTTATCGAGATATTGTAAAACAACAAAAGGTGGTTATCGATTTTTATCGATATTAATAAAACAGAGCGAGTTATCGAAAAAAAATGATAAACTTGTTCTGCGTATGATATGTACGAACTGCATGAGACCAGATCAGCTTTCTAGCTTCTGTTGTTTCGGACAGACAGACAGACAGACATGGCTACTCAACTCAGCTCGTCGTCCTGATCAAGAATATATATATAATTTATGGGCTCGCAGATGCCTCTGTCTGTTACATACATTTTAACAAAACCATTATACCCATTTTCTTAATTTTCAATGGGTATAAAAACAATATGAATGAATATACAGATTTGTAGCAACAACAAATTACTTCAATATTGAAGGGAATCTAGACAACGATTTCAACATAATATAAACAATTAAAATGTTTTATTAAATATTTCACTAAATACTTTAATTCTTGGCCAATTTTTATGAATTTTCACTTTTAAGAAAATGCAACTTCTTTTAGCTACTTTCACTGGTTTCTCCCATTGTCAACAGTTACAGTGTCTGCCATAAATTTGACTATCGCGTGTTGGTTTTTTGCCAACTTAAATTTTTTGGGCTGTTTAAAACTCGGCACGGTCCTTGCTTGATGTTGTTGCATTCGTTGTTGTTTTTGTCTCATTTCCGGCTGCCTAAAGGGCAAACATCAGACTAAGGCCGCCCGACGTGTCGTCCCCATGCCTGGGCTAAGCGTTTTCGTACAGTTTTTCGCGCTGTTTATATTTTTGTATTTTGACACGTTTTGGCATGTCGCTGAGCAGCGAGCAAGGGGAGTGGGGTGAGGAAAGTGGAGGGGGGTTTAGGTTTGAAGCTGTGTGCCTGACATTTTACATAAATTTTGCTTGCTCAGAGCTCAGAGCTCAGAAATCGTGCCGAGGAACTGCGCAACGTTGCCGTTGCGACTGCTGCTGCTGCCAACAACAACAACGACAACAACAACTGCCACATGACTTGCTGTCATGTGACAAAAACGCGACAGTTTGCAAGGTCACGTCACATTAATTTGCTGACAATGATGTATTTAGTGGAGCGGCCCAGAGGACGGGGCCAAAAAGAGTCAGCCAGGCCTGTGCGATCCGCGTGTCTGACATTTTTAAAGCCACGCCAATTAAGTTGCAAAATTTAAAAAATGTCTCGACAATTATGCATCATTTTTCAAAATTGTTTAACATATTCTCTCTTTTCCATTTTCTATCTTTGCAGGATAAAATCTCGGAGCGTGTGAAAATAAAAAATCAAAACAAATTTTCAAAAAATAAATTAAACGAAACAAAAGTCAAAATGCCTGCGATAAAATTACAACAATTGAATTCGGTTCGTTCGGAACACGAATCAGGGCAACATTTGTCTATTGATTGGCCAAGCAAAGTGGAGAGGCTCGCATCCTGTGGACGCCAGCTCGAGTACAGCTGTTGGCATTTTGCAACAAATTATTTAAAAAGTTATTGCCGCATTCAGCGTCATGGTGTTAATAACCGTAAAACTTTATGTTGGCTAACATTGAGTTTGATTTTATTGAGCGCACCCAGTGGCATTGGCATTGCTGCAGTGGCTACAGCTGTTGCCAGCCCAGCCAGCTCAGCAGCGGGCATGGCTGCATTGGAAATTGGTAAGTAAACGAGGCAAGGCGAAGTGAAATAGCAATTACCTTATCTGTATTCTTATTGATGTCTTTGAATTTCGATTTTCATAAAACAGAAATGTTTATAATTTAAGTGATAATGTTTTAATATTGTCACAATACCCAATTCCTGTTCCCAGATATTAACAAAAAATATAAAAAATTTATAAAATACAATAAATTTAAAAATGCAGTAAAATATTATAATACCCTCTGCTAGAATCCTTTTTATTTTATTAGCTCATACAAATTTCGATGAGTTTCCAGTATCACATACAAAATTTTATTAAAAAATACTTCACCTTTGACTCATTTAGTATTTATGTATGAAATCTAAAACGATATTTTTTGTTTTTGGTATTTATTTATTAAATATTTGATGGTAAATATATATATGCATATACATCGTATAAATGCGAAACTTCCACATTGATACACAATTTAGCTGTTTTGACCAATTTTGATCCCCCTTGACCCCACTGCGGGCTTCTCATATGACTGTTGTATGAAAAAATACCGTCTGTTCAGTTCCCATGACATAAAATTTATGCATTTTTATTTCGATAACACTTACTCACACATACAGCGAAAAAAGAAACTTGTTCGAAATATACCAACAAAAAAAAAGGTACAAAAGGGCAAAACGAAATATTATGGAAAATATTTTGTGCATATATAACAAAGCCAATTGGAAATGAATTTGTTGCTTTTCACAGTTGAAAGGTCTAAAATTTCAACAACAAAAATACATCTCCATGTTAACAAAATATATATATAACGTATCGTGTATAATTTGTAATGCTCTAATGCATTAGGTAGAGCTGGAGACCCTTAGAGCAAACTGCAAACATTACCCTATTGACAGTACGTTCCTTCTTGTCAAGCTTCACTGCAGGACAGTTGAATTTGTTGCCATTGCACTAAATACTCTTAGTTGAGGTGAGGCAACCTGAGCCGCAGTCCACAAATTTGCATTTGCATTCAGCAATCAACAGAGAAATCAATCAACCGCAACGGGACAGGATGCGGGGAAGGCGCACAGGACCGAAACAAGACAGAATCTAAACATCCTGGCGTTCAAGTGTTTCCCAATAGCGCAAACCGTAACTAATAACTGTTAAGCGGGAACGGGCGCGGGAGCGGGAGCGGGAACAGGAATCGCTTGCTATACGGCACGCACTCAACCACAACCAATTACAGAAATTTACGCAGAGCGCCAGGATGCGCCGACGACGTCATTAATAAACATGAGCTTAGGTCTAGGCCTGGCTAAAGGCGGTGCAAAAATGATGGGTAGCCGGGTGGGTAGGGCAGGTTACCCGTATAAATATATAGATATATATAGATACATATATATGCTTAGCTAGGTGCTGAGTTGGTCCGGCCAAATCGAAGCCACAGCGGTGCTTTTGATAGATGACTCTGCCGCACCGCCCGCCCGTCCGACAACCTGCCTGCCTGCGTCTTCGACTTAAACGTGAACGCTGCTCATTACCATTGCTGATTGGCTCCGTCGTGGCGGTGGCTCCCAGATGCTCACGCTCACGTGTGTGGTCGCGTCCATCACAGACCAGCTGGCGCAGCTTTGGCTTTGTTTCTGTCCCCGCTCGGCTGCCTGTGTTATTGTTGCTGCTGTAGCTTTCTGTGCCATTCGTCTGCCGAGCATAACAAATTATCTTGTTGGTGGGCCTCTGGCTCGTTAGCGACCAACTTGTTTGCTTAAGCCAAAGATATATCCAATTAAGGATCATCGAAGTTAATATACACTTGGCAACGTGGATATAAATTTCGGATCAATACGGTGCTGAGTTCCAATATCTATTTTAATTAAATGTGTGCTTATTTAAGGATACAGTTATATAAGTTTTTTATAAGTTTTAATTAAGTCTTATATTTTTGTAAATTATTACCATTATCGATAATGTGAGGTCTTGAATTGGTCTCTAAACAACACTCTAATTAATTTATAAAGAATTAGGTTTAATTTGACTTGATTTTATCAACCAATAATTTGATTTAATTTTTATGTTCGCCAGATTTTTTCCAATAAAACTTGCAATTGATAATATGTTAACAATATAATTTGTTTTTTTGTGTTCATAATTTAATTATATTAAAAATGTTTCCCAGCCTGTTTTATTTTAAATTTGTACTAACTTTTAATATTATTTAAATTTAATTCCATTATTTTGATTCCATTATCTAATTTGTTATTGAACTAAATTAAACTTTCATATTTAAGCGAATACTTATTCATAGCTAGACTACCCCTGAAAGTAGAGTATAACCAGGCCAGGTCAGTAGCAGGAAATGAATGAAGCTGAATGAAAATCATGTTGGTTATTTGGCTGTTGGTTGTTGTCGGTTAACTCGGTCTGTTTTGCTCGATTACGAATCGGTCGGCTGTATCTGCAGCGAGTAGTATTTATTTAAATGCGTAAATATCTGCATGTCTGACATATTTCATTTGACCGTAGGCGCGTTGAAATGTTGCTCGAATTGCTTCGGCGGCGAGCAAATAAAAAATGACCATAGCACATTTGTATGTGTGTGTGTATGTATGTGTATATAGATTATTTAAATTGATAATGTTAAAGCGTTGCCGTTGCCTTTTTAAATGCTTGTATAAATGGCATTGAAAGCGAATGCCCCGTCGAAAAATAGTGCACGCATAATAACTTATTGTATGCATTCTGTATCGACAGCCCCCAATGATAAATGTGCGACAGTTAACAATTTAAGGTCAAGTTGCAGAGAACTTTCAGCCATAAACTATTGCAGTGTTTTTAGTAAGGCCTAATTTAATTTTTAATTTTTTAATTTTCAGAAGGAAGTGAGACCTTACCAATAAAATAAATATGTATAAAATAGGGCTGTATTTAAATAAGTTCTAAGTATATGTTATAACAAAAATAAATGAAAAATTTAGCATTAATTAATTATAATTATATGTAAAAGCATTCAATACATTAAAAAATATATATAAATATATATGGAGGAAAAATTTAAAGCTTGCCTAAGTGCGTCTAAAAAATATATAAATGGATTCTTGATATGAATCTGATTTTAAAACTGTTATATCCAGAATTATTATTATTATTATCATTATTATTATTATGCTGATTATTATTATTATTATTATTATTATTATTATTATTATTATTTTAAACTATAAATTTAAATAAATGACTAACTTAAAAATAGTTTTTAATTTGTATGAGTTTTTTAATATTTCTTAAATAATTTTGTAACATTTATTTAAAACAATTGAGTAATTTGTTATTTAAAAACGTAATAATGTTATTATTTAAATACATGTTTAAAGTGGAATATGATCATAAATTAAATCAAAACTCCCAATCAATTACATGCACAACAATTCCAAATAATTACAAATTTAAATACACATTCCTTGTCAAATAAATCTATTTAAATATAAACACACAAAATGACTGTTATTTAAAGCAGTTTACAACTAACTTTTGAATTAAAACTAGATTGAAATAATTACCTTATCTATTTCAATTGCAATTAAACAAATCTTTATGAACATGTTAATGCCACTTGCAAAAGTCTTTTAACTGTCTGTCATTGCAATGGCCCAGTTCAATCAAAACCCATACAAAGTTTTTGGCCACATTTCACACACATTTGTCTGCCTACCAATTTTGGTGCAATGAAACGCACCAAACAGACAATTTGGCTGCTTTAAGCTCTCGAAAGCAATTTCCGAATTAATTGCCTGGCCAGCCCCATAGCCCATTTACACAAAATATACACAATATACAATATACACCCAGGCACTTTTACTTTCTAGCCTCAGATGGGCGAATTATTATATGAAAATCCCACACACAGGCCGATGCAGCGGAATCTCTTAAGCAAAACCACTTTCAACACAAACGTGGTAACACACGAAAAAAACCTGATATGGATTCGTTTTAGATGTTGTCAGTTGTCGGTTGTCGCTCGGCATCTCTGGCAGCGATACGATACAACGACCTGAAAAAAAACGGTGGCCAAACGCGATAAACTAAACGCCAAGCGGCAAATGCTGAAATCCATGTAATTTGCCCCACTGCCCGCCAGCTTGCAGGCAATTCAAGAAAATATTTATGCATGTAAAATTCAGCCACCGAGCAGCCACTGCAACGGTGGCAATCAAAACTAAATGCAACACTAAGTTGTCCAGGTGAGGCAGGTGGCGGAGGCAAGAGGTAGGTAGGCCGATAGTGACTGGAGGCCTTAATGCGTCCACTTGCAGCGTTCGACGTGTGAGGCATTCAACAGAAATAAAATAGTGAAAATACACCACGAAATAGGGAACATACAAACATATGGTTTATCACAACTTAATTCCTGGCAAGTCAACAAGATATATAGCTTTAGATATTATTTTGGCATTTGCTTGATATATATGCGATAGTACAGTCATATTGCATAGAAATAATGTGAGTTTGTTTTAGCTTAAACATTTATTAATAATCACATAACAAGAGAACCATTTTAAAAACTATTTTGGGTATATTATATATTCAATTGAATGAAAATTCGAAAAAAATCACTTACCAATTATTTTTTGAAGATAGAACTCTGGCGGAGTAACGTAGTTTAAGCCACTAAAACAAAAAAATATATATATATATTAATAACATTCAAAGATAGCATATATTTCAAATAGTTTAAAATGATATATACTTAAACTTTTTTTAAATAATAACATCTAGTTCGAAATAAGAAACGGCATTTGTAATGAAGTATACAAATATTACTAAGGATCAGGAAATGTTATCTCCACGCTCAATGCAAATATGTAGTGTCTTAACTTACAGTGTAAAAGTGATTTACTTAGCATAAGAGTTTTGGGGAAACATCAATAGGACGTGAAATGCTAATACACTGCCAGCACAGCACCTTGTTTTGCAATTAAATTAAATTTTTTAAGTGAAATCTGCCAAAGCTTTTTTTAAATTTTCTTGAACCAATTGTAGTTAGTTAATATTTCTTATTAACAAAAAAATAGACTTTCCGATTATAAAAACATTCATAAAAACAAAAAATTAATTTTGAATAAATTGTACATTTTTGTTTGATTTAAACGACATAATTTTTTAATTCATTACAAAGCTGTCTTTTAAGTATATCACAATACTACAATGCTCTACTTATTGATAAAGTTTAGCACTATAAAGAAAGTGTGAGAATATGCATGTTGTTTAATACCAAACGCAGTGATTAACTCACTTTTCAAAACAGGCCTAAGGTAAATTCAAGTTATTTAGCTACCGTGCTCAGCTACAACATTTTACGTTTTTAGCGCTTACCAAAAATACAAAAAAATGACATGACAGTCTTTTTAGATACATTTAATTTTACTTATATACCGATCTAGCGATAAACATATTTTGACAGCTCCCAGTTGGCGGGCAGTTCGCAGGCCTCTGGCCATAGAAAATGTGGCTTCCCGGCTGCAGCAGACCTGCAGCTGCACGCCAAAAGCCGATGGCTGGGCTGTGATAAGAAACCGAACCGAACTGAACCAACATGCCTGTCAGGGCATTTATGTGTGTAAAAAAAATTAAATAACAATTAATAGCCTGGCACTCGGCAACAGTTTCAGGCCAGGCACCCACAACAACGGGGAACAGATTTTGCATGGTCAGTCGATAAATTAAAAGACTGTGCAAACGCGCGCTGATAACTTGGCGACGTTAGGAGACAAGGCACCTCGACATCGAACATGTTTTCCTTATAGCATAATTTTTCTTACTTCTTCTTTTTGTTATTTTCCTTCGTTTATTTTTGTGTTTTTTTTTTTGGCTGCGATTTATGTGTGCCTCGATAGAGCGTAAAAGTGAATGTTCGAAATGTGGTGACATGCATTTAAGATACTTTGCTTATAAATTATGTTAATTTATAGCCATATCTCGGTTGAGCTGTACAAAATGTTGTACACATATAGTTTACATATACATATATGTATCTATCGGTAGTTGTTGCTGCTGCTTAATGTTGCGTGTTAGATGCTTGTCACGTTCATTTCCATTTCCACAGCTCGTTTGTTGTATGTGTTTTTTTTTCTTGTTTTTTGGCTACTTACAATTAATCAGCGCATTGCATTCGAGCCGGGCCTTTTGTTAATGGTTGCAACTTCCGTTGCATCCGTCAGATAATTTTCGCTTATTGAAACCCAATTAAAATGCGTGCGTAAATTGCTTTACACACATCTCTCGCTCACTTTCAGCCCTAACGAAGCGTAGCCAAAAGTTCTTCTGTTTGGAACGGGGGCTTCGATGCTCATAAAGCACGCCTTGTTGCTTTTGTTGTTTATGAGCGCCGCCAACAGATACGCGTCATTGAGCGCGTTTCTCGCGCGGTTTCTGCGCTGTTTGCCCGCCGTTTTTCACTGATGCCTGCGCACCAAACTTTTTAGCGCCTTTGAGCGCCGACCTCTGCAGCTTAAACAATGAAATATGCGCAAAGTTCGGCTATGCCGACAATTAAATACACTGTTCGAAATGGTGATTAACAGGTACAATATACAATATAACATAAATAATAATGTAAAATAGAACAAGGGTAAAAATATGTTCGAATATCAAGTTAATATACAACTTTTTTATTAATACTATTTATCAAAAAAAACTAATGAAAAAATTCCATAATATTTATATACACATAACTTTAAATATATAAAAGCTATAAACAAACATTAATAAAATAAAAAAATAAGGCCATAACTTAGATAATTAATACGATAATCTCAAAAAACCTTATTATATAATTATGCTAATTAAGCTAAAGAAAACAACTTGTTAAATTTGAAAATTTGTGTATATTCACATATCAATAAATAAATAAATCAATATTTATCAAAACTATTTAACGTAATATTCTGCGAAGTTTTAATAGACTGGTTCAAACTTTATTGCATATATGTATGCACAGCAAACTCTTGCAGATCTGTGCTAATAAAGTCTTTGAAAATGTATATTTATCTATTTGTATCTATCGTTTTTTTTTTTTTTTGGCTACCACAGCGCATATATCCCCGTTAACGTTGTCTTGTGTGCGCTCGAGTGTATCCGAAATGTTTGCTTACAATTTGCCATGGATTACGCCTGCCGAAAAGTGATTTCACGACCCAACCAATCTTATATCCCCGACGCCCGCTTAACCACTTGCTCCACGCTTTGACTTGCATTGAACTGTAAAATTTGTGCAATTTTCAATTTCATAAAGTTGCGCGGTGTTTGTTTGTGTTGTTGTTTTACGCCCCGGCCCCCAAAAGAACTTTGAATTATGATTATCGCAAGAGCACATACACGCACACAAACTGAAAACGGTGGACGCACTGCAGCGGACAGCGGGCATACCCGGCCACGCACTCAAGTGCAGTTAATTAAATTTTGTGCAATTTATTCTGCGCAAAACTTTGCCAGCAACAACAACTTTATCAACAATAACAACCACAACAACAACAACTGCCGTGCGTTGTTTACTTTTCACTTTGTAGTTTTGCATTTTGCCGTCAGAGTTTTGCAAAATAGTTTTCCACCATGCAGGACAGAGGGGGGAGGAGGGAAACGCGTCGTATTCTATGCTGGGGCGAAATCATTGTTTATGCAATAAATAAAACGCTTCTCCATTTCCAGCTAGTTGCCATTGATTTGGCATAGTTTCCACAGTTTTGTAATCATCACTTTTGACGCGGGGAGGGCTAATGGAAAGGGGGAAGTTTGTTCTGTCATAATTGATTACCCGCGCATTATATTGAAAAGCTAGAAAACTACGCGAACATAGATCAGGCAACAATTCTCTTCACATAGTTTTTCTTCAACATATTTTTTGTTGTTGTTTTTGTTTTCAATAATTAAAAATAATTTATGAGCGGCAATATGTCAGAGAGTAATGTAAATATTACCAACTTGTAAGTTGTGGCCTCTCCGCTGGTAGGCGGTTCTTAGGGGGTCTCTTTTGAATGATTGCAACAATTTACGGGCACTGGCAAAGTTTTGCTGTCTGTAGATAATTAAGCAATTGCGTTTTGGGCTAAATGAGTTTTCAGTGCAGTGCGTCGACGATGGCCTGGCTAAGAACCAGCGGGCATATAAGTACTTTCAGTGTTTAGAACGAAAGGAAAGTTTGATCGACTTTTGAAATTTTGTACATTTAAGCAGATAGTTGATGTGGGAAAGGGATTTGATATATATGAGAAAAAATAAAAAATTAAATAAAAAATTACTCTTATAAAATTCATAATAATATTTTACTGTAGAGTTCATAAACTATTTAAAAAGTTTAATTTTTTAGTTCTTATATTTATCTGTTGACATTAAATAAAATATACTAGATTTTTAGTAGTGATAGATTTCTAGATTAAAAACTGTTTACATTACATTACTATTTTACTATTTATGTCAGACTTGATAAACAATTAACTTTTGTGACTACCCACTTGGAAATTACCCAACACCAAAGTTGAAAGAACAAGAGACATAAACCTAGAATGAACCAAAGACACGACCAAAAGCTAAGAGCGCTGTTTGCAGTGTTGCAAGTAAAATGAAACTACGACAAGATGTAAAAGTATCTATAACTGCAGATGGCGCGATAGGGCTCTCGAGTGGGTATGCGAGCCCGGGCAAGCTCGCTGGCTGCTGCTCCACTGAGTGCTCGCCGAATGGGCTCTTCTCGCCTGACCTTTGTCTAGTTTCCTGCCATGGCTCAGCTGGCTTTGACTTATGGTGCTTAAGCGTTGACTGATTGCATCTAATTATTCACTGAATGATAATATTGTTGATATTTCTGTCTGCCTGGCTGGAACTGCCAAGTGGAACGGCAGCAGCATCGCCAGTTAAAGGCAAGCTGATGATGCTGATGACGGCGTCTCAACAACCTATTCATGACCCTTTCGCGGTCTCTTGGGGGCCGCTGGCCGCTTGAGTGGAATTTCATTTGAAGCGTCAGCTGCTGCTGCCCCATTCGACAAGTGGAGCCCAAATGATAATTGCGCTTTTCATGCATTCTCACAGATTGATGGCAAATAGAAATTGAGTCTGCCGATTGTATCTGCTTTCTTTCTGGTCTCTTGTCTTGGCTCTAATTTGATTTGCTTTGTTTCCCGTTTAATTAATTTATGCGTTCGCCTGACAGGTGAGAAATTCTGTTGCATACCATTTTTGATTTGTTTTAATTTGATTCCTGAATCAAGCTTACTTTATGCTTATTTTGTATAATATTTCCACATATATCATTTTAATTGTGTGCCATTTTTCAAGCGTCAGTTGCCTGATTTTGTGGGCGTGTCGGTGTGGAAATTTTGGCCTCGCTCGTTATGCAATGCGCTGCAGGCGCAAAATGCATCATATAATTAATTAACATAAATTATCAGAATGATAGAGATGGAGAGAAAGAGATAACAATGATGCTGCGTAACTGCATCTAACTGATGTACAATATTTATATAATTTTCAGGCACCTGCAAACAGGCTTTGGGCATGGAATCTGGCGCCATAGCGGACTTTCAGATAACGGCCAGTTCGGCGCATGATATGGGCAATGTGGGCCCACAGCACGCCAGGTAAGTCATATTTCAATCAATTTGATATAAATAAAATAGATATATATTGTCTGAGTAGGTAAAGTTGAATATAATTATAAATTAATACCAAAAAAGAGTAATATATTATGGATATACAATAATGGTTTAAAATATTAAATATTCTTCAACGATGTAAAATTAAAATATATACAAAAATAACATAATAATAAAATGATTATCACTTTGAAATATACAAATAAATAATTATAATTTCTGAAATTTTGCTTATGTATATTATATACATGAATATGACTTTAGACTCATTCACGTAGTATAAAGGGAAAATGAATTTTAATTACGAAAGACAACTTCATGACTTTATCTTACACGTGTCCTTAGGTAATACATTATTTAATCTAGCATGAACAACACACACACATGTTATTTATGTTAACTCAAAATGATAAACAAGAAACATGCATTAAAATCTGCCACATAAAAACGGTTACATTGATGAGCGAAGGGTGCGGGGTGCGAGTGGGGGTGGGGGTTGGTACGTTACCAAATGGCAAGCGAGAAATATTTCTGTATCCTGTGTACATGGAAATTATTATGAATTATTTTATGGCGTGTTTAAATGCCTTTATGTCATTTCTGCCAAAAACAAGGCAAACACACAAACGACATAAATTAAAATACGCACACAACAAACGAACACACACACACACACACCCAAGCACACATACTTATGTAAATTATGGCGAATAATGATACAACTTATGACCGCTTTATATTTTGCTGACATTTATTTGCCTGTTGTGAAGTTGGCCAAAAGCATTTGCTGATTTATCTGTTGGGCACACATGACAAATTCGCGACGCGCTTTAATAAAAATGAAATTCTCTGGTAATTATTTAGAATGCCCAAGGCTGACCCTCTGAGATCATGAATAAATAATGCATAATGTTGTTGCCCGTAATAAACTCGCCCGCTCGCTCCCCCACACATATTCTTACAGAAATAAACATTTTTATGACGCACTAAAATCATTTGCACAATGTGCCACAAAAACAAACAAACAGCACTGGACGGACGGTCACCACAGAATAAAAAAAACCCCAAAAAAGCCCACAAAATGTCGAGCTAAATAACTTGCAAAAGTTTCTACTTGCCGGAAAGAAAACAAGCTATAAAATGGAGTTGAGAGAAACTATGCGCAATGACAGAAAGTTTTAAGTCACATTGCGAGATGGATGATCCTTAAAAGGAAGTGATTATTATCATAAATACTGCACGTTTACATGAATGTTGTGTAAAATTATGAAATAGAAATAAAATAAGAGATCAATTAAAGTACTTTTTATAATATAACATGTCAAGAATATTTACAACTCTATCAACAATTTTTGTAATATATATATAGGAATAAACAGACAATAGTCTTAACTTATCTTGCAGTGTATAAACATTCAATGATTTTAATATTGCGATAGTATTTTTAAATCTCCATAAAAATATAATATTTATTTGGGAAAAGAGTGCGAACAAAAGAAAATCCGAATTTACTTTGAAAGTTTTATGATATGCACTAGATGAAATATATAAAAAAAAGTTTATTCACAATATAAACGAATAATTTATAAAAGTTCTGTAATGAAGTCGATAACAATCTTATTATCATGAAGTGATAAAGTGTTAACCAAAGACTACATAATTACAGAAAATATATAATTGGATAATAATAAATAAAGCTGGATTTATATTAAAATAATCACTCATGAATAAATTTGTTCACCAAATATATATGTATGAATTTTATATTCAATTTTCATTTATATAAATTTTGTATAAATAGCACTGAAAGAAATATTTTTTTTCTGTTCTTTCTATGATATAATAGTGGCAATGGCGCAGCCGCTAAAAGCATTAAGAGTATCATTATAGCTCAAGCATGCAGCGATACACGCTCCACTGCCAGCACTAATAAATGACCCCAAAGGTCAGTCAGTTGGGGCGCATTCGCTGGCTAAATGACATGCAGGGGCAGCCAACAAACAAACAAGAATGTAGGAAAAAGCTACAAATGCGACATGGCCAATACAAAGGCAACAAAATGTATGAGTTAAGTAACAAAAATATTGATTGTAATGTCAATGTCGACCCGCGGGTAGAGGGGGGACAGGGAAGACTGTAAAAGTGGAACAGCAGGCGAATCGAGCCGAGGCAAAGCGCATAAAAATAAAAGAAAAGCAATAAAATTATGCAAAGTCAACAGAAAAAAAACGACCAGCGACAGGCGACGATGCCAACAACATTGCGGATGTGGACATGAGGAGAAGGATGGGGATGAGGCTGAGGCTGACGGTGCCCTGGTACGTGTTGACTGCGAGGTTTCAGCTGTACCCATGCCAAACGGAATGAGAGTAAGAGACAGAAGGTGCACGGTGCGCTAACAAATGTTTGGTAGTAAAAATGTCACACATGGCGTTTTGCATGTGGCGCCCCCTGGATGAGCGAAGTGCGGCGCGAAAACGTAGTCGGAGTCGGGAATGTGCGTGCCCAGGCCTAATGATGCCCCGCCAGCGGGTAGCTGAACGGGCAGTTTTACGTTAAACATGCGCCAAAGTCATATGAATTTTATTACAAATGAAAAGGTTGCCACGCAGTCAGGCACTGAGAAGCGCCGAGAGAGGCGCACGAAGAATACACTCAACATATGATAAATGAACGCGCGCCGCCCATTGAAGGGTTAAAGCAACATTTGCTGGTCTTTAAAAAGCCAACATTCAAGATATACGGCCTGCAATTGGGCCACTTGCCAAAGGATAACCAACAAGGCAACTTATTAGCGTAGCCCAGTTTCAGACGTAAGCAACTATATAAAAAAACAAAAAACTAAAACAAAAGGCGGGCACACTGCAAATGATGCCATTGAAGCATTCTTTATGAGCCTTACGTGACCAGAAACTCTTTGCCTATTTCAGTTATGCCCTTTTCTTTGGCGGATTTTCAGGTGCTTCGAGCTAATAAACTTTAGCTGCATAGTTTTTAACTTTGCGCACTAAAGAAATTGACTTGATTTGTGTGGCTAGAAAGTGTGTGTGTGTGTGTGTGTGTGTGTAATTTTTGGTGTGAGCTTTTCGGTCTGGGAAATGACAATGTGAACGCTGCGTGTCAGCAACATGAAAAGTCCATATTCATGCGTAAATTTTGATGGATGTCGCCTAATGAAAATATGCGATGCTTTTACTGTCATACCACTATATATTTCTCAACCTTTCTCCCTCTCTTTCTGTCTCTATCTCACTCGCTGTGTCCGTCCAATATACACTTTCTCTCTGTTTCACGCTCTGAAGAGCTTTAGGTCGTATGTGTTTGGCATAAATTTTTGACAGTTGAGTTATTTTCGACAGCCGACTGCCGTGGGACTCTTCTATGCCTCTCTTTCACTTCCTCGTTCTCGTGTGCTTTTTGGTATACGGTTTAGACCACGTTTGGGTCGCTCAAATGTAGGCTACACATAAATTTGTGTTTCGTTGCTTTTGATGTTTCGGCTGTTGTGGCAGTTGCCTTGATAATTGAAGCAATTTAAGAAATGGTCTAGGGGCGCTCCAATACGTTCATATGCGCTGAAATATGAATGGAAGTTTGGCATGTCAGAAAGCTGTGCCATAAATTGAGAATCGAGTAGAGAGGTGCAAGCTTAAGTAAGCGCACGACTTTAAACTAACATAAAAGCCTTACAAGTCGGTTAAAATTTACATATTTGTACAACAAGTTTGGATTATTATAATTAGTTTTATCAATTCATTTTTTTTTAATTTTTTTTGAAACAGACACTGCTTTAAGATAAATATTGACTAGCGGACATCACATGTATTACGAAACATAAATAAATTAAGTTTTTTTTTTTGGGATTTCTAGTATTATCGTTCCTTGAACCCAACACTAGGAGAACAGTTCGTGTTGCCAGTTTGTTGATTATTCCCAGGCAGCATTCAACCGGCACTGATTAATAAAGTTAAATGACTTATAAGTCCATTAAGCAAACTTCTTCATTCTAGCGTAAAGTAAAAATGCCAAAGAAATTAGCGAACCAAGGCAGAAAAGCAAAAAAAAAATAAATGCCCGAAAAACTTTTCACGTCTGCATCTGATGGAAATACTTACACATAACATAACAAACGGCGAAACCAGAACGGAAAACAATTGCAAACATTTTCCAATACACAGCCAAAGGGCAGCTAAACAATCGAGCTGGCAACAAGAGAGAGAGAGAGAGAGAGAACAAAAAAAAAACAAAAAGAGAAAATGAAGTGAACTACGTAAAATCTTATGGCAGCTTAGCATGCAATAAGCAGAAATCAATTGACCCATTTGGTTTATGTACTGGAAACAAAGGGCGGGCGAACCCAACTCTAAGCGCCGTCACATGGTGAATGCAAAGGCAACGTTTCGTGCCTGGCTCGTATTGTTTTCACATTATATTGACAGCATCGAATCAAAATCAACGCATTTTCATTTGAAGCTTTTCCCGCTGATGGCAGTGGGAACCGAAAGCTGCATTTCATATGCCCGAACGCACAAAACCACAAGGAACAAGTTTTCTGCACAAAACTTACAACGTTTTGCAATCAATGGAACTTCGATTGTGGTTAGACAGCCAGTTGTTAGGTGCAGATGGGGGGTTGGGGTTGGGGGCCAGCGGGCATCGGGTCTGGGGTCGAAGCTCTAACATAATGGGGTAATGTCAAAGTCAATGTGAATGCGACCAAATGTCAATGTCGGCTCAGGATAATGTCTGCAGCAGTCTACTTGGCAGTTAAACGGAACTGTCACCCTGCGGCCCACGCTGCGTATGAGCAATGCCAACTGCTGACTGGCAAGTTTTCGATTTTTTATGCTGGCCTAAATGTCTAGTTGATAAAGTGCCAAATTGTTGTTCGATTTGGGCTGTTGCCGGATTGCAACTGTGAAATGTGTAAAAAATTAACACAACCAAATTTGAGGTCATATTCAATTTTGATCAACAGGAAATTAAATATTGCCGCCACCATTTTAATGTAAATAGTAGACTAAAGCTTAATTAAATGAAGTACATTATACAAATTAATTCACAATAAGTTCTAAAAATTATTTAAAAAATTTAATAATATTGTATATTGTAAATTTTCGTTTATATGCTTTTAAAAACAAAAAAATTCTATAAAAGTAAGTAAATTTCGATTTTTAGAAAGTTTTCCCATTTGTTAATTACTAAAACCAATGTATTCAAATTGAAAAAATTTGTAAAAATATTCAAAAAAGATGCATTAAAAGATCAAATTTAAGCTGTTGATAACTAAAATATTTCAGCGAATTCTATACACTATAAAGCGATAATTACAGGATTTGTTAGTCAAAAAAAGATATAGATTAAAAGATACAAAAACACATTAGTTTGTCCGATTATGTTCAGTTTTATTATATACTTATTGAATCAGTGGAATTTTGTGCCAAACAAAATTTCAATACTTAGAATGGAATTTAAGGCCGATTATTTGTAGAAATGAATAGAAAACCTCACTAAAATATGTAATTAGAATTTGGTAATGGAAGGTGTTGTCAAAATTTGGTATACAGTAAAACTATTTCTCATTTTGCTCGGATATTTCGTAACTGACACGAATCCTCCCCACTCTGATGTTGAAAGCTGTCAGTTAATTGTAAATTTCAAATTCTTCTTCTACGCTTACGATTTGAACATTGCCATTGCTCTAAGCTGATGTTGGCTGTTGTGGTTTAGCTTGATATTAATTACGAATACGGGCACGAAAAATACGACAATAGGCAGAATTATATATATGTGCGCATAGAAATTTGTAAAGCCAAAAAGCAGAAGTTGTTATTGTTAGCCACATGCGAGTGTTGTTGGCCCACAAATTGGAAACAGCTTACAGCTCGCAAACAATTTCGTATTGGGAGCTACCGCTTCATCCCTTAATTGCCGCATTAGAGGTTGCATTTGCTTGTGTTAGAAGTCAGACTCGTTGCCACGCCACATTATGCTACAACAACAACAAATACAACAAAAACAACATGAACAATGATAACAACCTGTGCCCCAACCATTCCAGAGTTCAATTCAGCTTTGTCTGCGGCTGTCGCTCTCTTAATCGTTGCCAGTCTGTCTGTCTGTCTGTCTGTCTCTGTGTCTGTGGCATTGATTTTCGCTTTTAGCATAGTCTACTTTTAGGCGCACGGGCACGTTAAACTGCCGTATTCGTGCCAGGGCTTGGGCACGGCCACAGGCACTGATTACGGCAGCCAGCTGCCAGTTTTTGGCCACTGAAGCAATTGTTGTTAACGCGTTTTCCATTTTATTGCATTAATGTTTGATTCGGTTTTGCTTTAACCGTGCCACCCACCCACCCTCCCCCCAACCGCTCTAACAACGCTCCACGCGCCGCTTAATGTCGGTCCGATTGAATTGATTGCTGTGTATACTCCCCATGTATCCGTATCTTATGCTCTGTGTGTGTGGATGTATCTGTATCCGTTCTTGTTGTTAGTTCTTCTGCCACTCTGTGCGCACTGAATTTCGATTTGGACTTGGTTTCGTTTCGCTTCAGCTGTCAGCAGCATCAAACTTGCTCCAAGCCCCCCTTTACCCCGCCCACTTCGCACGCACTTCGCATGCTGCGTAATGTGTTAATGTGCTTTTATGTTACAAATGAGTCAATTTTTATGATTTAATGTTACCCAGCGCCTCGTCCAATTCCAATTTTGATAACGGTTTGGCATTTTTCTCCCATTGATTACCCCACCAAAAAAGACGGGGCCAGAATGCGACCCGGCGAAAGCATAAATTTGGTTTGCTTATTGAATTATTTATAACATTTTATTGAATTCCTTCATTGCCGCGCATTATTTCTCGCAACATTGGCATTGATTTGGGTTGCTGGCCCTCAAAAATTTATCAGTCCTGTTGCAATTTAAAACTGTTTTTTACTTGCCTCACTTAATTGAAGCAAACTTGCTGCAAACATTTTCTCTTGCTGTAACTGAGCCAAGGCAACCGAGAGAGGGCTGCGAAAGTGCCCGGCATCGGGGAAAAACATGTTTTATTAATTTCATTTATTAAAAATACACACACCGTCGGTTATCTTCATTAAATTTTGTCAAGCTGCCTCGTTGCTCGTTCTGCTCGGCAGACAAATGCTTGCCACTCGGGCGTGTACCGGAAAATTCCAAGAAAATATCAACGTCAAGCGCGAAGAAATAAGGTGTGAGCTGTTGTGAAGCTGTCACACAGGCAAAGGTGGCAGTTGACGGGGCTGAGGCAAAAGCTTTAGCTACGGCAACAAAATCTACGAAAGTGTTTTAGGAAAAACGTATTATGGAAGTTGTAAATTAACTCTCGCGTATGCATGCTAATGAGAAAATATAATATTAGCAATACAAAACAGATTGTTAAATTATAACTAGGCTTGTAAACAATTCACCAACGCAACTAACTAAGCAATTATAAGATTATTTATGCGACGTTAACATTATTAATCATATTTTTGAACTAGCTACAATTAGTTGAAAATGAGTTAACAGTAACCAAGTAAGAAGGCTGTAGACGGAATAGCCCGACTAAGAGATTTATGCGAACATAATATATAATAAATTATAGTCTTCGAGATATGTTGATTTTTATAGACGCGTTGGACGGACATGGCTAAATCAACTTATCTTTTCATTTTAATCAACAATATATATAGTTTATGGTATCGGATATTGCTCCTACTTTAATATTACACACAAAACCACTTTCTTACCCACTTTCAATGGGTTCAGGATAAAAATGTATCGCAGATAAAAATATATTCATAGAGCAACAAAAAATTATAGTTAAACATAAAAAATAAATTTTATCTAAAGTAGAAAATAACTTAAACAATTTTCACATTAACCACGCAACTAATTCAATAAAATTATAATTTCTTCTTTAAAGGGTATCTCAAGCCACAATTTTTATTAAATTTAACTGTGGTTGCTAAAGTTTTTATTACTAAATTATAATATATCTAATGTACAAAACAGGAGCGTAAAATACATATTATTAGTATTATTGTACAACTGCTAAGATAAGCTTCTGGCCTTTCGGGCCCTTTCACAATACTTTATCAGAGTTTGCACACAAAAAATATCAATGCCAAATAGTTTGGACGCAGAACCGGCCGTACCCTCCCGTTAACAGGTCAACACAATTGAGACGCTTTCAGGCAGCAAATTGTGTGGCGCGCATGCGTAACGAGTAGCGGGGCCAACAGCAGCAGCCTGCCTTGGCTGCTAGTTAAATTTAAATACGCGCCGAGCAAATATGTTGGAAATGTTTGCGGCGATAATTGAAAGGCAAACATGTGGCAATGCCGCCGCCGACAACAAGTTGACAAGTGGCCAGAAGACTAGAAGACTGCGCATGTTTAGGCGACAACAATGCGACCGAGGCGACCCGGGACAACTCAATCGAGTGTGAGCCCAGTCGTAACTCTGGCCGGGGCCCAAGCCTATTTGCCTACGCATAGCAATAGAGTTGCCTATTTGCTCAAAACGTTTTCACTCCGACAACTGCAACTGCAACTGCAACTTTGAGTACTGAGTAGATACAAAGAAGAAAAAATAAACAGTTACAGCTTCTTGTCTATTGTTATTTGATCAAGAGTGGCGTCGCTTGGCTATATGTATTTGGGCAGCTGTAGCGGTATTCACTTAAACAAAAGTGACGATAAGTGTGGAAAATGTATGATTAGAAAAGGTATGCGAATAGGCAACAGTTGGTTGGAAACTCTTTTAATATGCTGCTTGGGAAAAGCTAACCGGAAGGGTTATCAAGGTTAAATAAAGATAGTTAGGAATGTGCACTTTGGTTAGTTATCTTAATTGCAGTGGCGAGGTTTATAAATAAAACTGGAATGAGAGGAAAGTGTTTTAAGCTTATGTACTTACAAACTAACTAAGAATTATATTAAAAGTGTGTGTTGATTTCTCTAAAGTAAAGTAAATAAAGTAAATCTTAGAAAATACAATAAATTTTTTCTTGTACTGATAAGAACAATGAAAATGTGGGCCACACATATAATGCCCAAGGGAAAGCATATAAAAATTAAGGTCAACTCTTTAAAAAAAATACCATATCTCTTAAATTAAAAAAAATTTATAAAATTTAATATTAAACTTGATTTAACAAGCATAGCTTTGATATAAAATGTGGTTATTAAATATCAATATTTGATTGGTAACCAAAACTGTTGCCTCTTTAATTTAAAAGTTCAAATTCAAGATTTCCTAAACTTGGAAAAATTTTAAAAACATAAAAGAAAACGTGCACTAAAATCTATAATTTTTTTTATATATAAATTCTTTTGATTTAGATTATGTTTCCTAAACATAATGCAACTTACTCTTAATTTTTTCGATTTTTCTTTACAATATTTATATGAATACTACAACTACGTTTTCTAGGCATTACTTTACTAATTTTAATGTAAACTATTCCAAGTTTATATAACTTAACTTCACTATTAAAACATTTTTAATTGGTAATTAATAAGAAATTGTAGTTTCACAAAGACAAAACCAACAGTTTGGTTTTGTTCCATGGTTTGCGTCTTATTGTTTAGTTTTCTTATGGCCCAGACATCCAGTTAGTGCCCTAAAATGTTTTCATCATTTTGGCTGTCACCATTTTGAAAATATGACAAGCCATTAGGGCAAAAGTGTGGCGCGACCCACTGAGGGCGTGACCTCAAAGGAAGGGGTGCAACCGCAGTGGATTCGAAACGGAACTGCGGAGGGCACGTCCTATAAAAGATGACTTTGTCACAGTTATTGCGCCCTGGCAATAATGACTTGAGAAAGCTGCATCAACAACAAAAACAACAAAACAACAAACATGACAGACCGCAGCAAAAGAAACTGCATGCGCAAGAAAAGCCAAAGCCGACTCGTAACTAGCGACGGGACGAGAAAGAAAGAAAACCAGCTGCCAAAGAAAAGTAAATGGCAAATGGAAAATGACATGCGAGGTTTTGGTGCGGTAGAATAGGGTGCGGTGGGGGGGACGACAAGTTTTGCATGGATTCGTTTGCCAACAGGCCGCAGAAATATAAAAGCATACAAATGCCGGCAACACTTTACAGAAGCCATGCAGACAACAGCAACGAAGAGGGGGAGGGGTTGGGGTTGGTTAAAGAAAGTGTAAAAACTGCAAAAGAGTTTTGCATTTTGTGTGCCATTGTGTCAAGTGGAAATTGCACGGAGACGACGACGACGATGGCGAAAACCTAGAAAAATGGCAAACACGCCAGAGCGATGACAACGGAAAAGATGACAATAAACAATGGCGGCTAAGGCTTAGGCGAAAGAAACAACAACAACAACAATAGAAAGCGCAACAACAGCAACAGCAACATCAACGGCTTAAAGTTCACTGGAAAATATGAAAAAGCAAAATGGCGACAGGCAGCTTCCCAGATGCCAGAGACGTGCTGAGACGTGGCGGCAGCCATTAGCGTTTTATGGCACAGCCCCAAGAAATCGATAAAAAGACGCACATGTGTTTTGTTGTTGTTGTTGTTGTTATTATTACTGCTGTTATTGCCGCTGTTGCTTCCTGTGCAATTTGTGCCGTACACAAGGGTTAACGCCACCAGTCTCAGCCTCAGCCTCAGCCTCAACTCGTGTTTGCCTTTTTGTTTTTACTGTAATCATAAAAGCATAACACAAAAGCCATTATGCTATATGCCCAGCCCAGGCATAGGCCAGAAGATACGGCCAAAGTAGCCTCTAATTTGAGTTATCTACGTGAGCTCAAGCAGAGAGACACAGCGAAAGCGACACATATCAAAAGAGAAATAGAAAAAGAGAGAGAGAGAGAGAGCGAGGGAAAGGGTATTATCTATGGCACATGCAGTTTCTAAAGTCCTGCCAACTGAACCTTGAAACAGGAGATACAGATTGAGTCGCATGAGCTCAATGTGTTGGAAGCTTCAAGTGCGCAGCTTAGCTGAAAAAGACATATGGCTACAAAATATTGGCTTGAAGCGCAATCTATAAAAAGGCAATCTATAAAGTCGGTTATATACAAAATATTTTCATCCTCTGTAATTTATTCAATGTGATTTACGACTCAGAAAATACTTTGCCTTAAAGTAAATGCTACTTTGTTAAATATTTTGGTCCAGTTTTATATATTACTTGTTAGTATAAAATTTTTTGTTTTAATAAAATCTGTTTCATTATTATGTGTATTCACTTTAATATATTTCATAATAAATACTAAAACAGAACTTAGAAATAAATTAATATGAAAAGAAACTCTTTTAAGACTACTTTTTGACATGCATTATTTTCTTTTAATGAGTGTAAACTAATATAATCTATATAGAACAATTTACAAGCCCAATTTAATTTATAAAAAATACTATTTACTGATTAAAAATGTCAGAAAAAACTTAAATATAAATAGAAAACACACTTTTATACAAATTTAATTTTTTCGCTCACTCATTTCCTTTATTTGTAATAATTCACACTCTGAAACCAAACGCGACTTTCATTCGTACTTCAATGTCAATTTATATGGATGGATATAATTATATCTTTGTACTTTGTGCTTAGGTACGTGGCAACGGCCAATTAAAGACATCTGACGCTCATTTTGAGGCTAAAAATTAATTTGTTAAAGGATTCCACGCCAGTCTTTGGCCCAAGTCTTGCCACCAAGGCCAGCGTCAAACTCTTCAAGCTTAGCAAAATATTTTGGTAAGAAGTGCCAAAAAAAAAAAAAAATTAAATAAGAATTTAATTAAAAACTCGGCGAACTGAAGCTGCTGCTGTCAGACGCTAGGGGGCGCTACACTGAGCCGAGAAGCAAAAGCAACAGCTATTGTTTTAGTATTGGGCGAGTGGGCGGAAAGGGTGGCCTTAACAAACGTCGACGGCGACGTCTTTATGACAATCGTAAAAAATAATTTTTAGTAGCTTACAAGCCGTTGGCGGGAGGCAGTTGGAGCAAAAGTAAAGCCCCCGTTGCCTTGGCATTTTAATTGCATCAAGTGCCATTAAAAACGTTAAAAGAAAAATTGGAAATTAAATGAAAAATAAATATATGTGTGGCAGCGAGCAAAAGAGAGCGCAGGCAAATAAGCATGGGAAAGAGTTGAAGAAGGGGGCAAAACCTTAAGCAACACACACAGACACACATGCACACATGCACACTCACAAGCGAAATTGTAAACGCAAATATTTTGCCATCACCTGTGTTTTTCTTACACTTTCCACAATTTGCACACGTGCAATGAGATTCACACGGAGATAGAGAGAGAGAGAGAGTGAAAGAAAGGAGAGCAACCCTTTTTACATGTGCTACTTATTAGACAGGCCCCAAGCTTGTTGGGGACACTCAAACATATGTGGCCGTACGTATACTCCGGTCGTAAGCCGCTTAAGTTTTGTCTCGGACCCCCGCAAGGCAAAAGTTAAGTTGCCCCACCGAAAACGAACTTTATGCAGCGCAAATCAGCTTAACTTTTGCGCCATAAACTGTAGCATATTTTGAAGGCCCATCTTATGCGAGCGGACATTCTTTAAGAATACCTCTTAAAAGAATAAACAAAGCAACAACAATAACAACAACAACAACAAAAACAGAAATCTAGACAACCTCATTAAAAATAGGAAAACATCCAACGAACAAGCTGCAAACGAAACTTGATAAAGACTCTGCTTCATATGCATAGACCCACAAAAAAGGATACGCAAATTCAAAAGCAAAATATATAGAAGAAAAAAAATAGATGTAAAGAATACCCATACACACACACAAATCAGCCTAGGGGCAAAGCCATGTCGGTAAAAGGGTCGCCTTAGTCTGTAAAAGTTTGCATTGTGCTTAGCACAACAAACCAATTGGGCATTTAAGCTACAGGATACTTCCTTCATATGCAAATTCGATTTTGCATAGAGCAAAACGCACAATAAATATGCCAAAAGGACTGGAAATGTATTGTGTAAGAGCATTTAAATAAATAATGGACCCGAACTGTTTTCATCAATGACATTTTTGTCAATGGACAAATTAACAGAGCGGACTTTAATACCCATAAAAGTTTTTAAAGTTTGAATAATATTCAAAGAATTTAAACAATAATTTTTACAAAAAGACAAATTTCTTTTGAAATAAAAACATATACATATATACATATAAAATATATACAGTAATATACATTGCGAAAAAATTCAATAAAATTTTATTTTCGAAAATGAATATATTTTGAATGTAGAATCAATATATAGGACAAATCATGATCAAAATGCCATCAAACGTGAAAATCGGTTCACTTTTGACAAAGTTATGGGGGTTTGATATATGGGAGCTATAGAATCTGACAACTTTACATGTCAAAATTTTTGTCGATTTTGGGATGATTTTTGACCAAAAATTTGACCCTCTCAAAATCACTTTCAATGTTGTTTTATGCTAATTGTGACAAATAAAATCGATTAAAACTATAAATTCGCAATTCCAAATTTTGAAAAAAAATTTTTTTCCAAAATTCACAAGGGGGGAGTACATGCTTTTTTGACAAAAAAATGCAAAAAAAATTTTATTTTCGAAAATGAATATATTTTGAATGTGGAGTCAATATATAGGATAAATCATGACCAAAATGCCATCAAACGTGAAAATCGGTTCACTTTTGACAATTTTATGGGGGTTTGATATATGGGAGCTATGGAATCTGACAACTTTACATGTCAAAATTTTTGTCGATTTTGGGATGATTTTTGACCAAAAATTTGACCCCCTCAGAATCACCTCAAATGTTGTTTTTTATGCTAATTGTGACAAATAAAATCGATTAAAACTATAAATTCGCAAATCTAAATTTTGAAAAAATTTTTTTTTCCAAAATTCACAAGGAGGGAGTACATGGTTTTTTGACCAAAAAATTCAAAAAAATTTTATTTTCGAAAATGAATATATTTTGAATGTAGAATCAATATATAGGACAAATCATGTTCAAAATGCCATCAAACGTGAAAATCGGTTCACTTTTGACAAAGTTATGGGGGTTTGAAATATGGGAGCTATGGAATCTGAAAAATTTACATGTCAAAATTTTTGTCGATTTTGGCATGATTTTTGACCAAAAATTTGACCCCCTCAGAATCACCTCAAATGTTGTTTTTTATGCTAATTTTGATAAATAAAATCGAATAAAACTGTAAATTTGCAATTCTAAATTTTGAAAAAATTTTTTTTCCAAAATTCATAAGGGGGGAGTACATGCTTTTTTGACCAAAAAATTCAAAAAAATGTTTTTTTCGAAAATGAATATATTTTGAATGTAGAGTTAATATATAGGACAAATCATGATCAAAATGCCATCAAACGTGAAAATCGGTTCACTTTTGACAAAGTTATGGGGTTTGATATATGGGAGCTATAGAATCTGACAACTTTACATGTCAAATTTTTGTCGATTTTGGGATGATTTTGACCAAAAATTTGACCCTCTCAAAATCACTTTCAATGTTGTTTTTTATGCTAATTGTGACAAATAAAATCGATTAAAACTATAAATTCGCAATTCTAAATTTTGAAAAAATATTTTTTTCCAAAATTCACAAGGGGGAGTACATGCTTTTTTGACCAAAAATTCAAAAAAATTGTACCTTCGAAAATGAATATATTTTGAATGTGGAGTCAATATATGGGACAAATCATGATCAAAATGCCATCAAACGTGAAAATCGGTTCATTTTTGACTATTTTATGGGGGTTTGATATATGGGAGCTATGGAATCTTTTCGGTATCGCCCGACTGCAATGTTCTTGTTTATAAATATTCAACCAATACGGTATTACAGCATTTTGTTTTCTTGAAAATAATAATTAATTAATAATTCGAATTGAAAGCGTACTAGTTTGCTATTTCTCTTGTGGTTGCAAACTTTCTATGATATTTCGCCTAATTTTTAGTTGTGTAATATTTTAACATAACAACTTATCTGAATTGAAAAGTTTTGCGTGAGTTTGGTAAATATTACCAAAATTGTCGGACAATTTAAAAGCATCTGGTTTATTGCACTGGCCGCAAAAAGCGCCCACAGCAAATGCACCGCTGTTACGTGCCATATGACGCCGCCATCGAGCCACATATTCATGCATATATTTTCATAATTATCTAAATAAATGTGTGTAAGGCCACAACACACAAATACACACACACAAACACACACCAACAGCATACAAGTGAAAGCGACATGAATTTATATTAAAAACGAACAAAACTTTGCCACGTTGCCTGGAACCTAGTACCCCATAAATGTATCTCTTAGATACGTGTTTGTATGGGTATCTGTGTGTGAGTGTGTGTGTGTGTCTGTTGGTTGTCTCTAATTTCATCCACGTTTACAGCCATTCCAGGCATAGGCATTGGGCGCATAAAGTAACACAAGACCTAGTTAGAGTTCCCGGCCAACTAAATGTGCCCAGTGTGTGTTTGTTGTGTATCTTAGTCAGAATGTTAGTGTGTGTGTGTGTGCAAATGCAACATTATTGCCACTTAGTTGTGTTGGTTTCGTGGTTGCGCACCTTGTAGCTACTCTGTGTGCTGCAGTTATGCGATAGCTGCAGCCTTTTATGGCATATTTTAGTAGCTTTGCCTAAATAAAAGTGGCGCTAGGTGCCATTTCCTGCTGCTGACCATAACGCGCCAAACTTTGCACAGGATAAAACACACACACACACACATACAAACTAGTAGAACCCTGCAAAGAATGCAACAATTTGCTGTAAAATGAAACCTCAGCTCCTCCAGCTGAGGCGCTTCGAAGAAAAAGCTAGTGAAAATATTTTTGTGCCAGCCATAAAATTTCTGCAGGGCATATTTCGGACTCATTTTTGCATTGCATACTTTTTTGTTGGGCACCCTGTCCTGAAGGTTGGGGGTGGGGTTAGGTAAATACGTGAAAAGTTTCGGGTTTTGTATCCGAATCTGCAAGTATCTGTCGTCTCGTTAGGCGCAAATGAGAAGGCGTCGCAACGCTTAAAACGAAGCTAATGAAAGCCTTTAGCTGAATGCGATGCAAAAATGATGCTGCCTCGAAAACGAGCGTAGTATAGCATACTTATCGGGGCCTGCATAACAAGCACATCTTTTGGGCCTGCATTATGAAAGTGGAGCACGCTTTTAGGCATTCTACCATTTCGCCATGCAGACATCATGATAAGACGCTCCGTTGCCCATTATTCGCCCAATTTAAATGCGCATCGAGAAAACATTTGCAGCCTTGTCATGCAAATGATGCAAAAGTGCCATCCCAGGTGACCCATATGTTAACGGCAATAAACAGCTTCACAGCCGTGAAAGCTTCAAACAAAGAGCACAAACTGAAGAATCGTGTTTCTGTTCGAACAATAAATGCCCTAAAACTCTAAATAGAAACAGGCTAAATGGCAATTGTGTGCAGTTAAAGAATTAAAGAAACAAAAATTTAGTAATTTTCAATTTTTAAAACAGGAAAAATATGAAAAAAGAAAAAAAGATAATTTTAAATGTCATATTTAAAATATTTAAGAGTTATATATATCTTTATAGTATGATTTAAAACAAGCACATTTTTTCAATGAATACGTAAAATAAATAATATTAAAATATATATACAAAAAAAGTCCTTATTCCAAATATTTATACTAACATTTTGGCTATAATAAATTTATTATAAGAATAAAAAACAAGGAATATAATATAATAATAATATAAAGTTGCTTGTAATTAATCTGTTGAATATATAGTATTTATGTGATAATGCTGTGATAAATACATTAAACTGTTTCCTGTTTTTTAAAAAAAATTAGCCATCTAACCTTCTTTTTAGAAATCAATAGACAATTATTTTAATTATTAATTAATTATTATTAATTATTAAAATATTACATTCTGCTATCCATTATTCCCAATGCTAAAATTTCAAACATAATAATAATATAATTTATTTAAGAAATTTCGTATATAATCCTTACAATAACAGTCATATTTCATAAAAATATCATAGTACCCTTGGTACAAACAGCGAGCGAGAGAGAGAGAGAGAGAGAGAGAGAAAGAGAGACAGAGAGAGAGATAGTCAGTTTGCTGGCAAACAAAAAGTAAAAGTCAACGGCAGATGTCAAGCCCCACAGCCGCAGAGCGCAGACCACACATCTCATTGGATTTATGACAACAAAATTGATATTAATGTAGAAAACTCGCTGCAAGCTGGCAACTAGGCAAACCACTGAGCGGGGGCTGCCAGGGAAAGGGAGAGGGTAGTGCGGCATGGGGGCAATATGGTAGCTTGGCAGGCAGACAACTTGGTGGCTTCCGCTGCCTATTTTGCATATGAGATCCGTTCTCTTGGCCCTCAGCCTGCTGTCTCGGCGTGTTGTAAACCGCGATTAACGTAAATAGCGCAAAAAATGGCGCAGAGGAGCAGCAAAAAAATATATGGCAGAGATAGACGGGCACACGCACACCCACAGAAACACCCATAGGTGTAAAAAATACTGGCAGCGAATGTAACCGAAATGAAAAAAAAAACAAACTGAATGTGCCACAGCATCAGAGCCAGAAAGCTAAAGCCAGAACATAATGTAGGTCATGGTGGGATATGTGCGAGTTAACTCCAGTGGAGATACCCGCTCTGCAAATCCCTTCAGCAGCTTTGCTGCCGCCCCCACCTGGCAACGTTATGCGTTGCGTTTGGATAAAGCGTTCATATATGTTTGTATAGCGGCTGCCATGTGGAAAATTTGTAGCAATTTTCACAGAACGAGGCAACTGCTGATGCGGCCGCTGTTGATGTTGATGTTGCCATTACCGCTGCTACTGCTGCTGCTTACTGTTGCAGCAGCATCAGTTAATTAGCAATTGAAGTTTTTTTGCTTTTTATTATTATATTGTCGATTAGCTTTGTACGGAATTATGGTAGTTGCGAGAAAACGCATAGAAAATGGGACTCTAAAAAAAGATGATACGAGATGAGTTTAATCTTGTTATTCGCAATATGAACTCGTAAGCAGAAAGTCAACTTAAACGGGTTCATAAAAACTATAGAAATTTAAAAGAAAGTTATTAATATATAAGATTTTATAACAATTTTAAAACTCTATAAATTCCAAACTTCATTAGTTTAGCTATTTAAAAAACAAGTTTGTTTTTCGAAAATTGAGAAGAAATCTGCAACATTGTTTCAATATATTTTACATTGCAGATTATAAATAAAATTAATATTTTAAGACTTATTGAATTTGTGTTCTAACTCGTTAAAAAAATATATAAAAAACAAACCTTCAAGTGTAATTCTCAATAAGATTTATTTTATTCATTTAAACTTAAGCAATAAGCTGTGGTTTTTTTTTATAAAACTGTTTCCAAGATTTCTCAAAACTTAAACTGGGCCAAAAAGAGTAATAGCAACATGTTGCGCAAACAAATATCCATGAAACAATTCCATAAACATTTTCCCTCTTTCTATTTCTGTCTTCAATTGTATAGTCTATAGAAAACTGTGCAAATTGTTTAAATGACTTTGCATGAGTCAATAACTTGCATGATTTACTGCACTTTGAGCGCCCCTCAAAGCGCGCTCTATTCTAATACAAACAAACTGCAAACAAGATAAAATATGAATATGAACATATAACGTATGCCATACGCATACAAGCACATACTGGCTGTGTGTGTGTGTGTGTGTGTAAAGAAATTGTCGCAATGCAGTTGCAGTTTCTGAGTTTGGCAAAAAAGTTGCTGTTTGAGTTTCGAGTCGAGTTGAGTTTTCCATTTTGCCAGGGCCGAAAAGTTTGCGGACGCAGCGCGGCGTGCGGCTAACTTTTTGTTTTTCGGCTGCTTTTCGCCAGTTTGAAAATTGAAAGTGAAAACTGCCAAAAATACCGCAGCTGTTGTGAAAATAATTCATAAATTGAGCGCGAATGTTGCGGCAAAAAAATAAAAATAAAAAAAAAGTTATAAAGTCATTCAGGGAACTGAATAATGATTAAGTATGCAAATTGTCGCCGTGACACATAAAAATCGTTATAGAAACAATATTGAAACATTAATTAGCGAAATATATTCCAATTGTTGTATAGCAAAATCTATTTTAATTATTCGAAAAGCGAAACATGATCAATTTAATACAAAAAGAAAAATTAGCAAGATAGCACTCGAATGAATTAAAATCATGAAATATTATACACTCGAATTTATTTAAGCGCAACATAGAAATTCCTATTGAGCTAATATATATTAACATTAACAGATTAAGCGCTTGTTAGTTTGAATCTTTTGTACATATAATATTTTAAGTTGTAAATATTTGCCATTTGAAGTGGGCGCAACACAAGAGTTTTGCACACACAATTGCCAATCAGTGCGCTTTTTCACAAAGGGATCATGCTCATTGGTGTCACAGTTAACGACATTTAATTACAAGCAGCACGCGCACACTCGACATGCAGCTCAATTACACGCACATTCGACTGAAAAAAAAAATAGCCAATTTTAAATTAAATTAAATAATTAACGCCAATGCAAGTGACTGTAAAAACAGGACCATGATGCATATTGCGAAAATGAAATCCTGTAAAAAGCAAAAAAAGGTAACAAAAAGTGAAAAGGCTGGCAATAAACATGCATTGGGCGTGGCAAGTCAAGTGGGCGTGGACTTGCGCTGAGTCAATCAATGCAAATTCAAATTAATTATTGATCAGCATTGTTTTATAGCCAACGAACAAAAAACGTAACATCGGAAGTGAGGGCACTTGTATAAATTATTATACAAATTCAGCCAATAAAATTATTCAAAAGAAAAAAATTATAAAAATTAAAAAATACACATTTACAAATCTAGATATTTTAAATATCAAAAAATCGAAAAAATTTGTATGAAGAATATATTATTAAAACAATTTTTTTAAAGTAAAAATATATATATAAAAAAATATATAAATATAAAAATATATTTACATATTAACCTTATACCGAAAATCTTATTTTCACCTAATCACATATATATATTTGCAGACTCAAGGTGGATAACAATGGTGGTGCCTGGTGTCCCAAGCATATGGTCTCACGGGGTCTAAAGGAATATCTGCAAATTGATCTGCTGCAGGTGCATTTGGTGAGCGCCATACGGACCCAGGGACGCTTTGGCAAAGGTCAGGGCCAGGAATACACAGAGGCTTATGTGCTCGAATACTGGAGGCCGGGCTTTGAGAAATGGTTGCGCTGGAAGAATACCCAGGGCAAAGAGGTGAGTGCCAAACGCCCATCTCCCTCTCTATCTCTCTCATTCTTACTTCACACATTAATCACGAACGGGCCGGGCGGCGATAAGCATCGCAATAACCGCAAGCCACGAACAGATACAAAATGTATCTACATCTTTAGGCTGCACAATTTACGTGCGAATTATCGCGAGGCAAGCGAAAATTGCGTAGGTGTCGCTCGATTGTGGTACAGGCCCAGCCTGTGCCCGAACCCGTTCCATCGATTTATTGTGTGCAGGCTAAGAAAATCAATTTGAACGCTTTTGTTTTTGTTTTTGTTTTTTTCGGCCAAAGAGCTCAAATTCCCCCACCTACACACGCGAGCGAGCAGCTGGGGCATTAATAACGTTTTCTGTTTTTGGTTGCATCTTGCAGATACTTCCTGGCAATATAAACACCTACAGCGAGGTGGAGAACGTGCTGCAGCCCAGCATCTTTGCGTCCAAGGTGCGCATCTATCCCTACAGCCAATACGATCGCACTGTCTGCCTGCGCGCCGAGATCGTTGGCTGCGCCTGGGAAGGTAAGTGCTCCATAGGCAATAGCCATGAATTATATTAAGCGTACCCCGTGCCCCTCCCACCACGGCCAAACATCATGCTCGCACTTGTTCATGCCCGGCGGCTGGCAAAACAGCTAAACTATCTTTTAGCTTTGGTGAGCTGAGAGTAAACTAATCTAAAGACAAATCGAAGCTATCATACTCTAGCCAACCATTCTTTTAAAATGGATACTAAATGATTTTATTTTTGTTGGTTATTGGTTTAATATAATATGGAAAATAAAAATGGTTCAAACTATTCTTCAGCTAAGTGCATACAAATTGTAGTAGAAATTATGCCATTATTTTACACATTTTCAAAAACGAAACAAATTTAAGGATTTAGAATTATCAGATATTTATAAAAAATATACCTTATTTATTTTTTTCAAATTTATTAATTTAAGTTTTGATGGCATTTGGAAAATACTACGCAAAAAAATTTAGAAATTTAGTTGGTGTTTTGTATATCTTTCAGTTTTTATATAAAATATATTATTATTCATGATTATTATATATATATATTTTTTTTTATGAAAAGCTATTAATTGATATATTAATTTCTAAATATCCATCAAATAATCGCTTAAATATCTTAAGAGAACATATATTTATTCTTTATTTAAAACTATAAATATATTTATTAAAATGCATTAAGTGGCCTTAACTGGCAAACAGTACAACAAAAACATGGTTACCTCATTTCTGCCAGTGTATGAAAAGTATCTGTAAGCATGCAATGAAGCGTGCGACCGGTTTTGATGACTTTGTTTTGCATTTGCGAGCGACCGCAAGCTATAAGTTAGTTAGTTTCTTTTATTGTTTTTATTAAAGGTCTCGTTGTGACTCATGCCGCATATTTAATTTACAGTTTTTAAGTGAATTTATTTCCTTTTCTGAGTCGCACAATTTGCGCATTTTTATGTAATTTGGGCTATTAAATAGGATTATAATTACGAGTAGCTGCACACGGCTCAAAACATGAAAAATGACGCCACAAATCGCCTTAAATTGATATTTTGATACACCCTTTCACTAACTCATCTATCTGAACTATCTTGGCTCTTTGCAGAGGGCATTGTCGCCTACAGCATTCCGAAGGGTGTGCAGCGCGGCATGGAAATCGATCTATCCGATAAGACCTACGATGGGCACGAGGAGGGCGATCGTCTTGTAAATGGACTGGGCCAACTGGTGGACGGACAGCGCGGCAAGGATAACTTTCGCATGGATATCAATGGCTTTGGTAAAGGTAAACAAAAACACGGCTTAGTTCAAAAGTTGACTGTTGCATAAAGTCATTTTATGGTAGTCCATGTATTTAAGTCTAGACGATATCAGCATATGCTTTGCTTTACATGTTAAAGCTGCACATAAATGTCACATAAAACTGCGTTAAACTGGACCAACAGTCGTTGGATATTATATGTAATGGAGATTGCAGAACTTGCGCATTTGTTTGTTATACATATGGTCTAGTTAGAGGGATAGTGGACTGTCTACTTGGAATAAAACAAAATATTATATATGTTAGTTATAATAAGTTTCATTGTGGAAAATAATGTCTAGACTGTGATACAAACGAATCAAACGAGAGTTCTTAAGCGACCGAGTAAGCACAAGGCAAAACCGAAACTTAAGTGTGACCAGTATTCAAATGTATCTTGTTGCCGAATATATTGGTTATTTAACAACATATAAAAAAGCCATTTCAGAAGTACAAATACAACTAGACAATAGTGAATTAATTAAACAGAATTCAAGGAAGTATAATTATTAAAAAAAAATTATAATAAAAAAAATTTAGATAAAACAAATACGAAATATTCAAACTAATAAAGACCACAAAAAGTAAATAGTATTTTAAAGAAACTTTGTAAATAAAAAATGAAAGGGCTGTTAAGGTTTGTCCGATTCCCCAAAACAAAGCAAGAAAAATTAATAATAATAATTAAAGGTAGCTAAATTAAGCTAAATTTAAACACGATATTAAATCGGTTAGTGTCACATATAATAAGAAAACACAAATTCTATATGAAGACAGAAGAAAGGAATTTTTTATATTTTAAAATATTATTATTTATTATTTCTTAGTTCAGAGTTATTATTGTTATAATTACAATTATTATTTTTAATGAATTATCAATTCTTATTATCATTTAGGATACGAATGGGTTGGCTGGCGTAATGATACTCTCTTTGGTCGCCTGTGGAAATCACATTTGAGTTTGAAACTGTGCGCAATTTCAGTGCTGTTATTATACACACGAACAATATGTTCTCCAAGGATGTGCAGGTAAATCTAAATCTAAAACCATATACTCTATACAACACACTGCCTACACACACTAACAAATACACAGAATAACTCAAATCCCATAACTGTCGAGTGCAACTGCATTTCGTCACATTTTTATTGTTGCTATTCCAAGACAACACGATACTGTCATTTGCGGACAGATAAATTGGCTCTTTAAAAATAAAAAAAAACAAGCAACAAAAATAAATGATATAAACAAAATGCGCTGCGCCTTTTGTTTGGAAATCGTAAAAAAGCAACAGCCGCCGCGAGGCCCGGTCCGCAATCGCTCCATGGCCCCACTCACAGTTCTCGGGCCAGACAAACTGGCGGCGGCAAACTGAGCAAATAAATGCTAAACAGTTCCAACAACAACAACAACAACTACAGTGCGGTAATAAAATAAAATTGTCCGTAAGAGGGACAGCCATATTGAGAGAGAGAAGAAAAGAAAAATACGAATGATTTTTATAAACAAACCAAACACGAAATCGAACCTAAACAAACCGCAACTGATACGAACGCAAAACAATTGCCCCGCGCCAGCCCTCCCCGACCATTATACGATCTGACTCAGGTGGCACTTGAAATCGGGTAGAGGTACTCGTATATGGCCGAGCATTATATAGTCAATTTCCTTACTTACTCAGGGTCTTTATCGAAAGTAAACAATACGAGGCATACCCAGACATACGCATACACTCAGAAAAATAAAAAATTAAACAAAAATATTGCAGTTAAATCAATTTAAGAAATGTTAATTTAACATTAAAACCCTTTTGAAGCTATGCAAAGTGAAAGAAAGTTCTTAATTCAATTTTCATTTCTTATTTATTATTAAACTGATCGATCACAAATTTAATAAATTAACGATTTATTCGCCTGAGTGTACAAATACAATCATCTAATGATTGTGCGCTGTGTTGTTTTGCTTACCCCGCAGCATGTGGAAAGGGCCGTGGACGGGGGGAACTGATAGCAGAGCCATAATCTGGCCATTAAACAGAACCGAATACAACATAACAGAATTTTTTCAAGTCCATTGACCCAAATTATAGTGGCAATGTGTTAAATGGTAGATTGAGATAGCTATGCGCTGTTGACTGATAAAAATACTGAAACCGTTTAAAGGTAGCTCGGCAGCTAGGTCTTAGACCCAGCAAACCTTTGGCACTATCTTTAATTAAGGGCTGCTTTTAGTACAACTCAATTTGATTGCATTTTCCCACACCCCAATAATAATGTGTCATAAATTTCTTGTAAATTTCTTCATCTGACAGTTTCGAGTATCGTACGACAGTTTAATAATTTTTTATATGCTCCCCTTTCGAACTTATCATTGTTAGTTGTGTACATTTCTAGTAATATATCCCCCGTAGAATTCCATATGCTTGTCAAATTTGTGTCAAATTAATCTGACTACCCAGTCAGATAGCAGTGATTCGGTCCATTTTCACGTTTATAATTATGTATTTTGTATGTACCTTTAATTAGTGATAAGTTTAACATGTTTTCCCATATATCAAATACATCTAAGGAACAAAACCGATTGATGCATAATTATCACAATGCAGATGGTGGTGATCCTTCAAAAAAAAATTAAGTTGTGTACAAATATAGCTTACTGACAATATGTATAATAATACAATTAATATTCATTATTATTCAAAAAGTTTTCAAATCCAAGACACATTTTTCTGGGAATAGGCATGGAATAGGCATGGCTCCATCGAATCGCCACCAATTATGTATTTCAAAATTTTTAACCTTTCCATATATATATATATATCTTATAAAAGCTTCCACATCTTTCAACAACGTTTTTATAAACCATTGCTTAACTTACATTGTTACTTCTCAAATACATATCTGCATTTTAATTACGGTTTCATCTTTAGAGCTCACAACTACTTAGCTTACTCCTGAAATTTATGATTCCTTTATAATATACGAGTAATTTCCACATGCTTTTGCCTTTTAGACGGATGCGCTCAATCAGTCGTTAGCGATACCACTCTAGATACCACTGCGGGCAGACTTAAAAATCTTCGGCTTTCTTCGCAACACAGTTCTGCTGACGTAATTAACCACAAAGTATGCAGCCAATTGGCAGCAGCTTCAAGCGGCACATAAAATTTCAATTACCACAAATTTTCTCTGGCTTTGATTTGTTGCCGCCATTTGTACGTGAACTAAACTGTACGGGCCTGAACTGAACTGGACCCAGACTGGGGGTGGGGTGGCATCCTACCTTGTCCGGCAGACTTGACCATTCGCTTTATGGTTGCCATAATTTACACAGAATCAACGACGACGTTGTCGTCGTCTCCTGCTCAGTCGCTATAATTCTCATTTTTATGATTTTTCATTACCATTTGCTTGGCCAGCGCCATTCGCAATGGCCCATAAGTCATAAAATTACTTAGAGCGGCTTTTGGGACAGAGCGCTCTGGCCGGAAAGACAGACATCGCCATGGGACAATTTGCGGTCGTGCAATAAATACTCAAAATGCCATTTGTGATGCATTGATAAGCTCCAAATTATGCTAATTGCGTTTTAATTATGACACGCGTGTGGCTGCTGCACCTTTCACCGCACCTGAGACCCACACACACACACACACCCCCTTGCCACATCTCCATACACCTTGCACCAGGTCCAAGTCGAAGCCCAAGTCATTACATGTCAGATGTTCGATAAGCCTCTTGAGCTCCTCTGTTGTCGGCTAGCGTCTGTTTGTTTGACTTTGTCTTTAGCATTTCTAATGAGCAACTACGTCCCTCCCTCTCTCCCCCCTTTCTCATGTGCTCTTTAAAATGCGTGCCCAGATTTATAGCTCCGATTAAGACATTGTCGTGGGGGTCAATGTGGCTACGTGTGGTCCTATTAATTAGTGCGGGGGCTTAGTCTCCTCAGATTGTTTGTCTCTATAAGTGGCTGGCTTCCGTTACCTGCAGCTGTGCGGCAGCAGGTGATGGAAAAGTTTGTTCGAAAATACTTTGACAGGTGGATTTCGAAATAAAGGACGTGTTAGTAAGTTACGAGGGAATCAACTTTTTTCGAACTGGGCCTTTATTGCTACAGATTGCGTGAACGCCTTTAATTACTCACAATTAATATCTTAACGAAATAAATATTGTAAATATTGTATTGATATTCATTTTCAACATTTTGTATTGAAAAAGAAGTGAATATTACTGGATGATAACATTTTTCAAGCTATATTTTATAGCTGTACTCAAAAAAAAAACCCATAGGTCTCATAATTGAAATAGCCATAAATTTGTCAAAACTGATCCTATTTTCATGTTTGATGGCATTCTGGCCAAGATTTTTCATTATCATCGATTCTATATTAAAAATTGATGCATTTTTGAAAAAAAATTTTTTTCGTTTTTTTTGCAAAAAATCATGTACTCCCCCCTTGTAAAATTTCCAAAAAAAAAATTTTCAAATTTTAAAATTGCGAGTTTGCATTTTTAATCGATTTTGCTGTCCATAAATAGTATAAAAAACAACATTTAACCTGATTCTGAGAGGGTTAAATTTTTTGTCAAAAATCATGTCAAAATTGAGAAAAATTTGGACATGTAAAGCTTTCAGACCCATAGGTCTCATATTTGAAATAGCCATAAATTTGTCAAAACTGATCCGATTTTCATGTTTGATGGCATTTTGGTCATGATTTTTCACCAACGCCAATTCTAAATTTAAAACCGATATTTATCTGAAAAAAATTATTTTTGATATTTTTTTGTCATGCGCCATGTTTAAAATTGATGCGTTTTTACTTGTTAATTAATAAATATTGTTAAGCGGAACTATCTGTTTGATTCATAAGTTTTACATATAATGATCAAATAATCTTTACAAACAACAATCGCCAAGCCCATATTTTCTATTGGTATTCATGCATTGAGTTAGCATACAAAGTCCAAGCAACACCTCTTTGCGTCAACGACAACTCATTAGCCATGCTCAGCCCAATTGGCAATGGGAAAGACAACACTTACACATCCGGCTAGCCCCAAAAAGAAGCTAACAGCAGGGCCAAAAGTAAATGCCAATTATTATAACACACTAGCAAGGGGTATTTTAAGTTTGTCAACGATTGAAGACAGTAAAATATATTTTCAGTTCAGTTTTAAAACTCGGCTGATAAAACTTTCCTGGCTCAAAACGAACATAAGGTAAAGTGTCAAAATGAATTGAATAAAAATTGTTTAACGATCAAAAATCAATCTACTGAGATGAGCACAGATTGATATCAGGTCGAAAGGGTATTTGTTCATCGGTCATCCCAAAGATACTGTGCTTTACTGACTCTCTTTATTTGTTTTGTTTTTTTTTCGTCGTTTTCTTTATTACGAGGCACTTCCGTGGCGCGTCCATAACTGAACCTTGCACTGTCGCTTGACCAAAACTGTCAGCGGGGGCCAACAAATATGAGAATACAATTCGCGCGCGTACAAAAAATGAAGAACAAACGCGTCGTAAAACAGAAAATAAATGTGATTACTTTAATTATTATGCCACTCACAGACACACACACACACAAAGTAGTCGCTGTCCAACTGTTACTCATCTCTGTCTGCAACCTGCCCCACCTCACTCACTCACTCTTCTTCTTCTTCACTCGCTTGCAGGTGTTTGTGCACGCCAAAGTTTTCTTCAGCATCGGCGGACGCCAGTTTGTTGGGGAGCCGGTTCAATTCTCGTATATGCCCGACCCAGTGCTGGATCATGCACGCGACGTGACAATCAAATTACATCATCGCCTGGGGCGATATCTGCAGTTGCATTTGTATTTCGCCGCCCGCTGGATGATGCTCAGCGAGATTACATTTATATCAGGTGAGAGAAAGGGCCAACCTGGCGACGCAACGCCCGCTGGGCCAAAAAACTGTTGCAGTAAAAATTATTTTATTAAAAAATGTAACACAAGCACGCAAACCGTAAATGTTGTGAGTGGGACAGAAGAAGAAGAAGAAAAAAGGGTTAACTGGGTTGCCACCATCCTTGTTGTTGCCCACATGGAGCGCCACTTGCAATAAATGCGAATGCATTCGTTGTCAACGCCAACGGCTGATAGCAACAAATGAAGAGCGGGGTGGGGGAGGGGTGCATATAGTTGATGTGCCTCTGTTGTTTGTAGTTTAAATTAATTTTATATGCTCATTCTTGTTGACTTGTTAGTGAATTTAAAGCGTTGATAAAAGGCGACAGGTCGTCCAAGCAAGTTCGTTAGCTATCATCGACTAAGCGTTAAGAATGAATCTTAAAAGAGAGAGTTAAGTGCAATATATTTTCAGGAAAAAAAACCTTGAAATAATAATACTCTACTATTTTAATAGTTGTACATAGTTAAGATTTTCTATAGGTCTGCAATATTGTACTTTAATCCACAATTACACAAGTTATAATAAGTATTCATTTACTAAAAAAAACAGACAACAAATTTGTTTGAGTCAATTGTTAATAGCTTAACATATGGAAACATATTGTTTATAAAATTAAATAGAATTGATTTGAATTAAATTGAATTCAAGTTTCAGACGATACCTTAAAAATTTTAATCCCACTGACTTGATATTAATATATATTCACCCAATTCAAAAAACATAAGAGTTCAAGTCGAAAAAAAATTTAAAATTATTAAGTAAATTTTTTATGAAACTTTAAATACAATTGTATAAGCGGCCTTCATTTAGCTCTTCAATTCAGTTTAAACATTTAACCGTTAATTAACCTTTCTTCTTAAAAAAAATCTATAAAAATATATAATATTATTTTTCCTTCCAAATTTAGTTGAAACCAAAACCGTAACATAAAGTAATTGCATTTTTCTAACATAATCAAAAAACTTTACATTCCGTTTAAATTTGAGGTGTGCATTTTTACGGCTTAAACAGTGCAACAGCAAACAGTCGAGCCCCCATTTACCTGTTTTAATTTTCATTTGCAGAAGGTAGAGAAATGGAAGAAAAACTCTCTTAAATACACTTGCATGGCTTGTTTAGAGCAACTCCTATAACATACTACGAATAAACCAAACAGTAAACATAATTTACCCAGGCAAACTACAAAACTGAGTGCGCCTAACACGGTAGCGACTCTACAAGCATAAACTGCAACTGCAACAACGAGCACAGCAACAGCAACAACAACAACAGCTGCAACTTTGAGCAATTGAAAATTCCACTGACACTAAAAATTCGTTGCGCATTTCATTAAAACCTCTGGCAAACGACTCCAACTGAAGCGGCTCGTTTCCCCCACTCCCCGCTCGACTTGAAACCGAAGCAACTGTGTCGATGGTGCAAAATATATTACCAGCTGAGAGGCAGGCTATGAACCAATTTTTACTTAACTCACATCGCAACTAAACCAGCTGGGAGCTTTGTTTTTGTACGAGTGTGTGTGTGTGTGTGTGTGTGTGTGTGATGTGTGTGCTGTGTGCAATTGTGCATAGAGTGATACAAAGCAGGCTGACTGAGAGTGGACAGGAGGGGATACAGAACTGGGTACCGAGTCAGCCATTGTAACAAGCATAGGAAACGGAAGCACACATACTCAGCGACAAAAGAAGAAGCAGCGAGAGAGAGCGAGAGAGAGAAAGCATACACTATGCTTTAGCTTAGAGACAGTCCTGGCATATGCTCGACTACAACCAGAAGCAAAGCACAAGGATATTGTGAAAATTAAATGAGTTGCATTACTTTTGTGCATTTGAAATTTGCAACTCAATGAGCACACAGAGCACGGAGCAGCCAAAGCCAGAGGCAGAGGCAGCCAGGGGTGGCCCAAGGAGAGCTCAGCCCGATGGCATTGGTAGCGGCAACATCGTGCTTTCCTGTCCCTAGCTTCCTCTTTTTACACGTTGCATAATAAAGCGCCGCACTGCTTTATAATGCCCTATGCCAGATGAGGTATGAACACTTTACACTAAATTTGGCAAATTACATAGAAATCTATATTTCAAACTAGAAAATACGATCAATTACCGCTGATTATTACCAAAATTTAAAAGACTTTAAAATGGATGTATTAACCAGACTTCTGGATAAAACTTTACTAAACACAAACCAAAGATGTTTAATAAAAGCAATTGCTTTTGGCCATGTCCCCAAACCATATAGAAATCTAATACACTAAATATATAAATTATACTCGTTAATTATACACAAATATAAAAAAAAAATTAAAATTGAAATTAAAAAAAAATTATAAATATTGAAAGTCGCATTTCAAGTCAAATGAAGTCCACATTTTAAAAACAACATTTTTATGAATGCTTCTCTTTGTACTTCTCTCATAAAATTAGTTTTTCGTAAGAAATGATTTTTTTGATCAGTTTAAGTGTTAAAAAATATATTTTTTTTATAAATGTTTTTTTCGATTTAAGAAAAGTTTTAAATATCTGGTCCTTTCATTAATTTATTGTGAAATACAACTGACTCTGTCCACCCGATTTTGATTTCGTTAAACATTATAACTAATACATTTTTTACTCGGTTTTAACAAAAAATCATGTTTATTATAATGGTTTGCAGTTGTTTAGTTTGCGTCAATAATTTCACATTTTCCTTTAAAATTAATTTTTTATAAGTTTTTAAACATAGCCATATTTATTTTATTTAAAGTGAATTCAATCATCGACATACCCCATTCGTGATTCTCTTTTGTTGCATTTGCCATTGGCACTGGCTGTGTCTTAGTACGTCTTGCTTACAGATTTGTTTTTTTTTATTGTCCCTTTTGTAGATTTCGTTCGTTCCTTTAATACCCTACCCTGTTCCCTGTGAAAAGGGTATATTGATTGTGTGCCAATGTTTGTAACAGGCAGCAGCAAGAAAAAACTAAACTAGTATTGATAACAAGACAAGAAAATCAAACTAAAGCAGGCTTGAATGTTAGTTTGTGTTTACAGGGTATCTTCTAGACGGGCTGTTACCATTGGCTAACTCTACTTATTTTTCATTTAACCGTAGCGTATTTAAGCTTTATAAATCAATAGCATTGCAATATATTTTTGCATATTGAAGCCCCGTACTCGACTTTGTTTTCGTTGTTTGTGTGCATGGTTTTTGATGCATTTTGTTCAGTCAGTCTTTCAGTCAGTCAGTCGCTCAGTTTTTCTATCTCTCTCTCGCTCGTTCATTCATTCACTCAGCAGACAGTGTGTCGGTGACTCAGTCAAGCATTCGCTGAATACAAATTCATTTCAATAACTTCGCTGTTGCGCTTTAAATCCTTCTGCAATTTCCCTCGCTTAATCCTTTCTAATTGAAAATCGTTTTGTATTCGAGATTTGAGAGTGCTTTATATGTGTATGTGTGTGTGTTTTATATTGCGTTTGATGGTAATGCGGATAACTGTGCTTGTAGTTGGTGCCATATGAATTGCATCAGCATATGATGCAGTTGATTTGCTGCATTGTAGCTCGCCTCCTTACCTGGCCTTGAGCATTCGAGCAAATTGCAAGAATGCGCATCATTTTCATCTATTTGGAATTTCGGCTCGTAATTTGCTTAATGGTTGAGTTGAAGTACCCAAGCCAGAGTGCGCATTGATATTGAAAGCATTAAATTGCCGAGTGCATAATGCAATCAATGCAGCATTCGTCAGAAAAGGAAGGAAGCCAAGGCAAGGCAGGCAGCCAGGCAAACAATGCGATATTAATGGAGGTCACGTGCATTCCAACTGATTATGATATATACTATATACATGCGAGCAGATATATACTAAAATATACACATACATTTTTAGGTATACGAAAAGTTGATGAAGTATTTATGCAACCGGAAATTAAACATAAATTTGCATCAGAGTTTTGTTTGTCGCAAACCTTTATAAAATCAAATCAATTGAAAGCCACTCACCGTATTTATTTAGCTGCTTATTAAACGTTGAGCTCTTTGTGAGATTGTTTTTAAAAATATCATCTGAAAAGGCAGAATATTAATTAAATAAATGCTAAAATATAATTTAACTAAAATTGAATGGGATTTCAAATAAAGACATTCCTTTTTAGTCTTATCAAATTTAATATGTTAGACACAGAATATTTAGTTTGTTTATAGAAAATATATTTATATGCATGATGTTGCACTTTTCCTTTTTCATAATCAATAACATTTAATGTTGTCAATTAAAATTAATTTTGTTTCCGCAGTTTATGTAAATAATACAATTAAATAGAATTATTTGCAATTATCACCATTACACTTTAATTTTTATTGTTAAAATAAATCGCATTAGGTTTTTTATTATAGAAAAAATCGACTAATATAGTAACGGAAATTTCATTCAAGCTTTAAACTGAATTTCTGAATTGCTTTTTTTTATAAAATTTAAACAGCAGCTTGAAAATAAAATAAAAAACAAAATTAAATTCAATTTTTTAGCATACCAAAAGATTTATTTTACATTTAAAACTAGAATTTCGATATATAAGCTTTTGCAAAGTAAATCCTTGATACTCACGATTCCATCGATCTATTTGTCTATATCAAATATTTAACCCTACGCATGCACCACTCAAAAAAAAATTACAAGTGATGCTATTAACATTTTGTCTCTCTGCCAGCGCAACAAATTAACATATTTTTGGTTTGTTTAGGTTCACAGAACATATGACGCCGCCGCTTTAGGGAGTCCGGCGTCCCGCCCCACCCCCGCCCAAACAAATTCCCAGCGCGACTTTTGCTGCGGCGGACCAAGTTTGATGCCGCAGGCATTGCCCAAACAAAGAACAGAATGGCAAAATTTTTGTTGCCGTCGCTATTTGCATGGCAAATTCAAACACACGAAAGTAAACAAAAACTTTTGTGCCAACAAAAAAGTTGACGCCAAAGAAAATAGACGACACGCGGCGGCGGCGGGGGCGGCAGCGACGGCGGCGAACAACAACAACAATAACAACAACAAGCAGCAAACAAGTTCAAAATCAATGCCAAGTGCTGTAAAAATTTGCATTTCCCTCAACTGTTTGTGTCCTGTTTTTCGAAATTTCCTGCAAAATATTCGACTTTTTGTTTTTAAATATCGAGCGGAGTTCAACAAACGCTCGAGGCGGAAATGCATTTGGAAATTGTGCTCCGAACCAGGATAACCATACTGGCTAACAAAACAAAGGCAGCAGTCCGCTGGGTAAACACGCTGAGTATCCTCCCGCCCAGAGAGGTGAACAAGGAAGGGGGTCGGTGTTGGGTGTTGAGCTTACTGTTGTTATTGACGACTGTCTGGGTTGGATGATGGCATTTTCGTAGCTTCTGTTTATTGTCTGGCTGCGAAAGGTCAACAGCAAACAATGCACACGCTTCAACGCCTCCCTCGAGTGTTTGGGCGTGGCAACACCTAAAAGTATGCAACACTAATTGGCACTCAACGGAACGTTCCACTCAGCGTCAACGTTGACATCAACTGAGAAGCAGCTCATTTATCATAATAATCGCGATTCTCTCTTACTCTCTCTGTCTCTTTCTCTCGTTAATTGCTCGCTGAGACCCATTAGCTCGTTGGGTTTATCAAGACGGGCAGCTGTCAGGCAACAGTTTCCACCCAGTCTCGAGCAGCCCCCGCCACCTTCTGCTAGGAGTACAATCGCCTCTTTCGCTGTTATATTTATGCAGCCTATTTAAGCTTGCAAATGAGCGAAATTTTCATTGCATTCTAACCCACATTTTCGGCTTTTCCCACCCTTTCGCACTCTCATGCTGTCTCTGTGTTTGTTTGCAGCACCCGTGGTGGGCAATTTCACAGATGAGGAGCTGCTCAATGTGCCGCCTTCAAATGGGGCCGCTGTGCCAAACACATCCGAATATCCACTACAACGCGACGAGGTGGGCCGAGCCATCAGCAGCGGCGGCGAGCGGAGCCAACACACCACCCAAGGTAAGTGCAATGTGAATTGAGATCGATAGATAAATGCGGAAAATTCGCAAAATTGTTAGCGAGTTAGAGGTGTTGGCTAGTTACGTGCAAAAAAAAGCCGTTGATTTTAATGAATTTAAAAGGTGCATAAGCTGTAATTAAATCAATTTTAATTTTTTATAGCAACAAATAAGACTACTTACAATATAACAACACTAAAAGTAGACTTTGGTTGTTACGTTTTTAATTTGTGTTATAAGCAAGATTTTAAAAATCGAAAGTTAGAATAGTAAAATAAATAAATTAAAAATAAATTAAATATATCTGTTATGCTGAACCCCATCAAAAAAGCATATATATATATTTACAAATTTCAAGATGCAACAAAAACATTAATAAAATTCTCTCTGCAAGCGTAACAAAATTTTCATAGACTTAAGAATATTTTTTTCAATTTTTTATAAGCAATCTTCTTCTAAAATTATCTAAAGCTTGTTTTCATTGAATCTGTTTAAATTCTTTAAATTTTACAATTTAAGAAAAGAAAATAAGTAAAAGAGATTTAAATTTTGAATACTACAATTAAACTTTAATTATTCCAAAAATACCCATCCTTCAATTTGTTTAAAAACACAACGCTTAATAATTTTCTACAGCGTTCCACGTTGCGCTTCGGCTAAACTGAAATTTATTACGCGGTTTCATCATTTACGATGAATTTACAGACAAAAGAAAGTGTTGCCAATTGAAAGCCCAACAATAAGCCACACCACGCCTCAAATATTTCCATAGATGTTTCTCATAAATAATCTTCTTCATTCGCTGCAAAAGTTTTTCATTAAATACTTCGTTTGCAAAGCATTGCATTTTCCTTCTTTCCTTTTTTTGTTGGTTTTGTTTTGGTTTTTCTCATTACTTTTTCAGATGTTTAACAGCGGGTTTAACTGTCAGCTCTTTGTTTCATATCACATCATAACGTTCTCTTTTGCTCTTGTTTTTCACAGTTATCTCGCCGAAGCCCATTGACCATCAGGAACCGGAAACGAGTTTCGTTGGCGTCATAATCACAGTGCTGGCAACAATTATACTCTTCCTTGTCGCCATTATCCTGCTGATAGTGGCTCGCAATAAGCGCGGACGCGGACGTGGCAATGTTCTGGACGCATTCCAGCATAATTTCAATCCGGACACACTCGGCGGCGCTGATAAGCGGCTCAATGGCAACGGTGTCTTAAAGGTACGGCGAATGTCAATTAGAACATCAGGTTTGGCCACTAACCGGCTGACATGAAAAGTGCATAAACTGCTGTCGCACTGTGGGCAGTCACCACCCAAAATGCATGTCAAACAACACAAAACAAAAAAACGACTAGTAAGGGGCAAAAATTGAAAATTTCTGCTGCTCTAACGTACAAAGGTTTTACGGGGAGAGCCCGGGTCGCCATATGCAGAAATCATGATTAAAAACTGTAGCCGTGGTGGCTGCCAAAGCCCAACAAAAAGAGTTAGGCGTCAATTTTTTACACTATCCCCATATATGTATGTGTTTTTTCATGTGTTTTTGTTTTTTTTTTCCTTTCTTTCACCTCTCGCCCTCAGGTGGTCACAACAATGGATGACAATGAGTCGTCCATTGACAAGAACAGTCTGTACCATGAGCCCTTCAATGTGAACATGTACACGAGCGCGGCCAGTGCCTGCTCCATGAATGACCTGCAGCGTCAGCATGTAACGCCGGACTATACAGGTGAGTTCACGCATCGGGGCAAGAGGTCCCGGCATCCAGTTGCACCATGATGGGCTGCTGCCATTGGCTATAAAAAGCGCTCAAGCTTTAGCTCCAACTACAGCTCCTACTCCCGCTTCTGCTCCTGCTCCTGTTTCTGCTGCTGTCGGTGCTGATGAGTTTGATGTTTTGCGTCCTGCCTGTGACAGGACATGCAAATGTTGCTGCAACGTTGCAACAACAACAACAACGAAAAAAAAAATGAAAAATGAGAATGCAAGTACGAAGCAATGCTTAATTTAGCGCACAACATGAAAGTCCAGTGTGATGGACTTTGCCAGCGGTGCTGAAGCAGCAGCAGCAGCAACAAGAGAAACAGAAACAACAACAATCAAAAGAGAAAACGAACAAAAATTAACGCGCGTTGTTCGCGCCGCAGGACATAATTTTGAATTGCTTAGTCGCCAGACCGGCAAAAAGAGGGTATGCAGAGAGGCTTACGAACTTGGCAACCCTTTAGGGTACACGACCTTATTGAGTTTGATTTTCAGTTTATTCGATAAAATCTTTGCTTTATAAATTTTGTAATATAATTACACTATGCAACAGCATATTTACGCGATTCATAAAATTTATTTTTAATAAAAATTGCCAAGGGCAATTTGTGTTTATTTATGTAAAACTTTTCGAAATATACATAAAAAAAACCAAAAAGTTTTCTTAATTTAAAAAAAATAATTCCCATTAAATATTAATTTCATTATTAGGATTATAAGAATTTATTTAGCAATATTGCTTTCAAAAATCGCACTACGAACAAATTAAATTGTTTTAAATTTTAGTCGGATTTTTTCATTTTGTTAATATTGAGATGCATGATTATTCTAAAAAGATTTTTAAAATTTATTGTATTTTTATTCAAATTCATTCTTTTAATTCTTTTATCACGGAATGGAAGGTCTGACAAAAAAATCATATATTTTAGCAGAGATAATTATTTCTAAAATTTTACTATTTTATGTTCATTATATTGTTAACATATTTTATAAATATTTATTTTTTCATTTATTTTTTTTTTGTTAAAGAAAGGATATTGAAGTGATATAGACGTTGAAAACGAATAGTTACTATAAATATAACATAATTCAATTATATTTTATTTTACTTTTAATTTTGCTATAGTTTATTTAGAATATATAGAAGACTTCCAATAAGCACCACAGAATCACATAAAATAAAAATAATAAAATATTTTTATGTAGAGAAGACTTCACATTGAGTCCTTATCTTTATAAATACAAATTTAATTATTAAAATATAATTAAACTAACACATAAGAAAAAGCGACTTAAACCTTTTCAGGGATTAACTCTTTGAACATGACAATAAAAAAAGATTCACTTTAATGCAACTTAAAGCCAGTATAATACCTCAGTCAAAAGACATAGATTAAATGTAAAAGCTGTTTTGACCTCCTAAGCTGCTTAACCGTGTTTCCTTTATCCTTTCGTTAGCCGTGTTAAATAGTTCATGTTAGAACACAAGACTTCTTTTTATTAGAAAAGAACGAAGCAACCTTAACTAGGTAGTTGAATGCTAAGAAAAATTACAAGTCGCGAGCGCTTGACTATATGTATATATGTACTTAATAATATGAGGAATATCTTTTGAAGTGTAATTAAATGTCATCGTAGTGTATTTGTCGAGTAAACATGTGCACTGTTTAATTGCCACATGAACGTGGAGCGTTCAATGCTTAGCTACAAATTTTGTAATGAATTCTAATGTTTTGTGGATGCCGCCTAAAGGCATGCTACACATTTTTTGCTCGTCTCTGAAAGAGAGACTGAGCCATGGGAAGCACATTGAATCGACAGGACACAGGACACATTGTTTGACACATTCCTGGGCCATCATCATCTCATGATCATCATCATTCTCATCATTACAGCCATTGCCATCGTCATTATCAACGTTTATGGCACGCCTTTCATGCGCTCGAGTCATTTGCCAAAAAGTTTTGTGATGTTGCCTTTGGGTGCATTTTATAACTGGGCAGCAAATATTTGTCATCGCCCCCATCGACTCGGCACTTGCCGCACCATTCCGTTAGTGTCTTTGTCTGTCCGCAGCCATAATAATTTAATTTAGCTCAAATAAATTATAACTTTAGCCATGGAACTCAACCGTTTTCCAGACTATTTTCCGACCCATTCCCGTTTCCAGCACTCGTCACAGTCTCGCGCGTACCGCACGCTTCAAATTGAGTGCTTCAAACTTCGTTGGCAAAACTTCTGCCACACACACACACACACACACATACACTCAAATTAAAGTCAGTTCTTGAAGTCAACTGCCAATTTGCACTGGCAACGCGCCCCCTCAACAAAATCACGGCGAAAAACTCCACATAATAACATTGCATGCAAATAAACATGGCAATAAGCTTCAACTCAAACGCGAAACTCGTTTAAAAGCGGATCGCAAATTGGACAAACTCTACATAAGACAATCGAATCTTTTATTTACAGTTAGCAAATAGTTTATAAATGCAATTTGTGCAAACAAAAGAATATAAATGTAGCTAAAGTACGTTTAAATATATATCCATTAAAATATCTACAATTCCAGCCACTTATTTTGGAAAAATAAACTAAATAACAAATTATAAGAACATAAAAAGTACAATTTAATTTAATATAAATTATAATTATCTTTTATTTATCAGGATTACTTTGTTTATATACATTCTTCTTTAAGTTCGTATCCTGTTAAGGTTTATCACCAAGAACAGCAATTTAAATACATAATATACTTATATTAAATTTGATTTTATAATTTAATAAAAATAACAGTCTATAAAATATTTTCAATTTAAGATAATTTCTTTGGAGTTGCTTTAACAATGAAATGTAAAATCCAGGCGATAATAAAAAAGTACTTTTATAATTTTGATTACAGCTTTCTAATTTTATAATTTGTAATATTAAAAAAAATCTAGAAATAAAATAAATATGTTAAGTTAATAAGTTAGTAAAATTAACCTAATTGACATACTACAATTAATTATTTGTTTTAAAAATGAATGTGCAAAGTGATTTACTAACATATTTTATTTTCAAAAGTTGAGCAGCATTTGGCATATTAAAATTTAGGGAAATCACTTTCATAGACAAACGACAAAGCTCCAATTGGCGTAGAGTATTTGAGCGTTCTGCAATTTCAAGTTGAAAACGTAAGGCCACAAAACTTCAGTGCTACTTCAAAACTAAGGCACTGATTGCTCAAATACTAAGATATACCTAAGGACAAACACACACACACACAGAACCACTCACACATGCACATTGAGGCAACTTGCATACGATTTTTGCACAGTCGTCGAAAAGTTTTGTCATTAACGTTCGTTGGCTGTCTGCCTCTTTGTCTGTCTCCCTCTCTCTCTCCCTCTCTTTCGCACTGTTATTTTATGTTTTCCCACTACTTTTGGCACAACGAATGCAAAAATGACAGCAACAGAGAGGCCGAATAACAGTCAAGACAGACAGACAGACAGACAGACAATGAGCCGCACACAAACTAAATAATGTTATTACAACAACAATAAAATTAAAACTTCTTTTGCCATTGGGGCTAGTGTGAGTGCGAGCGAGACGACAAAACGCCAAGTTGCAATTAATTTCATTTAGTTTTTTGCCACACGCCATTTCGCCTTGCCCCGCGGCTCCACTCTCTGCCCAGTTTCTTCTCTATGTGCAATGAGAGTTGACTAAATGGGAAAAGTTTGAAGTTGAAGGCACAAAAGTCCTGGACAAGACAAATGAAAACGAGAAACAAAAGGACCCAGTTGCCAGAACAAGATGGCACTACTCTGAACTACGGATTGCCAGAAAAGCAGACAAAATGCTTAGCGCAGAGTTGCATTCGGTGTACCTTGTGTAGTTTCAATTTATGAGTGGTCTAGGGTGCCAGGGTGCCTAGCTATCCCGAGGAGACTGGCTAAAAATAAATGTGTTTTACAACACTTCACTTTGTGGCATATGTTCGGAACTGCTGTTTCAACTGAATTAAATAAAGTAACATTGTCAAGAGTTTGAAAATTTTTCTAGAGAAACAAGTTATCAGAACCAAAAAAGTTACATAAAAATTAATATTTTTAATAATATGAATGATATGATATCCCAAATTAAAGTATAAATAAATTTTTTATTGATTTTGTTATATAATTTTTAAAATAAGAAGTTTAAAGATCTTTTACATTCACATTCAATTATTTTCTAAAATTTCTATCATTTTTATTGCCATTGGTTTATTTTTTGCTAAATGAATTTAAGAGCAACGTGCCACTGGCGTCGCACATTCATTTACGACTTGTGTAGTAGAGTGTAAATTTCACTTGAATTTCCGTAAAATTTTGTGGCATCTTTTGTATAATTCGTTAGACCGACAAAACTTTGCCTGGCACGTAAAATGGCGCTTAAAAGTTTATTGTTTTCGGTGAGATGCAGTTTGGCAACCCTGTTTTATGGTCAAAAATTAACACTCGCTGAACTCTAGACCGTCCTTTTCTCACTCCTCTTTTTCTCTCTCGCTCTCTCTTTGCACAGATGTACCGGACATTGTGTGCCAGGACTATGCGGTGCCTCACATGCAGCAGCTGCTGCCGAATGCCGCCGGCACCGGCACCGCCCGCAGCTCACTGAACGCATCCATCCTTGCGGCTCCGGTTGTTTCAGGAGTGGCGGCATCAGCTGGCGCAGCTGCTGCTGCTGCAGCGGCACCACCCGTACCACCGCCACCGGAAAAATATTACGCAGCAACACCAATTTGCAGTAAACCAGCGACGGGGCCGCCGGGCTCGCAGAGCAGCGGCTCGTTAAGTATGAGCTCCTCGAACACGGCAGCGACCACGCCCACGCCAACGGGCGGCAAACCACATCATTACAATTTGGATATGAGCGCTAATTTTGCCGACATCAACGAGGAGCAGGCCAATTGCCAAGTGCAGGAGTTTCCGCGCCAGTCGCTGGTCATTGTCGAGAAGCTTGGCTCTGGTGTATTCGGTGAACTGCATTTGTGCGAAACAAATGTGCTGAAGTAAGTGGACCCCCCTCCCAATTTTCAACCTCCCCTCCATAGCATACCCAACCGACCGACCGCTGCCCAATGCACTTAGCCAACTTGTTGTTGTTGTTGTTGTTGTTGCCTGCTGACGGCGGCCGAAAAACATTCCGAAAATGCAACTAAAATCCACAACACAAAATGAGCTGCATTCGGTTCACGGGTTATTTTCCGGCTAAACATCTCTATGCAAACTGCTATTTGAAGACCGCCCAGCTCATTGCATTTTGTTGAACTACGCGAATGCGGTTGCTTTATGTACACCAGCAGATTAGGCCTTGGCAGTTGCTTGCCTGTATGCTTTTTATGCTTACGGGCCAAACAGGTGATTTCTGATTGGCAGAGACCAATTAATACCTAAAGTTCTTAAATTCGAATGAAAGTAGCTCAGAAAAAGATAAATTTCATTAAAGAACCAAACAGCTCATTTTAAACAAGAACATTGCAGTCGGGCGATACCGACTGCGTTAACTCGTTCAAGTTCTAAAATAAAAGATTCCATAGCTCCCATATATCAAACCACCATAAAATTGTCGAACGTAAACCGATTTTCACGTTTGAAGGCATTTTGATCATGATTTGTCCCATATATTGATTCCACATTCAAAATATATTCATTTTCGAAAATAAAATTTTTTGGAATTTTTTGGTCAAAAAAGCATGTACTCCCCCCTTGTGAATTTTGGAAAAAAAATTTTTTCAAAATTTAGAATTGCAAATTTATAGTTTTAATCGATTTTATTTGTCAAAATTAGCATAAAAACCAACATTAAAAGTGATTTTGGGGGGGTCAAATTTTTGGTCAAAAATCATCCCAAAATCGACAAAAATTTTGACATGTAAAGTTGTCAGATTCCATAGCGTCCATACTTTAAATCCCCATAACTTTGTCAAAAGTGAACCGATTTTCACGTTTGATGGCATTTTGATCATGATTTGTTCTATATATTGATTCCACATTCAAAATATATTCATTTTCGAAAATAAAATTTTTTTGAATTTTTTGGTCAAAAAAGCATGTACTCCCCCTTGTGAATTTTGGAAAAAAAATTTTTCAAAATTTAGAACTGCGAATTTATAGTTTTAATCGATTTTATTTGTCACAATTAGCATAAAAAACAACATTAAAAGTGATTTTGGGAGGGTCAAATTTTTGGTCAAAAATCATCCCAAAATCGACAAAAATTTTGACATGTAAAGTTGTCAGATTCCATAGCTCCCATATATCAAACCCCCATAAAATGGTCAAAAGTGAACCGATTTTCACGTTTGATGGCATTTTGATCATGATTTGTCCTATATATTGATTCCACATTCAAAATATATTCATTTTCGAAAATAAAATTTTTTTGATTTTTTGGTCAAAAAAGCATGTACTCCCCCTTGTGCATTTTGGAAAAAAAAATTTTTCAAAATTTAGAATTGCGAATTGATAGTTTTAATCGATTTTATTTGTCACAATTAGCATAAAAAACAACATTAAAAGTAATTTTGGGGGGGTCAAATTTTTGGTCAAAAATCATGCCAAAATCGACAAAAATTTTGACATGTAAAGTTCTCAGATTCCATAGCGTCCATATATTAAATCCCCATAAAATGGTCAAAAGTGAACAGATTTTTTTTATCGATTTGCGATTTGGGGTGTATCGAAATTAGTTTGTTTGCTTCAATATTTTACTCATATAATTTTTATATTTTCGCCAGACTTGAAACAATATTGTATAATGTTAATGTTGTATGTAAATTTGATGCAATAGCAATTGATTTCTTGACAAGCCAATTAAAAGAAATTGAAATACTTTAGTAGAAACCGAATACAAAACCCATTCAAATATTTCCATCGATGAAAAAATCTTTGCTGACATATCGCAAAATTGCTTTCTTACATATGTCAAAAAAAATATGAAGTAAAAATATAAATACCGGTGAAAATATTGCTAACGTTGACAAATTCGTCTAACAATAGTTGACAATGACAGAAACCGCAATACTTTAAAGCCACACGCACACACACCCATTAATTCATAGATGGAGTATATCAAGCGGCTAGATGGAAAGGCATAAAGCGAAGCTCAACCGATATCAGGTTGGTTGTGTGAGATGGCTCGTCTGGGGCCGCTGCAGGTACCAGTTGCAGGCAGCCCGGTTGCAGCATGCAGGTTTGCGGAATATAATGCCACGTCTGCGGTAACAACAACAACAACAAAAGCAGCAGCAACAAAAATAATAACAACAGAAGCACATGCTGGCCACAAAAAAGCTTATCAGAAATTCCATTATGAAAACTTTAACCAAAAAAGGCAACAACGGCAGCAATGTCAACAGCCAAAACCAGTAGCAGTAACAGGACAGAAAAACCAAACGTGGGCGAGACAAGTCGAGAGAGCTGCACACTATCGTTCAGGGGTCCGGGGTGCTTGGCGGGGGTTTGCTTCGTTACCTTTGATTTCGTTTTGGCCATTTAATTGAAGCTTTTTATTGCACATTATATATATATGTATATATATGAGCATGGCCACGCCCATGCATTGGCTACAATATTTTTTTCTATATGTTGCAGGGAAATGTTTCCATTTTTGCAGACAGCACGGCGTATGCGTAACGTATGTGTGTGTGTCCGTTTGATTTTCCACTTGCATGTCTATTATAATTTTCATCTGTGGTGCAGGACAATAAAGTCCATCTGTTGTCTGATAACTGTCTATCCAGCTGTCTATTAATATTTTATCAGACGGACACGCCCCCCACACGAGAGGCGGGCGGTCAGCCAGGCAGGCGGTCTGATGACCCCGTTCGATGCCGGCCACTTGAAGTTTTAGCACACAGCAGACCCTTCGAACATTTCAATTGATAGTGTGTGTGTGTGTGTGTGTGTGTGTGTGTGTATCTGTGTGTTAATTATTTTGCATACAGCTGCCCAGATCCTGCAACCGGAGGTCATCTTTGCTGCTGCTGCTGCTTTTTCTGGCACTGCAGTCTGCAATATTACGTATACGTAATACGTTTTGTGGCTTTCTAACCGCAAAACTATTAAAGCAAGCAGGCAAATCGAATTGTTGCGAAACGTATCAAAATGACCAGACCGACCATTGACAGCAGCAGCAGCACCAGGACATCGAACAGGCCATTGTTGAGCCGCTCTAATTGATTTTTGCGCTGGAGAGCAATTGTCATGGGCATACGTATTTTAATTGATACAGATTGCAAATGCAAGGCCTTTTGCAGAGGGGTAACTGGGCCGGAGTTATAGCTGTATTGTACTAAACTGATGTGTGGGGACTATCATAAGAAAGCGATTATATATAGGAACAGTGCGATATGCATATACATTGCCCAGTTTTCTTGTATTTTTTTTTTTGGTATTTTTCTATCAATGTAATTGAAGTAATGAATAAATTCGTTTAAATACTGTTTTTTAACTAAAGTCCAGCTTCAGGGCTTACTTTAATTAAAGAAAAAATTAAGAAAATCTTTAATTTAATCAATGATATCTGAACAGTTAGTTGTCTCATTGAAAATACGCGTTTTTATGAAATTTACGTTCTTAAGATTTAACAAGGAAATTATTCTCGATTAAATCTTAAATTACCATCAATTTCCCTCTTTATTTTAACATCAAATAAATTTAGTTGTTACTGTTGCTGTTCGCAAAGTAAAAGGAATATTTTAGTTTTGTGCAAAGTTCCTCTTGCAGTCCGTCCGTCCAAACCACCTCATTTTCCTCTTCTATTGAAGCGAGAAAAAATCTACAAATTACCAATTTTTGCGCCGCATTAAATTGACAACATTTTTAATTTTCTTTTTGATATATCCAACAGTGCCACCCTCGTTGCGGTTGCCACACTTCGTCCTGGTGCAAGTGATCATCTGCGTAAGGAGTTTCGCAGCAAGGCCAAGCAGCTGGCGCGTCTTAGCGATCCAAATGTGGCACGCTTGGTGGGCGCCTGTCTGCGGGACGAGCCCATTTGTATGGTGCAGGACTATTCGAATTGTTTGGGTGACTTGAATCAATTTCTGCAGGAGCATGTGGCTGAATCAAGCGGACTGATGGCCAACAAGAGTCTAAGGTAAGGTATATTGGCGAAAATGAGTGTTTATGTGTGTGTGTTGGCCCTTAAATGAGCGTAACTCTAATGTGTTGTCTCTTTTGGTTTCTGGCTGCGTTTTTGCGTGCGTTTTTATCATGTTTCCTGTACCGACGCCATTTGCCGACGCTACACTTCCGGTCTCGTGTTCAATGATTACGCCGATCCACCAACGAACAACCACCGAACAACCACCAACAACATGCGCAAACGGATGTAAAAACTTCGTTAACTTTGCTGCTGCCGCTGCTGTTGCTATCGTCGCCGTCGCCGTCGTCGTTGTCGTCCTTGCCACACGCGAAAACTTTTGAAATTCTCATTTGACGCTGGCATCCTCCAACCGACATCCGTTTGGTGGTGGCCCGTTCCCCGCTTACGCAACTGCTTGTAGCTATGGCTGCTTAGTCTACATTGCCACACAAATTGCATCGGGCATGAAGCATTTGGAGCAAATGAATTTCGTACATCGGGATCTGGCAACAAGGTAAGTACTTGAGATAAGAACACCTTGCGGCACTGTCAGCTGCCCCTCGGTTTGAATTTTTGTCGCATCATTGCAGCAAATTGAAGTTAAAGTTAACATGTTGAAAAGTTTTTCTACTTGTGTCTCATTTTTTTATATGGTATATATATATATATATATATATATACTTTTTTTTGTGGTGCGTCTTCAAAACTTTTTCAACTTGCGGCTGAGAGGCAATCGAAAATAAGAAAAGGTGTTTTCCAAATTACATGCACTTAAAGTTCATCCCACAAATAAGAGAAACAAATATTTTGTACACAAGTTTTAATATAATTTAAAAATTGTATTTATATCAACAAGAATTAAAGGGAAAAAGGTAAAAGAATATGAACTTTTATTTATATATAAAAATATATATATTTATATATATTAAACTAGCTTGAAATTCAAATTTTAAAGCACACTTTTGGGCGCAGGCTATGGATGCCAAAGTCTTAAACTCTTTAATAGAAATTATTTAATGAATAGTAATTTAATTAAAGTTTTTAATGAAATTTTGGTCAAACTATATCCGAGTTAAATAATACATTTATTATTATTTATAAAATGAAATATTTAAATATTCGAAAGGAAATTTTTTAACATATAAATTAAAATTATCTTTGTTTACCAAAAAAAATTGTTCACTGTGTTTCTTTTTGATCAAATTATTGTTACATTTTGCGAGCACGTGAAAACTGAGAGCAAATTGGTTTATCATGGAACACTTTGCATTGCCAATTTCAGCTGGGCTCTCACGTTACTGTAATGAAATTTTGTGGAGGGTTCACACAAAAATGAAATCAACTAATAATATCACATTATTAGCCGGCAAGTAGTGAGACGTAAGGAAAATGCCAGCCAAGTTATAAATAAAATGGTAATTCAATATATCGAAGAGACCGAACGCTGCTGTCTGCACATTTGCGCATAAAATGTAATCAATTAAAATTAATTTGCTAATGAAAATGTCAACAAGGAGAGCAGCAATAGCAACAACAGCAACAACAATGGCCATGGCAACACTTGACGACATTGCTGCCGCTTATGGGCAAATTTTTTGCTTTTAGCTTATATAAATGAATGAGAGACACTGTTGTTATAGCAGCGGTCCCCTCGCCTTGGCCGTCGTCATAACAAATCAATAGACTTGCTGTAGGGCATGTAACATGCCATGGCATGCCCATATTTCCTCAATGCCTTTGAAATCCAATAAGACAGTTTTTTGCTATTTTTGGGCACGCAATTGTCAAACACAATCGTCTGTCACGCCCAACCCGCGCTGTCACACAAATGACTTCCATTGCATAACAATGCAATCCAATAATAAAAATACAAAAAAAAAAAACAGAATCGAGCAAGTAAAAACGAATATAGCAGATAGGTAAGCAACATATCATTTGACAGCAATTGGCCCTGGCGCCCAACGTGCGCCATGAGTTATCTATATTTTCGTTGGCCATGTGCAAAAATTGTTGTTGTTGTTGCTGAGTATTGCTGGCTATAAATTTTTGGACATGACAATGCGACCACAAGTATTGGCGTTTGCTATATTTATGATGTCCTTGTAGTAGAAACACACGTTATATCAGTTCAGATCCTTAATCAATTCAAAATTGAAGAACATATTTTCTGTTTTAAAATCAGCTTAAAACTAAATACGAAATGCAGACATGTTAACTGACCCGTGGTTTCAGCAATTTGAGTTACTTATAGCTTCAATTAGTATGCCAAAGCCAGGGGAGCTTACGCCTGTCAGCAAGGACATTAGCCAAAGCACTTGTAAGCGGCTCACAATGCTCTTCCCTTCGGTTAGCTTAACATATTTGCCATAAAAATTAACTAAGATTTCAGCCTGAATTCACTTAAATAAGATTTCTGCTACATTTGCCCAGGCAAACAAAGGGCCCAAGCACAATACACACACAAAACACAAATACACAGACAGACATGTACACATACACACACACACACACACACACACATATGCGCCATGTATATCTGACATTGTTTGATTTGCCATTTTACCTAGCACACAGACAACGAGACAGACAAGAAAATCAGAAAAGAAAAAAAACTAAAAAAATAAAACAGCAGTAAATATTAGCTACGAAAACCACAAAGAATTTCAAGTGATGGGAAAAATGCTGAATGTTATTTGCACAGCGAAAAAAGAGACTAAAAACATAAGATACAAGTATTAGTATATCAAGAGCTGGGATTTTGACTAAGAAAACAGTACAGCAAAAATCACCGAAAAAAAAGTTTGGTTTAAATTTCATCAATAATTTATTTTATATCGGAAATTATAAATATTGACTAGCATAAAATTCGACTTTTTATAAAATAAAAATAAATACAAATTGAAGTTTTTGATTAATTTTTAATTTGAAAGAATAAAATGAACCAATATTAAGCCCTAAACATAGATACATGGACATTAAAAACCAATTTTTCGAACCAAACCTGAAAAGGAGACTTTGAATTAAATCGCCAAAAGTTTTATTTTGTTAATATTTATATACTTTTCTAAAAATTCCTTTGATTTTTTTATTTCAGAATTAACTAATATTTTGTATATATTTAATTCATAATTTTTTTGCAGAATTGAGCTCAATTAACTAATATTTTTTATATATTTAATTAATAATTTTAATTCAGAATTGAACTCGTGAAATTTTTAAACACAGCTAATGGTTAAGAAAAAATTCAAAAGATATAGAATTGTAGATACAAAATTAAGCATTTAAAGCTTGAAGTTAAAATAAAAGTTTTGTATTAATAAAAGCTATATACATTGAACAAGTTTTTAACTACGTAAGACTTTTTAATACCAAAAATACTAGTATTATCATTTCGAAACTAATATCTGTTTATACCTCATTAGATTATTAAGTATCCCAACATGTTTTCAGCATTCGATAATATTCAGTTTGAATATGCCTAACAATATTCCAATTCAAAGTATATGCGATTACTGGTACCTATTAAAATTTAAATCCATTTTCGGAGCAGACGCTTTGTAAAGGGTCTAAAGTACTTCTCAAAGTGCCAAAACAAACCGTCTCATGCCACTGTGGCTGATATTAGTTAAAATTTCAAAACAATTTCAGCCGCCTGCCCGCACAACTGTAAAGTAGTTCTGGCCACAAGCCAAATTTGCACAAATTTGCTAGCCAGCCCCATTTGCCCCCCGCTTGCCTTGCTGCCCCTGGCTGTGGGGAAGTTGTCACAGCACTGCGAGGCATACAAATTGTTGGCCAATGTTGGGTACTCCCCCGGCTAGGGTTGCCACTATTAAAATTTTATACTTAACTAATGTGCTGTTGGTTGGGATTTTCCTTCTGGTCAGATTCCAATGGCAAACAGCTGACACATAGAGAAAATTCTAACAGCAGTGAAAAATTTAGAAAATAAGTGAATACACAGTTGCATGCAGCAGAATGCTGAATTGTCTTTGGATCTATGCTTTTGGCAGTTACATTCCATTTCATTTATTTATTTATTTCTTTTTTTACTTATTTTTTCTTTTTTTTGTTGCCACGCCCACGTTGGAAATGAGCTTATTGCTGTTGTAAATATTGTAAAATGTTTCAGTTCACCCAACCACACTAAGCATGAACTTTAGTTGATGTCCGCAAAATGCTAAAATCCTCTCAGCTTCTGCGGTTGGCTCCGTCCGGCGACTGACTGGCCGGAGTGGCCATGTATCATTGATTTCCAGAGTTTTTGCTCGCAGGCTCCTGAGTTTGGCTTATGCGACTGAGCTGTGTTTTATAATTTAAGTGCTTGTTCTGAACCACAATCTCAGCTTGCTGTCTCTCAAATGTCTGCATACAGATTTATCAATCAATGTAGGGTATTGTGGAAAACTTGAGTGCGGTTTAAAAATATACTTCAAATGCTTAAAGTTTGTTTAACAAAAATAGTTTAAGCAAATAAGAGCGTTGCAGTCAAGTGTAACCACATTGTAATAACAACTTAAATTAGTTGAAGATTTATCCTTTATGTGTGAAAATAGAAAATATTTAAAGGAAACTTAAAACCGGACTTGTAATGCATTAAAAAACTATGAGAATGCTACCCACGACTCACCAAAAACTTTAGCTATATCTTGACAAAACTAAAATTATGTAAATTAAATAAATCAATTCGATTGAAGAATACTTTTAACAAAAACGTATTTCATTTCAAATTTATATTAAACTGTTTTCAAACTTTAAATAAAATTTAAAACATCAAAAATGTAATAAAAGTATTTTGTTGTATTTCTCAGTATTTTTTAAGCTGTTAAATAACAATTTCATATATAGAGTTATACTATAAATCTAATAATTTCTTGTTAAATTTTATTTAATTTGTATTATTTTTCGTTAGTTGTTTTAAGCCCTGCCCTCTCAGGCCCGCATATATCCTTTGTCAGGTTTACCTCCTTTGCAATCTATAGTCTCTTGTCTTGTTTTAAATTTGTTTGAGCCTGCTTTTAATCCTACACGTGTTTTCTCCGCATGCAACTTCATTTTACAATCAATTCCAATCAATTACACAATTAACCTTGGCATATCTGGGGTTATTTTATGTGCATTATTGGCAGTGGGGGCGCCTTTTATAGTCGTAAACTGCAAATGATTTAAATGCTACGACGATGTCGTTATGGCAACACTTTTATCAACTTTTGTTGCCGGCAAGGCGAGAACGCATGTGAAGGAAGTTGGGAACCACAGGATATGAAAATAAAACAAGCAACTGCTGCATGCTGCATGCTGCATGCTGCATGCAACAGAATCCTTGGCCAAAAAGTGCAATGCATTTCAGTTTCGGCCTTTAAATAGTTTCGCCTACTTTTAAGAGAGGCAAAGCAGCTGCAGTAGCAAAAACAATGTGCCCACTTTTGCTCGCCCTCTTGCTCTGTTGAAAGTTTACACTGTGCAAATATGCAGAACATACACACACACACATACACACTTACACACACATATATATATATATGCAAACATACACTCATAGAGGCACCCATCCATTTCCTTTCACCCCACTCGACTGGTGCATATTGTATAACGACGCATTTTTTCCGCTTTTGCCGCTGCTACAAAACTCTTATCAGCGCCATTTCCCTTTTGGCCAAGAGTGGGCGTCATGTGGGCCGGGCGTGGCACTGCGTGCACCCAGAAATTGTTTAAAAATAGTTTGCAAGTGGTAAAGAAGATGATGAAAAAAAACACCGTCCACAAATACACTCACACACACACACATACACACTCGAATGCAAGCCCCAAAGATATGAAATTTTGCGCCGAGTGTTGAGTGAAGGGCGCACAAGTGGGCGTGCCCCGGCTGTGTTGTCATTTATTGCCATTGCTGTGCGTAGTTTTCATGTAATTTTCAAGTATTTTTTCAACACCAAAAAACTGTGCAGTCTCTGCAGCTACCACCAAACTTCTTTATATACCCTCTACAAATTGAAGAATTTTGTTAGGGTATATAAAGCGAGCAATCAAATAACGAATGTTCAAAAAGTTTAAAGTCTGATGATGATAAATTAAAAATAAAAAAGTTCAAAGATAACAGTTAAAATTTTACAGTTTAAATATTATTTTGGCAAAATTTTTGCGTTTGATAAATAATTAGATTAAAACGTATTGAAATTTCGGATTAAAATTATTACTTATTAAATTTTAAGTAAATGTTATTTTAATATTTTTTAAATAATTTTTTGTTAGTTTTGGTATTTTTGATCAAATTTTAAAAATAGCTTTTATTTAGCTCATTTTTATTTTCATATTAATGTATAAATTAATAATATACATATATTTGACTGAACAGTTGATTTGTTATAAAACACTTCTACGAATATATTTCCTGCTTTTTTATAGAGTAACTCTCAGTCTATCAAGCCGCAGTGCAACTTTCTAACTTATTTCTCCGGCTCCGTGCTGGCAGCCGCAATGCAGCAAACTTTTGTCATTCGCCCACACAGCGGATAAGTGTGTGTGTGTGTGTGTGTGTGTTTGTGTGTCTGTCATGTGCATTTGTATATGTTGTAAGTACGTGTGTGTGTGTGTGTGTGTGTGGGTGTGCATAACCCATCGTTGTCGTTGTGTCTGGCCCCATAGCGCACATCAGCTAAGTAAATAACATTTTTCGCACTCTTAGTCACGTTCCTAATCATTTTTATTTGGTAACTGTTTGGAAAATGTTTGCACACCAGCAGCAGCAGCAGCAGCAGTAGCAGTAGCATCAGCAATAGCTGTAAGAGCAGCAGCAACAGTAGTAGCATTCTATACTCTTGCACACACACACACACACACACGCGCGTATAGAATATTTGTTGAAATGAGCTTTGGCACTAATATCGTTTATTAGCTTGGCACTTGAGTGTTTAAATGCTGAAAAATTGTTCGTGATAGTCCTCGGCAGGACAGGACAGCGGCGGCCCGGACACGAAAGGCTGAGGAGGGGTCCGGAGGGGAGGGGAGGATACCCTGCATGCTGAACGTCCTCGCCATCGTTGAGTTTAATTTGAAATTAGTTGAACAGTTGTCGGTTTTACGTTTTGTGCTAACCAAGCATTTTGTGTGTTCAAATACTTTGCGAAGAGGATACTACAAATTGCAGGGTATAAGGGGGGATGGGGGATGCAATAGGTCGCGGGCTCAATTGCTGTAAAGGAAAAGCCACCGCATCGGTCTTGTGGCTAAAAACTGTTAGCGACCGATGTGAGCGAGGTCAGTTTTAAAGACGAGATTCACGTAAGACCCACTGAAGAAAAAGTAGATGAAAGATGGCAAGAGTACTCGACTTAAAAATACCCTTTAGATATCTTAGAGCTTACACACAAAGATTACAGGCAAAAGTTATTCTGTACTGAAAACTAAGATTTATAACGAAAGTAGCTAAATATGCAGAGAAAACTGTTTGCCAAATTTGCTGACTCCAGATGATTTGTGGGTTATATTATCGTATTCACTTTGTAAACGAGTATAAAACTTAACTTTTATCATTAGCCAACCACAGAAACCGCAATTTCCATTTAGTAAAAAGTATCAAGTGCTCACATTCGTACTAGTTCCATCGACTGTTGAAGTTGACAACTTTGCATTAAAAACTAAAACCTGGTTGCTATCCAAAACTAAACCCACTAAAAGCTGCACCTGCATGTGGTCAGGTTACACACACACACACATACATATATATTTGTATGCGTCTATATATGTGTTTATCTATGTGAACGTGGCTGTCTGTGGCAATGCGATTGCCGTCGCTGCTGCTGCTGCTGCTGCTGTTGCTGTTTGCATATTGTTATTAATTTTCATTTTGAATGGCATGTTGACAGTCACTTTGACAGTGACAGCTTTGCTAAAAAGTATCAGCCAAGTGTTGGAGAGAGATAGAGAGAGAGAGAGAGAGAGGCAGCAGCACGTATACGTTGATCCTGCTGAGAGCTAAAAGCTGCTACGACCACTCGGCGTCAAAAGGTTTATAATTTCAAAACAGCCAGCTCTGATGTGGCCCGTCAACAATATGCAGCAGGTGTAAATCTCGCACGCACAGAGCCACACTCGATGTGTGTGTGTGTGTGTGTGTGTTTGTGTTTGTAAGTTTGCTAAGCCAAGTTTAACTTTTGGCCAGAATAGAGCAGTCAACAGCCGCTTGCTGTTGTACAACTGATAAGCGGAGTAGTTGTAGAGAGAGCTCAACCAACCACAATTTTAAGTCAGCATCTTTGAATCTGTCAGCTAATGATTAAATTTTTTTATTTTGAAACTCTTTTTTTTAAGGGTTTTCAGTTTTCTGTTTGGCTTAGCTCAAGTGACGTTTTCCTTGGCTCGCTGCGGCCCCTCGAGCTTTCGCTTTTGCTTTCTTAATTACACCACTCGAAAAATGGCTCGAAAGTGCAGCAGTGCCCAACAAAATTGCAGACACGCAAATAACCGCAACCCCCCGAGGTGCTTCGCAAGGCTAAAATAACAGCTGAAGCGAGGGGTAAGCCAAAGGAGCTTAAACTTACAGGGAAACTTTGTCCTGATTCTAATGCTACACAAAAAAGCCAATTTTTAAGCTCAAAAAAAATGTACTTAAATTATTGAAAGCATGTATATAACTGTAAAAAATCTTGAGAATGCTATATTTATATTTTACATATGCATCACATACCTAACGTTATAGTCAAACTACCCCAACAACAAAAATGTATTTTAATTGTATGGACAACAACAACGCAGCTGTAGCCTTGGAATTTCTCCGTTTGAGCTCGCGTTGCATGACAGAAAACCTTGGACAACTCAGCGTATGCGCAATATTTGGCTTTTACATATATCCTATTTATTTACCACTTACGTGGCATGGCCTATTTAAATAAAGGCAAAATTAGAATTTACAGAAAGTTTAATATTTTATATATGAAAACGGGAATTTATTTTTAAAACAAGATTCATGAAATTTAGACTTATAAGAAAGTTGTCAGTTAATTTTTTACAGCATTTTAATATATTTTTTTTATGAAATTTTAAGAAGTTATATTATCTTTCGAATTAATTTATTTTTTATATAGCATACCCAAATCTTTTAAAGACATCCTTCAATCATTAAAATATAAAATTATAATTAATAATTTTGTGACATTTTGTTTCCCGTGTATAACTGTATATTTAGCGTTTTCCCTGATCATTTCTCCCTCAATTTTGGTAGTCAACATTTTGTTGAGAACAAAATAAAAAATTTAGTCTTTGCCAGTGTGTGATAAAAATATATTTCATTCGCTGTGTTGTGTTGTGTTTGTTGTTGTCGCTGGTGTCCTTTTTGTTAGCACGGGATTCGGGTACCATGTCCGTTGCTGTTGTTGTTGTTGTTGTTCGTCCGTATTTCGACACCTTTTTCGCACATAAATTTTAATAACACATTCCAGGAACGCAGTGCATGTAAATTGCACCCATATGATACGCTCACATAACCATAATATTTATATATATATACATATGGATGTGTGCAGGTGTATGTGTGTGTGTGCATACTTTGTATGTGCACAACACACAAAACAATTCCCAAATGTAGCGACACGTAACGCTGAAAAACGCTGCTGCTGCTGCTGCTGTTACAATTGGCAAACAACAAGTCAAGGTGGTAAATAGCAAATGGAACACCGAGTTGTAGTAGTAGTGGTTATTTTGAGGCTGGGTGGGGGTTGGTTGGTGGGGGTGGTGTATCCAACTGGGACAACCTACATGGCGCTCATTTTGTGTCAACTGCGCAACGTAAATTGCCAAAAGGGCAGCCAAGAACAACGGCAACAACAAAGTCGCACCCGTTGACAAGTTAAAAAGTTGTGCAGCAACAACAACAACACACACACACACAGTCGCACACACACACCCAGCAGCAACAGTCAATAAACTATAAAATATGCAATGTTTGAATATTTTTTCAACGAAAATATTTTATGCATGCAGGTGAATTGATTCAACGAGCTGCCAACGAACCAGCCAAACAGCCAAGCTGGCATTCAGTCAGCCAACCAACCAAATGGCAGCCAACGTTGCACCCAAAGGAAATTAGCTTGACAGGAAATTCCACAACATTGCTGCGACGAGGCCGCGAAACCACCAAGACCACCCCAAAACCACCCACCAACATTCATTTAACCATGTGCCCAGTGCAACGCCCAAAACTCCGACTGCCACAATGCACGTTGACATTTTCGCTCATGCCGATTTTCATATTACATTTGGTTGAGCTTAAATGACAAATGTGGTTGGTAAGCCCGTCGTCTGGGGCCAGTTGCCTCCCTTGGGGATGGGCGGGTAGGGAGGGGCCGTCCCTTGATTCTGGTTCTGCGTGGAGATCGCTGCCGGCTTGCACTGAAGTTGAGGCATTTTCGGTTTGCGGTATTATTGCCGAATGACAACCTGACTGACTGACTGAATGACTGCCCGAATGACTCTATATTTGAGTTCCTGGTGTGTTTCTCTGCATATGTCTGCATGTGTGTTGGTATGTGTGTGTGTGATTGAGTGTGTGTGGCTCTGTCTGGTCGCATTGGCTTTGTGATTGTGATGGATTGTGTTGGCAGTGGCAGCACTGCGGCCACGACTGCCATGCTGTTGGCTGACTGTCATTTTTGAGTGTAAGGCGAAATAAATCTGTTTATAGATATGCAATAAAATAGTAAAAACAATGTAATCAATAGGAAACGCATGAAAAATTGGACAAAATTAGACGTTAAGCAACTTAAACACATTAGAGAGCAAAGAGTTTAATAAATTATTTGTTCATGTAATAAAACAAGAAAAAAACCATACAAACATAAAACCAAATTTACGAAAGATTTACATACACAATACAATTTTGGGTCGATTATCTACAATATTATTGGCTTTATAGTGGCCCTATGGTATCAAGATTTTGCTTATTGATGAATGACAATTTTTTTGCAACAAATTAGATTTTCTTACAAGAACTCAGTTTTTGCCTATATATGGTATTGTGCTATAAACCACACTTCTTCAATAAATGAGTAACTCGGTCAAAACAGCCCAAAATTTCTTCTGCACTCACAAAGATATTCTTTTAAATTTTGTTTAAATTTCCTACCAAAATTCTAATACCCTGTCATATGATAGACACATATCCACACGGCAAGCACTAACACCATATAATCCACCAGATCGCCCAGCAAAAGCAGCCACTTAAGCACCACCACAATCTTGGAGATGATGCGATGATATTGCATCTCCTCCATTCGTTTGTGTTGTGAATTGTAGCGCAGCTTAAAGAAATGACAGCCCCGCGCGATGCCATAAAGCAGCCAGGCACTATACTGGAAGAATCGCCGATAGACTGCCTGGTCGAGTCCTTCACGCAGTAGTCTGATGTCCTCTGTATTCCACATGACGGCAACTGAACGAATGAAAGTTACAAATAATGTGTTTCTGGTCAGTTTGAGTGAGAGTTTTTATTTATGTGCTGGCCATTAACAAGCGAATTAATCGAAATGAGCTAAGCAATTGGCACATTATTTTTTCAATGTTTTTATATAACATTTGGTGAAGGTCAACATTGGGGACGAAAGAGAGAGATGGAGACAGAAAGAGAGACGTTAAAATCAATATTAATTCTTTGATATTAATATTGCATTCCATTCGACAAAAATTGAGGTTTTAACATAATAAAAAACTTAAATAATAAAATAAATAATAATACACAATTGAATCATATTATTGATAAATAATAAATCAAAATAAATAAAAAACAAAACTCTTCGATTATTATAAAAAAATTTAAGTGATATCTAAGTTCAAATAAATATTATTAAAGTTGATTTGTTGTAAAACAAAATGTTTGGTTTACATAGCCTTAAATGCGATAAGAATATAAATTATCATAAATGTATATTATTTATGTATAAAATGGATTTAAATTCTCATGTCGATGATATAAAACATGTTCGTGTGCAAAAGTAAACTTAAATAAGTTAACAATTTCTTAAGAGATAAATAAACCACAGTCACCGTCTAACTTGGCCCGTTCGTATTAAACTACAATTCGTTTTGGTAGCAGTGCCTTAATCAATGGTCTCATACAAAGGGAGCACCCGCAGAGCAGGAACAAACCCTGTGCACGGTACAACAATAACAACAATTGCATCGGCAAGGAACAACAATGAGATGCCTATCGAAACCTATAAATAAATTTGCCATAGCCAAGTCAAAAGCAATACACAAGAGGCAACAAACGGCGAAAATATTTGAAAATTAATGCAGACGTTCAAACATATAAATATAAAAGGGAAAAACACGCATACGCAATGTTTGACGGCGACGTCCAAGATAAGGGACCGAGGAAAAGCAATAAAAACCGTCAAGTTGGCAACATTGACGACATCGAGAAGGACGAGTAGAACGCTTTACGACCATAGACGATGTCAACAAATAGAGCAAATACTGCCAGAGCCCGTGCTGAGAACCAGCTCAGCCAGGGCTGCACCTGCGGCCTAAAAGTATGCAATAAAAAGGCAGCCGCTATCGCTGCAGCCATTGCGTTGTCGCCGCTTTGCATTAGTCCTGCGTTTCTTTTGATGCTCTACATAAATCGGGTAGTGGGTATACCCGAATTTGAACATATTTCATAATAAAACTTCTAACATGAAAATATAAAACCGCAACACACATAAAATTATGAATATTTATAAAATATTCTTTATAAAATTTACAAATCAAAGCTTTCAGAAATATATAAAAAAAAGTAAAAATATTCTTGGGCCTAAGTTCAATCAGTCTATTTTATAATAATTTATAATAATAATATGCATCATCTAACAACATAATGGAGAACTTTAGTGCTGTAAATATTATCCTTTTATATATAGAGTATTTGCACAGCCTATCACAATTTGCATTTACTATGTCTTTGCTGTTTGCAATGCGCTTTTAATTTGACCGCGTCTGGCGGCAACGAGGGCGATGACGACGACGACTTTGGCGTCCTTTCCTTTGCCAACGCAGCGGCGCAGAAACTTAATTTTCCCACTGTAGCTGTTGTTGTTGTTGCTGTTGTTATTGTTGTTGTTGACTTGCGTTTTTGCATTGCAGTGCAAAGTTTGCCAGTCGCTAAAACTTTGGCCATTTGTTGTTTTTGCAACAATTTCCAGAACGAGGCTATTTGTTGCTTCGCTGGGCCAGACGACGACGGCGACATCAACGAAAATGTCGCCCAAAACCAATCATTTCCTTTATTCTCAGACCATCGCCTACCGACGACGACGGCGGCGACTCCTTCACTATCTCTCAGCGGATGTCTCACTAAGAGGGCAACATTTTAATATACTTGTGGATGCCGCCATTGGCTCACTGCCATTTACAGCGTCCCATACTCTGTGCCACGCAATTTTGTTACTAAAATAAATTTTATTTCGCTTGGTTTTTGGTTTCTCGGCATCGTTTCTCATTTCATCGAGCGCCCCGTTTATGAACTGCTCGCCCTTAAATTGTCTTAATGCCATGGGCCAACTGCACGCCACTTAGACGTTGTCCTTTGCCTCAGCCTGTTCGCTGTTTTGCTTGCCTTCATCTTATTTTCTTTTTTTCACTTTTTTTTCTTTGCTAATATTTTGCGTTTTGGCAAAATGACATCCTTTGGGTGAGCGAACAGTGCGCCGAAATTTTTGCTTAAATTTAGTTTTATGTCTTTCGGATCTACTTTGGTGTGCTGACTGCATACTTTTCTGTCATTTCCTGAGGGAAATTAAAATGTGCTTAGAGAGTAATTTGAGTATATTTGGCAACTGGTCTTTTGTATGCCCTGTAACAAAGGTGGAATAAGTATTTCTGATAGTGCTGCCAAACTTGCAATGTTTAAATAAACTAAATGTATAAATTGTTTATATTTTACGACATTTTCAAAAAAAAAGATTCGACAATCTTCCGAATTTATTTTCAAACAAGAACATTGCAGTCGGGCGATACTGACTGCGTTATACTCGTTCACGTTCTTAAATAAAAGATTCCATTGCGTCCATATATCAAACACCCATAAAATTGTCAAAAGTGAACCGATTTTCACGTCTGATGGCATTTTATTCATGATTTGTCCTATATATTGATTCCACATTCAAAATATATTCATTTTCAAAAATAAAATTTTTTTGAATTTTTTGGTCAAAAAAGCATGTACTCCCCCCTTGTGAATTTTCACAAAAAAAAATTTTTTTTGATTTAGAATTGCGAGTTTGCATATTTAATCGATTATATTTGTCACAATTATCATAAAAAACAACATTAAAAGTGATTTTGGGGGGGTCAAATTTTTGGTCAAAAATCATCCCAAAATCGACAAAAATTTTGACATGTAAAGTTGTCAGATTCCATAGCGTCCATACTTCAAATCCCCATAACTTTGTCAAAAGTGAACCGACTTTCACGTCTGATGACATTTTGATCATGATTTGTCCTATATATTAACTCCACATTCAAAATATATTCATTTTCGAAAAAAACATTTTTTTGAATTTTTTGGTCAAAAAAGCATGTACTCCCCCTTGTGAATTTTGGAAAAAAATTTTTTTTCAAAATTTAGAATTGCGAATTTATAGTTTTAATCGATTTTATTTGTCACAATTAGCATAAAAAACAACATTTGAGGTGATTCTAAGAGGGTAAAATTTTTGGTCAAAAATCATCCCAAAATCGACTACAATTTTGACATGTAAAGTTGTCAGATTCCATAGTTCCCATATATCAAACCCCCATAACTTTGTCAAAAGTGAACCGATTTTCACGTTTGATGGCATTTTGATCATGATTTGTCCTATATTTTGACTCCACATTCAAAATATATTCATTTTCGAAAATAAAATTGTTCAGCACATCTTACTGCCATATTAGGACGTTATTTAATAGCATGCCTCCTTTTTGTTCAAATAATTATGCAGAGTATTTATATACGGGATATTTCCACCATAAACTAGATAGCAATTCGTAATAAAAGCTTTTACCTCACCACAGTAGCGGACTGGTTTCAATCCATCTCATGTTTGTACCTTTTTCTGTATAACATTCATCTTTGTCTCTATTTGTGCATGTCAAATAACGTTTCATTGACTTTTGCAATTGAGAATAATGTTTTTCAAGGGCACACATAAAAGTGTCAAAGAAACATATCAAACGATTGAAAATTCTCAATGATTTATCAAACGTAAATGCTTATAAAGTACTTGAAGACTGTTCAGACTATGGTAGAATTATAGCTACTTTTGCAATTTAATTTCAATTGTAAATTTTTTATTTATTAATTTACTTTTGATTTTAACTTTCGTCAGCAAATGGCTTATTCCTTTTTCATTTTAGCATTTGCCAGGTCTCCTTCAGTTGTTGGCTCAGCTTTTGGTGCCTTCTTTGAATCCTGCAGATTTTGCGACTTATAACATACAACAGAAATGATGCCCAGAAAAAGACCAAGCAAACTGCCAATTACAGCAACGGCAAGTAGAAAAGCCACGTAGTGCACATCGTTCAACAAATATGCCATAAAATCTATAATTGGCTGAACCACGTAGATACAGACAATTTCAATTGGATTTAATATCATTTTTACAGTTTTACGAATAAATGAAAACTTGTTAAGTCAATGCCTTTTTGATCCCAAATATACAGACACTAAAATCATTTATTCAAAGTCAGTTTATAAATTTCTAAATTTGAAGACAGTAAAACAATATACAAAATTCTTTGTAAAATCTTTCCTGCATTATAATGGATTTCCAGGAGTATTTCTTTAAACAAATGTCCATATTCAATTACCATTTGCACTCCGATTACGGGCTGCTACTCAAGGCGGCCACTTGCATAGCCTTCGGTGCAGTCTGTGGCTGGGTTGTGGCCATTCTGATTTGGCTGATATACAAGATAGCCAGATTGAGCGATATTCAGCCCGCGAATATGTACACCTATCGCGACGATGATCTGGACTTGGACTTAAATATTGATATTGGGTATAACATTCAGTCGCACAGCGACGTTTTTGACAGCTACTTGGCCACTTTAAGGGCGAGGGAGAACTCGTAGAAAGCCGCTCGTCATTGATCTATTGAGTGGGTGACGAAGTTTAAGGCGCGCGCAACATCAAATGCATTTGCTTGAATCAAAAGGCTCTTAGACTGTCTCAAGTGGCAGCCGATTCTAAGTCGCAGATATTTCACCACACAGTCATTAGCACATTTTGTTCACAGTCTCTATCGATGTTCGCAGCGCTTTAAATTCAATTACTCATACGCCACGTACCACCACCAACATCAGCGACATGAAAAATTCCCTACTGTTGCCATGTGTGTTTGCTTTGAACATGGCCACAGGGTCGAAATATTTAATAAACCATATCTTTTATTTGTGCCTCCTTCACATTTTACGCTAAATTTTATAAAATTCTTGCTCTCGTTGGTCTGCGCATTGCCTGCTGTTGATTTTCGACAAATAGCCGCCAGCTATTTTCCCACAAACTCTATATAATATACACGTATATTGGCTGTCTTTTGCCGCTGCTACTATGTGGGTGGGTAATGAAGGTCATGACTTGATTTGAAATTAGCCTTGCAGCTTACTTTAGTTATGTTATTTTTTATTATTTTTTATATATATTTATATTTTTCTTTGCCATTTTGCCAGTGATTGGCTGTTGCCAATGGGGCTTAAAAGGTTACACTTTATGAATTGCAAATTTAAATGCTGATTTCTTTACAGAAAACTCCACAAAAATAACTTCCGAAAAACTAAAACCTCGAGATTGGGTCGTTTTAGTTCGCTGGTCTAGAAACAAACTGAAGATTACAAGCATATGTTTATTCGGTCGGTCGATCGGTCGGTCGGTGATTAGCGCATGTGAATACAATTGTGGAAATTGAAGTATATCCTTGCTTATAATATATTTTATTATCAATAGAATGTGAAGGATTCATTGCTGCATTTATTAAATGTACGTTAGTCATAAAATGGTTTCAAAATTCCAATATTTAGATGCAACTGTGTGTATTTAGATTATCTTAAATTGATTTTTATAAAATACAATCTAGAAAAGAATCAATTATTCAAGAAATAGCTCGAATAGCAGACGTAATCAAGACCGATGTTGCATTAATTTGTTATATTTTATTTAAAAACATGGCGAATCGATCTATTGTTTAAATTATATCTAAAAACATTTCGAGACTGAATTTATTAACATATTACAACATATTCGATATTCGCATATAATTGTTGGACTAATTGCTCAACTAAACCATTCAAAGTTTTTGCAATTGTAAAATATTCAAAAGAACAGTTTAATTTCACTAGAGTTCAGCTTTCGTGCATTGCTCTAGCCGCAGTTATTAGCCCACTTTCAACATTTCGGCAACGTCGCATGTTCCATTGTTATTTAAAGACCATTGTCTATGCGAGTGCTTGAGAAATGCTTACAACATTTCAGAAACAGACTTCAGACTTCAGAGAGCTGCGACTACGACAACCCCAGTTTTGGAAAGCGAGTTATAATTGCAAAAATGTAACAATGTGGTGGGAGGCGTTGCCATATTGCGGTAAGACTGAAAGAGAATCTGAAATTGAATGAATGCTTTGACAAAGGGGTGGGTTAGCAGAGGAACATTGAATCACCCGACCAACCCCCCACACAAGCCCGCGTAATTCATTCAGTGGGTGGCGTTGTATGCAAAGCTTATGTCTCCCCCTACTCTGCACGCCCGTTTGGGGGTGAAATGCTAGCCAAATGCGCTTAGCGTTTCACAACTGCAACTCTGTCGTCGTCCGCGGGACACAAAACAGCTGTCAGCGGAGCAAATTTTCAAAATGCAACTCCCAAAAAATTTGCCATGCACCTTCCCAGACAACGAATAAACGAACGAGTGAAAATCAACCTTAATTGATACATAAATAACCCGAAACAGTGTAATGAAAGGGTTTGCACGACCATAAAATACCATTTAAGCACAGCTAGTATGAAAAAATACTAAAACTAAACTTTATAAGAAAAGGTTATATTATGATTTAAACATTTCTTTACTACAAATTTTTATTTCACAGATAATTAACAGAATAATTTATATCTTTAAAAATCAGAAGCAAACCATTTTTTCATCTTTGATATCTCCCAATTTATTTAATATAAAAATATATATTTTTGTTGTGGGCAATTTTTAATAAATCAAATTTTTGTAAAGAAAAAAATGTATCTAAAAATCAATGCTGACACCAGACATATTTTTAGCAAACTCCTCAAACTCTATGCCAATGTTAATTTAAGACAATTTAAAAAGTATTTTAGATTTCAAACATATTTTTAAATATTTTTAATAATATATTTTATAAAAGTAATAACAACCCCATGCAGACAATGCCACAGGGCATTTAAGTGCCAAGCCGCAACCAGACGGCTCAAACGCTCTAAGCCTTTGCGGTATGAAATGTGCGGGTTGTGGATTCATTAACGTTTTTCATTTCATTGAAACATGAGCATTTTGAGGAGTATTTTTCATATATGAATACGAATGCGCCGTCATAGAAATAAGTACATGCATATATATTTTAGCTATATATTTACGAATTTTTCCCGTGCCGTGCGTAATGAGGCAGGAGACTTAGACGGGTTGGAATTGCATTGGTTCGAGTGGGCTTGGCTTCTGTGTGTGTCTGACTGTGTGGGTGTTTCTTTTTATTCTCTTCTTCTTTTTTTTGTTGCTTAGGCAACGGCTCAGTGCGCTTTTTCATTTTTTTTTTTTATTATTATTTACAGCAACAACGCGGCAACGTCAGAGTTGCATTTTCCGGCACTCACATTTCCATTGGGAAAATAGCAGTGCCAAGTATTTTACACGGCTAGGATGCTCGTCTGTCTACCCGTCTGTTTGTTCACTCTGCCTCTCGTTTTGGTGCATTGAACCTACTCTGAGTTATATTTTTGTCTGTGTGTGCGTGCGGTTCACTTACTGTGCGACTTTCCTTTTGGGGGAATATATTTTTGAGGCAAACTGTGTGTGTAATTTGAGGCATTTTTGCTTTGTAGCACGAAAATAATTTTCAGTTAAAGAAGTAAACGAAAAAGGTTTTTTGAGATTGTGAATAAAAGGAAACGAGCTGAAAGCTTTGAGTTTTTAAAGAACGTTCGCATAAGTTATGTAAAATAAAAGAAAGGTGTATCGAAACTTAATTTAATATTTAAGTTAAATTTTAGATTAGCTGTTTTGAAACACTTTAAACACATTATTCACACGTAGATATTTCTTTTTATACGGGCTTTGCAAGATATCTCGAACAAGTCAGTTTCTCTCTTAAAATTCATTTAATATTATCCAGTTTTATTAGATTAGCAGTCACATATCTCTTCCACTCCATGTAAATTGCCCTCATTGCCCATTTCGACACACACAGAATAGAAAAACATTGTGTGCCAATTGCGTAGGTCATTTCGATTAATTCGCTTGTTAATGGCCAGCACATAAATAACAAAAACTGAAACAAACTGACCAAAAGCATACCAATGCTGGCTTTTATTCGTTCATTTGCCGTCATGTGGAATACAGAGGACATCAGATTACTGCGCGGTGGACTCGCCCAGGCAGTCTATCGGCGATTTTTCCAGTATAGTGCCTGGCTGCTTTATGGCATCGCGCGGGGCTGTCATTTCTTTAAGCTGCGCTACAATTCACAACATAAGCGAATGGAGGAGATGCAATATCATCGCATCATCTCCAAGATTGTGGTGGTGCTTAAGTGTCTGCTTTTGCTAGGCGATGTAGTGGATTATATGGTGATTGGGCTAGTCATATGGATACATATCTTCAGGGTCGAGTACAGCGGGGGACAGGATTTCATGATCGGCCTGGTCATGCTATCGCATTCCATGTATGTTGTGCGTCGAATATCAATTTTTTTGCATTCGCAGACAGATCGCAAATTGATAATGCATTTGGTCAACGAAATCTTCTATATAACGCGCACCATTGAGCGCAAGTTTGGCATCATTTATTATTGTGAACTGCATTTGTTGTGTGTTTATTTCATCAAGCAGAGCTTGGTGTATCTTATGCTGAACTCCATATGGCATAAGCCCTACTTTCTCTGGATGAACTTCTTGTATTGGGTGCTCTTAGAGTACTGCATTTTCGGCTACTTTATCTATCAGCTGATCTTGATGAATTGGTATCGCAACTTTGGCTACTTCCTGCAACGCTTTATCGAATATCATGGGAATAAAAGTTTTATATCTGGCCATTACCATCGTCGTTTGTTGTGGCTCTTCAAATTGCACTTGCGGATAAATAATCTGCATCAGTGCATCAAAGAGAAAGTCGCCTGGCTGCCCTCAGCTATATACTTGGCCATATTCAGCAGCATTTTCAACATGACGCTGATGATCGAGTGCATCGTCTACGTCGAAGAAGAGGTGGAAGCCAAAGTGTATGTCATGTCGGATGGCTGCCTCGGCCCGACTATTATACCCATGCTGAACGTTCTACTTATTGGCTTGTGCACCGATCGACTACGCAGCGAGGAGTTAACGCTTCAGCAACAAATTGTTCTTGTAAATATTCTATATGTCCGCAAGGCGTTTCCACATGATTACTCCCTCAAAGTGCTCAACAATGAGGTAAGAAATTGAATAAATGCGGTTTATACAGCATTCGTTTCATTTTGTAAATAAATTATAGCACACTTCCCTGATTGTGCATCAAAAACTGGAGCCATTGCTAAATGTGATCATTTTGGATACCACGTGTGATCGCGAATTCGCTTTTGACTACTTTTTAACGGTTATCGTCACAGCGCTGTCTTTTGTACAATACACCGTTTCAACAGGCCGTGTTCTCGATGAGTGCGTAACTCACAAATAGGAAAGTTTACAAAACTTATAAAGAAATTATATTTATACAGCCAAGAAAGAAATTTAAAAAATTTGTTTTTTCATTAAAATTGTGGAAAAAACATTACAAAGTTCAATAAATAAATAAGCGTAAACAAGTGAATATGGATTGAAAGAATATCGATAATTCATACATCGATAAACCGAAAACCTGAATAATAATAAACTGAAAAGACTTTGTTAATTTGTAATTCGTTTTTCAATTGAAGAGATAGGCGAAAAGAGCCCTAAGCAATAACAATCTTTAAAGTTTGATTTTCCCTCCAATATTATATAATGTTTATTTCATTTACGCATTTAATACGTATATGTAAATTGAGCTATATAGTTCCGATAGTGTTGAAAAATGTGTGAAAGTAAGTAATTTTGTTTAGCTTAACCTCGTTCAATCAAAATTTGGAAATCTCCGCAATTCGTTCAAAATGCAGCTGCCTTGGCATTTCGACTGTTATAAATTACATTTTTTATTAAATGTGTTACCTACTTTATTAACTAAAAAAATGACCTAAGCACATCAAAATAATAGTAGGCAACTGTTCATTTCCGTTAAGATATTTACTCACATATTCTAACTTAACTTCTACCATATAATTCATCAACAACTTACTAAAAGAGCAAACTGTTCACCCAACAGCAACAGCTCAAACATTCAACAGTCACGTTCCAAGTCGACATTCAATGTTTTGCAGAGTGAAAAAAAGGACTGCAAAATATTCAATTTTTGATACATTTTGCTGGTACATTTAAATTTATTTTTACAACCCCGCACAGTAAACGTGTGTCGCTCAGCACACAACCTACCCGCCAGACGATAAAATAATAATCGATTTGACTTTGGTTTGAGTTTTTTTTTTCCTCTCTTTCCCTTTTAGTTGAAAAAGCCCACAACTCATCTGAGCCGCCCCACAAAGAGAAGAAAAAAGTGGAGCTCTGGCACTTCCTGCTGGGAATCGATTTTTATACATTTCTCCCAAACTGCGATGCTTCCAAAATTTATGCGAATTTAAATTTGATATGGTTAAACTGTTTGCCTAGGCAACGTCAGCCATGCAAATGGTTTGATAAGAGTACCACGAGGTGGGCATGGGGCATGGTCCTGAGGAGGGGGGGCGGGGGGCGTGTGGTAAACTGTCATTGTGCCTAGCTTTGTCGCTTTTTAGTGTAAAATTAATTTGCTATAATTCATCAATGGACCCAGGCAAAGGATTATTTTGCATAAAAAATTGTGGCACTTGTCGATTTTGCATAGTCTGCTTTTGGGCACATCAGCAGTAGCAGCTGTTAGCCAAGAGTTTGGGCCCGATATGAAGCTGAGCATAGAAGGGATGGGTGGGGTGGGTGGTCCTATGCCATTCGGTGTGTGTAACTGACGCACTTTATGTAATTTATGGCTGCACATTTATTTTATTGAGTTTAATGTGGGCGCAGTTGTTGCCAGCGCCTTTCAAAGGTGAAAGGTTGGGGCTGTAGATTTGAGGGGGGGAATGGGTATAAGAGCTGAGGCAGGCAGGTTGAAAGATGGGAACTGGTGGCCCATTGGCGCTTTGTTATGCCTGACTGAGCGCACTGGCAAATGTATTACATTTGAACGGGGATGAATGGTATTCGAAGATGCCACAAACACGGTTCATAAAATGAATCACGGTTTTAGAGTCATTGGCATATTAAACTCCAATAAATTTCAAGTCGCAAAACGTCAAATTCAGATAATGGAATTTAATGTATAATTAGAAATGATAGATAGAATTTAATAGAATTGAATAGAATAGTTGTTTAACTGAAGTGAAGCTAAAGGTTTGAAATTTCTACTCGGTTCACCTACTATGGGCGTGGCATTTCGCACTAATAAATAAAATAAAAAAATTATGTATTCTCTCCCTCTTAATAATTTTTTAACATTTTTTAGCTTCTTTGAAAATTTAGAATTGCAATTTTTTATTTTTTATCTATTCTGATTGTCATAATTAACATATAAAAGCTCTCGAATCTTTTGAAATTTCTTTTTTATACATATATGGACTTTTTAATAAAAAATAAAATTTCCACAGAAATTATTCGCATCAAATCTAATTTATTTTAACTTTTCTCATCATAAGATACCAAATGGATCCTCTTAAATAAGTTACAAATTAGAACCGATTAAACTTTTTATTTATTAAATATATATTTGATGCATCTTACCTGATGGATCTTATCGTAAGTAAATTATCTTAATGATCATATTTATGTTTGTAGCATTAAAAATTCTTAAATCCTTAACTCTCTGAATGGATTTAATTTTTATATAAAGTCTTTCAAGTCTTCAACTCTTTTGTCAACAAATAATACACTAAAGCTAAGCATTAAATTTAATAATGCCAATTAAGTGAAATATGTTTTTGTAAGCCGATTCCTTTGGCAAATAGGCAAACAAATTAAATCGTTAGCCCCAGAAACTTTAGAAAACCCAAAAACCTAGACACAAATGCAGCCGTCTGCTTTGTGTGCGTCCGATGTTCCCGGAGAACTAATTAAGCATTCAAAAACGTTTTGGCATAAAGTTTAAATTGTCTGTGGACATGGGCCCATGATCCCCGCACACAGTACAGCTGCCAACGAAAATCCAATAATAAAGCCAAAGTCAACGACGACGCTGGCGATGGAGACGGCGACGCTTGACGCTCATAAATTATAGCAAATTATTAAGCAAGAGTCAAAAAAGTTGGCACCGCACGCTCCAAAACAAAACTTGCGAGTAGATTGCGTATACGTAATGCTGGACCATGTCGCCTTGTGCTGCGGCGAATGATTTATTTTTATTATTATTGGCGGTGAATTTTAAATCAAAAAGCGCACAAATGCTGTTGCCCAAATTGCGACTGAAGCGACTCCCTCCCCACCCTCCCCTTCAGCCAAAAACAGATGGGAAAAAAAAGTATGCTACTGTTTTGTTAGCTGCCTTCGGCGGCAGCTGCTTTTGTCATTATTAATAACTGTTAATTATTCACCATTATAACTATGCTTGAGAGCACGTTCTTGTTCGTCGTCTGCTCGCGCGCTCGCCTTCCTCCCACTAACCCCCTCTTTACTCCGCAATTCTCTATGTACTTTGCCGCTCAAGTAAATTCTCTTTTCATATTGTTCGGCATCATATTTTATGTGCTTCTTAGTTAACGCCAGTGCGTCTCGTCTCACTCTGTTGCTATCTGTCTTGCTCTGCCCGGCTCTCTCCTCTCTCTCTCTCTATTGGCCATATTTACATATTATTAAAAAGTTTTTCAAGCTCAGACAACGAGAACGACGAGCAGCAAACTTTTCTATTTTGCCATAGCTAAAGTTATTGAAAATTCATGAATAATTGACATTTATTGCAGTTGGCACAAGTGATGGTCGATAATGGACGACCAAACGCCCACTCTAAAGTAGGCGTGCCATTTGAGATTTGTGTGTGTGTGTGTGAGTGTCTCTGCCCATTTATAGACATAAATATTAAAGTAGCTTACGTACTTAATTGTAAATTATGTATTCAATTAGTTATGCCAGGCTGCCCGAACCGACAACATTGTCCACTTTGATGGGCACAGTTGCAGCGAAAGAGACAGCAACTAATCGAATATTCAATTGAATTTCGATACTATTTTGCAGTTGATATGCAAAGTATGCAGTTCAATGATTGCTATATTCCTATCAATTCGATTGGGTAACTTTGTAACAATTAGTTATTTGGAATATTTAGAAATAAGCTCAAAATTCTAATTAGATAATTATAGTATTTTAATACAGTTGTTTATATATCCTGATTCGATTTGTTATTTTGTTTACTCCAATTCCCTATATATAACTTATGACATTTTAATTTATAAAAATATTTTATTATTACAAACGCAAATTCTCGAGATTATTTATTTTTGATAATAATAAAATTTACTTTAAATCAGTTTCTAAATAAATCAACAATCCCAAAAGAAAGCAACAGAAAAATATTCACAGCTTCAAATTGATTTAATAAGCTATTGGCAAAATAAATAATATTTACAGTCCAAAAATAAAGACAAATAAAATTGCATTTAAAGAAACAAAACAAAAACAGTAACATTTTTTGACAATCAAAATGCCAAAGATGTCAAAAATGATCAAAAACATGCTGTAAATTGTAGGTAAAATAGAACTGGATATCAGGCAAGCTAAAAATCAATTTCATGTTTTTGTTTAAAGAACGGCTTGAGGCGAAAGCTGTGCATTGTTGTGATACCATTGCCATTTTTGATTAAATGTGGCCCGCAGCGAGATATGAGTAAAAATAATCTCCCACTCCGTTGAGCTAAGCATTATGAAAATGCGGCCGTCTCCTGTGTTGGCTGCGTGCGTTGGCTGCCTAAATATATTTTGCTATAAAATAACACCAGAGGGCGCTGTCAGTAACATAAGCTCAGCATTTCCGTTTTTGTTTTAGTTACAACTAACTGCACATAAATATATATGCTGTATGTATTATATATGTATGTGTTTCCACATATATCAAAACATTTATGCAGCAGTATGTAAACCGCATATGCTGATGGTTTCAAGAGTGCCGGCGCTACGCATTGCCAGGCATTTGCATTCAAATGCATTTAATTAAATCAACTAGAACCAACAGGAAAATGCAGCAGCATCAGCAACGAACTCAGCTCAACCCAACAAAAAAAAATAACCTATCCTCACACACAAACACACACACGCAAACACACACACACAGTTAAATACGCATTCACCCCGGGCGCTCAATATGAGCCTTATAACATTTAAAACAAAATTTATTTTGTGCAAATTTTGCCAGGTTCGTTAGTTTTAATTGTGTTTAGTTTTCATTTTCTGAACAAGTTCGCACAGTGGCACAATAATGCAAATTATACGGCAAAAATCTGGACGAGAGCAAATATAATAAATTGTTGAGAACTGTAATAAATCCACTTCTTCACTATATTAAATTTTCTATTTAATCAATTTTTTTCAAATTACACCAAATATTTTCTAGCTAAAAATTAAGAGGACTTTTAAGAAAGTTTTTCTTTTCACATTTTCAAAATTTCCAAAAGTAATTTAAATGTATTTGTCTTAAAAAAAATCAGCAAAATTCTTGTTAAAAAATTCTTGTACCAGGGTACTTTACCTCAACAATTTTTGCTTACAATTAACTTGGCCGTAAATGTTTTGTTTTTTTATTACTGTTATGCTTTTTCTGCCAATTTGACACTTTTGGGATTGCGGTTTTTAAAAAACAAGTGAAGCCATTAAATAACACACAAACGAGCCGAAAGCGAGTTCATGTTAACCTGTCCGACTGCCTGGCCTGCCGACTATCCGGAGACCAATCCCACTGTCAATTAGCGATTGGCTGAAACAGCGTACCCACATCAAGCTGTCAAAAAGTTAAATGTGAAAAACTCATTCGTATCATTTATATTATTATCGCTAATTGAAGCCAAGGTGGAAGGAATGTAATGCTGAATGCCTTCCAATAAAAGCGGGATGGCGCCACATTGCACATTCCGCAGACCTTTTTCCCGTTCCAGAATTTAAATCAAATCATGACTAAAATGACCCAATGATAACTGGGCCAACTGGCAGCCTAGGAAAGAAAACAAAAAAGGGCACAGAACACAATATTGTATTCAAGTTTATTAACACTCGAATGCATTTTCTTTGTGGCAATTTTGGTTTTTTTTTTCACTTTTCAATAGAATCAAGTTTTGAATTAATTTATTTCGGTTCAAACTGTGTTGTTTCTCAAAAGAAAATTCTGCACGACTACACTGATTTATTTAGGCCCAAACAGGCAGGCAGCATTTATTTAAATAAATAGCGAAATAATTCAAAAGGGGTCGGTTCGAGAAGTTTACATGAACAGAATTTAATGCACATTAAGCTGACTATTCAAAAATTTAAAACTACTTTCAGCTAACATAAAAGTGTTAATTTAGATAAATAAAAAGCCAACAAATTCTTTTTGTTTTTTAAAATAAATAAATAAGGCATGTGGAATTAAAGCTTGAATAACTTCGCAGTTTCTTGTTTCGATTTATTCAGTAATAAACATTTTATCTTAGTATTGATAGGCAATATTTCTTAAAAATAAATATTTATTAGTAATTGATCAACTTTTGTTAACGTTACCTGGAATAACTTTCTTGTTTTCTTTTTTTCTGTAAAACCTACACAAAGTATTTTAAAGTTTTTATAGACAAAAAAATGGAAATAAGTTGGTGTACACTTTATTTGAGATGCATCACAGAGAATAATTAATGAGCTCCCTTTTTATTTATTCTTTTTTGATTTTTGCAAAAGTTTTTAAGTATCCCTCGCTTCGCTACAGCATAATTATCATCATACATGCGCCAACATTATAGGCATATATATACATATATATATTAATTAATTGAAATGCCGTCTTGACAGACTTTTGCCGACGACCAAGACTCAGCCGCAGTTTGTTGCAGAGTGCTTTCGCCCCAACTTATATCCATCCATTAGTGGGCCAGCGAGGCATAATTGTGCCAACATTTAGCATCATTATTTCTGCGCATTATCTTTGATCTTAATAGTTTGCTTTGACAATGTTTTTACTTTGGGGGCCAGCCCGCAAAGCATTTAATGTGATTAATTAATTTAAAGTCCCCCGGGAGATGTATGGCGATATCATCTGCATTCGCAATGTTATTTAAAAGCTACAGCAAAACATTTGTGCCCGGTTGCTCTAATTGCCTTCAATCAAACGAGAAACCCTTCAGAAGACACTCGCAAATTTTTATAAACAAAAAGAAACATAAAACATAAAATAAAAAAACAAAAGAATCTAATGATATTTTGATGTTGCCTACCGCAAGGTGCTTTTGAAAAATGATTGCGAAGTAAAGAATGGGGGTGGGGCAACCCTTTGATAAGTGACACCAGGTGAGCAGCGGTTGACGTTTTCTGATGGACATACCGGGTAGATGGTACAGTCCGGACAAAAGCCGTGCCCGGCCATTTATCAACGTGCCGTGGCGCCATTTTAACTTAATAAACAATAATCAGGCTGTAATTATATGATGGTAATGGCATAATGAGAGCCCAGACAATACGTCAACGTCCTTGTTTGGCTTGATAATTGAAAATGTTTGTAATTTTCGCCTGGCTTTCCTTTTTGTTGTCTTGCTTTCGCTCAAACTTTGCACTTTTATCTGTTGCAAAACTTTTGTTGGCCTTTTTTGCTTTTTCCTTCATTTCATTTTTTTTTTTTGTTGGTTGCTGCTGCCACAAAAGTTTTGCGACAGTTTAGGGATTAGCAGTCCAGAAGTAGGCAAGAGCAGAAAAAAAAGAAACACACACACACAAAATAAAGAAGAAAAGTTTCGGGTCATGTACAAATTTAAGTGCTAAAAAATTTGCTGGATTATGCGGCAGTTGATGAAGTTGTTGCGCGGGGAATTAAATGTCAATGTTTTGGCTTAGTTCTCATTGTTGCTTTTGGATTAAATCACTAATAGATTTCTCTCAACAAAATATTGGTATACGATGATGAAATACAAATGCTTAAAGCCAAAAAACCTAAGAGTAGCATACGTGCGAAACTTTTGATTATTACTGGCAGCCCGTGCACATAAAACTTAAGACAAATACAGCTGACGACGGTTGAAGTGGGGCACATAAGCGAGGGCGGAGTTGGTATGGAAACTTGGAGGCTCTGCGGCCTATCAAGATAAATATAAGGCGCATTTTATGCCCGCTTATTATTTTTAGCCGAGGCAAAGTTAAACTTTTAGCGCGGGACTGTGTCGAAACCAACAAAAAGTAGCAACATTTTAGTAGTTGGGCAAGGTAAAACACACAAAAGAATTTTTAAGAGTGAGCCAAGCGCAAACGTTAACATACTCTTCAAAATTTTGGGCATTGATTGAATTTGTAGAAATTTCGATTCAATAGATTATAATTCAAATCTGAAATTAAAGACCTATAAACTCAATTGAATTTAAGTTTGAAAAAAAATTGCATATCTTAATTTTGAATTTCTAGATATAAAAATGAAATAATATAATGAATTAATATTTTTAAATATTAAATTTAAAGCATTTATTTATAAATATTTCAATAATCCATGATTGTAATTTTTTGAACAACGATAAGGGATTAAAACTATTTTCATTTGTGGAGAAGAAAGTATTCAATCGAATTTTATAAATTGTTGGAAACGTTTTGCAAATTCTTTTATAAACCAGAAAATTTAGGGATTATAACTTTTAAATAAATATAATAACTCGTATTTATTAAGTTATTTATATATTTTTTTATTCATTTTTATTTATTTTACTTGAAATCTTTTCACAACTAAAAATGTTGGATAAATAGCTAAAAACTTAAATAAATAAGAATATGTTTATTACAAATTTACTCAAATTAAATATAAAATATATTAGAAAATATTTCTGTTAAATGTACATTATTCAATTAATCTGAAACTATATTGCTTATTCTTGGTTAGAGTATCTAAGCAATAGTTTATCGTTTAGCAAAATCAGATGGAAAATGAAGTCCCAGCACAGCTGACGAACAAATAATTTTTGGTACACGCCAGACATAAGCCTGAAGCTGTTGCTTTGCCAACGACTTCAAAAGTTTGCCCAGAGTGTGTAGGGGCAATAGGGAGTGGGGGGTTGGGCCAGAGGAACTTTTCACTAAGATGCTTGTACTTGCGTGCGCTTCGGCTGCCCGCTTGCGCAATTTAACTAAAAGCTCAATCAATCATCTCACATAGATGGCGCCTCCATGGCAATGCTTAATTTCTGCTTTGGCTCCGTCCGCGCAGCTGACGCCGCCTTTGTCAATGTTGTCATAGAGTTTCGTTTTGGCCAAGGACCGTTTCGCCCGAAGAAGTTTTAAGCCGCTTTTCAAGGCGCTTTTTGAAGTTTATCTGCTCGTCTAGTGCGGCCAGGCCAAGACCCCACGGCATTACCTGGGCATGCATGCATCTAAGCACCCACTGGCAAACATATTTGTTTAGCTGCAGAAGGGTTGTTGATCATTCGTTGGTGCCATGTCAGTGGCTAGTCTCCAACCCCCGCCCCCGAAAACTGTTGTCGGCTAATGCGCCCAAAGGCGGCTTAGCGATTAAGTCCGCAGCCTGACGTCGCCTTAAAGTAATTGCTTGGAAATGAGCCCAGCTTTTGATGTACATATTGCGCAATTAAAGCGGATAGCCTTAAAGTAGGCTACATAAAAGAAACACCTGGATTAGAAAGGTGTGAGTGTGTCCTAATAAAGGTGGAGCATTAAACGGCTGGCAATTTTCGTTATAAATGAATTTGATGTGCAGAGAGCTGAAATATCTATATATATAATATATAGGTTTATATACTTATATGAATTTCAATTCTCTGCGTTTCTCATGATTATATAAACTATACAAATTCTTTTAAAAATATATAATAAATGTTCCAACAATATAAGTTTAAGATTTTTAAGTTTTCAGTCAAAAATTAAAGCTCAAACCAAGGTTCCCTTTATATGCAATAGTTAGTTTGATGGCATAAAAAACTATGCCTTATAAACTTACAGCTTCGGGCTGATGCTCAGACTCAAATTCATTTCCAGACGACAACAATGATGATGATGAGCGCACAAAAAAAAATATAAGAGCGAATGCAACAACAATAATAAGAATAAGAATATAATTATGTCTGCTTTCTGCAATTATTTCAATTATAAACACAAGCTGTTGCATTTGGCAGTGCGCCACAGCAACAACAGCAACAACAACAACAACAACAAACAATGAAAAGTTGCCGCCGGGCAAGCGGTGGAAAACGAGCTGCTGCCGGCTCGGCTTGGCGTTCGCATAAAAATCTCTTTGCACACTTTGGCAGCGTGCAGCAAGGGAAACGCTTGCATAAAATGAGCACATTAGCCTAAAAGCAGACAGCATAAACTTTGCGAAACTCCACCCAGCACCGTTGGGACAGAGCAGGCGTTGGACTGAGCAAAGATATAAATAAAGCAGGCGGGAAGAAGAAAAAAGAGCTGCAGAATGCCGAACAGTAAATACCCTTGCACTGATGTGTGAATTGTAATAATATAAAAATAATGAAGAAAAAAATAAGTGAATTGGCAGAATTTTCTTTCTAAAACTAAAAGATTAAATCATCAGTTAGTGATAAAATTGTTTTGATAAGATTGTTTGTACTTTTATTGATAAGATATTTTAAAAAACAAATAATTTAAGTTCAGATACAGCTCGAAACTTAAAAACAATTTTTTCTATAGAATTTTAACGAATTTTTTTTGTTAACAATTTGATAAACTATATTTACAAAAAAATAAATAAATAAAATAAAGATACGCAAGCAGCTCACAGCGCTAATATACCCTTTAAAGCCCACTTTCAATGGGTACAGCGAATAAAAACAAAGACGCCCCTCGGTGCATGCAGCAGTTTTTTATGTAAGTGCCACTGCTGCTGCTGCTGCTGTTGCTGCTGCTGTTGCTGCAGCTTGTTGCATATGCATGCCTAGGCGTAATGCGTGAAGTCTGGACAGCACAACAACAACATAATTACTATATAAACTGAACGAGCTTGGCTGACTTTTGACTGTGTGTCTGTCTGTCTGTGTGTGTGTGTGTGTGTCTCAGTTTCTGTTGCAGTCGGAGTCTCGTTCTGTTGTGTTTATATTATTTTTGGCATGTGCCGGGAATTGTTTTTGGCTCACGTTTGCAATGGCAACAACAAAAACAAGTCGTGCTCATAATAAAACTTTTACTATGACAGTAAAATTTTAATGAAATCACTGCAAAACTGCAAAACACTTGTGCTACAAAACGTACCAAGGCGACCAGGACCAGGACCAGGACAGAGCAGACCCAGGAGCAACCCAACAGGAATGTTCACTGGGGGTCTCGAGACTTACGAGTACAGTGAGTTTATTGTTGTTGGTGTTGTTGCTTTTGGTAAGGGGACGTGTAAAGTGCATCGCAGGCAATTGAAGACAGCAAAATGTAGGAAAATTCACTTTATATGTTTGTTGCGGCCATTTGTAACACATTCGAAATATTTATAGGGAGTAAACGAATAGCGAATTAAATATATATAGAATAACATATAATGGAATGGTTTGTATTAAACTTACTTTCCGAAAAAAGATATATAGGTTAATTGTTGAAAATCAGTGATTACATAACTTTTGATAACATTTGCACAGAGTTAAAATTACACTTAAATTGTATTTGAATTCCATTGATCTTTTGACCCTACTCAATTTAACCAATCTATTAGAAAAACTATCTATTTATGACTGTTCGTTTGCTTTTTATTTTACAATCTTATCAATTGATTTGACTGTCAAATGATAAACATGATGTCGGCTTAACTGTTCGTACCAGTATGTCGTATGTATAGTGAGTTCTGATGAAATTTCCGAATTGCACAAAGCATCGCTGTTTCAACAGATACAGGGTGCCAATTAAAACAACACCTTCAACTCGGGCCCGGCAGACGTAAACGCGTTCGTCTTCATCGCCTGTGCCCACCGAAACAGCATTTCTTTCGATCAATCCATTATTGCTGCGCAACCAGCGATAGCTGACGGTCTCATTGGCCACCAGCAGCTCATAGCTAAACACCGTGTCAAAGGTGGAGGGCGTGGCAAATGTAGCGTTTCCAACTTCGGCCACAACACGCGCCGGCAGAACCGAGCCCGAGATTTTAACGCGTCCCACAAAGTTGTCGTAGTTTTTGGTATCAATGCCACCCAGAACGGCATTTGCGGGGAAATTCTTGGTCCTGTCGGAAGCGATCCAGGTATCCGTGCTATCGAATTCTCCGCAGTGGATTGGGCCTAGCAGCTGGGCCAAAATCAATGCACAAGCAGTGAACGTAAAATAATGCATTGTTTAGACTGTCCGGTAGCTGATCAAGAACTGAACTGTTGATTGTGGGTGAGTTAGGAACTTATATATGATTCAAATGGTTACTTGAAGAAATCCCTTGTTGATAGGAAAACTTTTGATTAGATATGTCAAAATTAGTCGATGATATCACAATACTTTTTCTTAGATGTTGTTGTGCCAAGTTGAAACAAACAAACTTTTGTTGACACTCAACTAAACATTGCCTCAAGAGTTAGAGATATCTTTATTGTTTAATGTTACATTAATGCCTTAAAATGTATAATTAACGAAATTGACAGAAAAAAATTGAAAAGGCTCCGGTTGGGATCGCATGATTAAGAGATACCATAAGCCCTTTGTTTTGCCCATTCTCAATAGGGTCAGGGTAAAAAAAGACAGATAAATTTTAAGAAAATTGGGTCTGTTGATTAAATATTAAAACTATTCTTTGATTTAAACTATACTTTTAATGATACTCAACTAAATATTCCTTCAAAATATACAAGGATTGATAAGTTATAAATAAGTTTGAAAACATACCAAATTTAAAAAATTCCTGAAATATAAAATATATAAAAACTGTTTTTGCGAATTGGTATAAAATACAATAAAAATAAATTTCTGCAATTAGGCGATAAATTCAATAAGAATAGTATAAACCTTTTCTGTATGATATCAAGCTCAATAGCCCTTGCAGCCCTTTCCCCACTCCCCACCCCTTCGAAAGAGTGCCAGCCATAATATAAGTACAGCTTCTGTGCATCTCTCGCATAAATCAATTGATCAGGCGATGCTTGGCGACGCCCACCTCAAAAAAAATACAAATCAAATCACAACCATAAACCTAACCCAACAATAACAAAAGCTAAAAAAAATTACGTCCAAATGATAACCCTACAAAAAGTACCGAAAAAAAATAAAGGAAACGCTTGAATTAATTTGCATTATTAAATCGTTCGCATAAATCGCAGAGCAGCAACAAATACAATAATGAAATGAAACAACAGGAAAAAAAATATATATATATTTATATATACAATACGATAATTAAAACATCCCCAAGGAGCTCGGAACTAATTGCCGCAGCCCTTTGGCAGTCGGCAGCGAGTGTTATAAATAAATAAATGAAAACCAAACCAAACCGAACCGAACCGAACCAAAGTCAACGTCATGCATAAATTATAAGCAAGTGTGGCGATGGCGCCTTAATTTATGCTTTAAATTTTTATATTAATAACGCACAGCATGAAAATTGGCTCGCAGCAACAGAGACAAAGTGTGCAGCGCAAAAAGGAGAAAGCGAAATTACCCAAAAGCGAAAGAACGAGTGAAATTTGTTGCAAACGCACTAATTCAATAATTTATGCACATTTTTTAACACATGAACGCATTTGGGCAACTGCAAGGATTCCCCAAATCCTTTTTCTGACATTTTTAATTAAAATTAAGTAAAGGGCAATTGAAAAGGGTTCAATTTGTGTACACCCTGTAATGGACAAATTTTCAATTTTCATTTTTATCAATTTACACATTAAAATTTTAGATAATTTTTTAAAGTTTTATCAATTTCGAATATTAAAACAAAAATCAAGCTATATTCGCACTTACACACAGCTATATATGCTCCACTTTTCACCTTGTTAGAGGGTATATAAATAATTTTCAATTCAGTGCAAAGGCAGCACATTGAGAGAGGCACTTTTGGCTTGGCGTGCGTTTCAAATTGAGCGGATTAAGTTTAATTACAATTTTTCGCTGTGGGTGGATGGGTGGGCTACCACTAACACACACACACACACACACACACACACACACACATGCACACGCACACACGAAGGTCTTTTGTACGTTGCAGCTGTAAGGGTTGTTCCTTTGTCTGGCGCATAAATGAAAAGTAAACCTTTATGCAACGCTGCGGGATGCAATGCAACGCCGACCAAAACCAGAAACAGAACCGCATTCAAAGCCAACCCCCCGAAGCAACCCCCAAAGCCACACACACACACGAGTATACATATATATATATATATATATAGTATATATATACAAGCATATCAGTTGAAGATTCGTTGCGCACACGTGTTCCATTTAGTCCTGTCCCGGCTACTGCAGCTCCTGTTGCGCTCAGTGCTTATAATTGGATTTAGTTGTCGTTAAGTTTGGACTGCTTATTGTTTTCCTCCGGCCGTGCATATGCTTGTTGTCATTATTGGCACCCAAAGAGCAATCTTCTCCAGCTTCGCGTGCGTGTGGCTTGTAATGGATGGCGTTGCGCCATAATGCCTCGCCTTTTGGGGTTGGATATTAAGCATTGAAATTACCGAGTCCATAAAGAAAACTGATTACTCGACCGGCAACGACTTAGACTTAGTTGGCAACGTGTCAAGAGGGCGACAGCCCAGCATCCAGGACATTCGCAAGGTTAATTAAATTCAATGTTGAATTTTAATGTGTGTATCAGGCTCATAATGAATATGATTGTGTTGATGCCAAATATAAATTGGACTGCACTTGATTTATGGATAACATTAGAAATGCAGCAAAGCTGAAATATAGAAGCTCTTGGGATAACAAATAAATTTACAAGAGCAAGTTGAGCCTATAATTAAATAAATTATTTAAATTTATGTAAAACTTATTTTGTCGCAGCTTAAAAATTTGACAATGTTTCATTAAATCACGCAAAACAAGGCAAGACTATAAAAATAATTGTGTATTAAAATATTTCAAAAATATATCTATAAAAAAAATTACACTTAAAAACTATTACAAATTATTTTTTGACCCTTTCAATAGAAGTATAGCAATAAAATAATATATAGCGAAATTCCATATTTTAAAACTGAAATATACATATTTATTGCTTGGAGTTAAATTTTCTTAGCATCATTTTCTAATGTCAATCAATAGACAAAAATCTCTGCTTATCAAAATTAGTGACCAAATATAGCAGTTCTGATCAGATTACTCTGAGCTGCCACTATGTTAAAGCTTAAATATTAAATATATATATTTTTAATGTTTTTTTATGTGCTCAACCAAGCCAAAATAAAATTTAACTACGATCCAAATACAAAAATTAACCTGCCATATTAAAGTCATCAAACAAAAATTTAACATTTATTTATTTTAAGCAATTGGAAAATTTTTAAAAGATCACAGTGTTTAAAATATGTTAAAAAGCAGGTTTAAAAACTATTCACTTTTAAATTAAATTTAAATTTTAAGAAATTCATAATTGTATTCATACAGAAATACACTTCTTAATTGACAATTTTTTGTTTGCATAAGTAATTTGAATCCACAAAAATGAAACTATTAATAACTTAGTTATTTACAGCCATATCGAAATTAATGAAATACTGACTAAAATTATGAGTTTCTCGTTTCCCGCTTATTAACATAAACGTCTGCATTTTGATTGCCCATTAAAGCCTTTTTCTTCGATTTCCCCCCACTTATAGCTGTCTAGGACACTTCTGAACACTGAACACATCGAATTATTTGCAGAGTAATTACGTCTAATGCTTTAACCAATACTAAAGTCTGACGACTGTTGGCTCTGTCGCTGGCCACATGCTCCTCTAATTACTTTCGAAAATTGTGATCAATCACAAGATATATATATATATATACAAATGCAGCACGTTGCCATTGACGGGGCCACCCCCGCTGCTGCCGCACGGCCCCTGCATTAATGACCAAGCTGGGGTAGCGTCTACGGCAAACACCTTAGAGTCAAAGCCAGAAGCCAATGGCATGGCTAAAAGCATTTCTGCCTTAATCGTTTCATGTCGCGCGACAAGCTAAGCCCCCCCAATGAGTAAAGTCTGACGAGTATCGGCGGCAATCGGTGGGGTGAATGGAGCTGTTGGAGCTGTGGCCTGGCGGCACTGCTATGGCAACCAGTAGAACTGCGGGCCGTGGTCAGCTGTGCGTCAGATTTGTGTGTGCAGATTAGCTGAACAGTTCGGTCTGGTTTGCCTGGCAGGCGCTCTTAGTAATAATTGCAAATCAATGACAGGGAAATTCAATTCAAAGGCTGCCAGGCGACACCACAACAAAAACAACTACAACAACCAATATAACAACAATATGAAGGCAGCTTGAAATTTCAATTGGTTCGATTTGCAATTGACAAAAAGCATGCGGGGCCAAATGTTGACTCACAATTTGTTTGGGGGGGGCGGCGACCATCTACACGGGATTTGCGTTTAAATGACCAACGCAATTATGGCCAAGCATAATTACAGGCGACTGTGTGTGTGTGTGTGTGTGTGTGTGGGATATGCCATTGTATTGTATTGGAAAATTTAATTGATTTAATCAAACAATGACAAAGATTAATGCGGTTTATTAACATGGGCGTAGGTGGAGGTCTATTTTTGTCTAATTACCGAATTAAATATTTATAAAATTAATTAATTTAAGCATTTCTAAGATATATAAAGTTATTTTTGTATTGAACCCGGAATGTAATATATTCATTAATTTTTTATTTTTCTAAAGCAAAACATGGCTAAATTTCAAAATATATCAGTTAAAATGAGTTAGACTACAATCAGCTTTAACGTCAAATAATTGTATTTACACATTTATTTTATCATTTTATTAGTTTGATTTTCGTATTAAGTTCTCAAAGCAATTAAAAATATTTTAATTTTTTAATTAGTCTAAAATTCTCTATAAATTTAGTTTATAAATTACATTTATAGAGCGTAAAATTTGTACACCAATTTACTATTAAGCGTGTGCCTGGCTAACCCACCCCCCTTTCAGTTAACCTTAATTCCCTACCCCTCTGATCATTTACATGTTTATCTTGCATTTTTGTCGGGCTATTTGTGTGTGTGTATGTTTGCTGTGTGTAAGCGAGATAATTGTTTATAAATGCAAAACTATAAATATGCAAAATACCTATATGCGTAGGCCTGACCCATTCAATAGCTGCATATTTACAGGCAATAATTTATTAAATTGTAATTGTTTATGGCATATTATGGCCATTATGGCACATGCCTTCATTTATTTTAATATGCCTTCAATCAACACACACGAACAGCAGCCTCACACACACACACAGGGCCACACACATACAGCTAAAAAATTCAATCAATTGTCATTTGCATAAAATCAACATTAAAACGGCGGCGACCTCCAACCACAACAGTGCAAAACTCAGTTCAGCGAAGTTTTAATTAAAAATCAGCTTGCACGATGAAAAACAACAAAAAAAAAACAAAATTTCCGCAAAACATGCAAAAAATTACTTTTGGAAAATGAAAAAGTGAAAGTCACCAAATTCGAAAAACCAAAAGGAAAAGGCGCGCACTGAGAAGTGCAATAAATTTTCAGTCAGGATCCCAAAGAAAAATACTAGAAAAATGCGCATAAATTAAACATAAAATGTTGCAAAGTGCAACGCTACTCCGAGCTGGAGTTTACAGTAGTTAGTTAGTTTCGCAGCAGGTGTCAGGGGCCGAAGGGGGCGGCAGGCGGCAGTCGGGTACTTAGCTTAGACGCGGGCCCTGCAGTGAAAGTAGTTAAAGTGAAAGCTCTCAAATGCAGTCGATTTGCATAAATGCAAATTTATAGCGAGCTCTGCCATAGTCGCAGTTAACAGTCCAGGCACATCACTCAAAATGACGACGACGACGCACTAATGAAGCAACAAAATGGGCGTGGCAGCAGGCGAAAAAAATAGAAGGCGTTACGTTCAAGCAGCGTGCACCGATTTGATAAAACGCCCAACCTATAAAGTTAATGGCTTGGCTGCCTCAAGGTATATAAGGCATATAAAACAAACACAAAATTCAACTGCAACTAATTGCAGCTAGAATTTTTTGAATGCGTATTAAACTTTATTGCAGAAAATATAATTAATAAACGGGAAAATTTATTATGCGGCATTATTATTGACACTATTAAAAAATTTCCAAACAAAATAAAGTAGTTTTAAAGTTTAAAAATAGTAGTGGGGAAAGTATTTTTGTTTAAATTTTTGCTAAATTTTAATTCAAATAACCTGACTAACAAAAGGGCTAATATGATAAAAAAAATATATGTATATACACATACGCTTAAAAGTATACTATATAATATTTTCTTTTTTTTGGTATTTTATATTAATATTTGGTATTATAATAATAATATTTAATAGTAATTCTTGCTCATGATAAAATTAAATAAATTTTAAAAAACAAATAATTGTAACGGCAACTTAAGCTAGTTGTAATTCCTTATAAAACTAATATATTATAATATTTAATAAAACTTAAAACGAAACATAAGCTTCTTCTGCCTGGATGCAATTATGTAATCTGGCAATCTATATTCCAATTTCGCACCTAGATCCAATTTTACAGTTACACAACTCATTATCATTGCATAGTCGAATCAAAAGTTTTTGACTTTTGTTGGGCCAAGTTTGATGCCATTTATGGCCCCATTCGATGGCCAACGAGCATTGCATTCAAAGTCAATCAATACGTTTGGATATAGCAACTACTTCCGCCTCGCTGCACATTATTTCCGCCGTCAGAGTCTCCACAGAAGTGTCCGCTAGTGTCATGGCAACGTCAGCAGCAGTTTCAGCTTTAGCTGCGGATCCAACAACAACAACAACGACATCAACTTCATTTCATTTTATTTGCACGCGTCGCGCTGTCAAGGGTTAAATGCATATTCCCCCGACCCGGCCCTATTTGACCTTTATTGGCATTGGCAGCCATTTGCTTCCACCTGATCACATTTCACACCGTCGCAGTCAACGCAGTCAGCCCCACCGTCCCACCAGCCCGCCCCACCTCTTTTTCCAGTCTCGTAACAATTTTTGCATGCGTTGACATGTGAAATTGTTGCGCAAGTCTCCAGGCGATGTTTTGCTGCTGTTTGTACTTGTCTTGTATTTGTTGCCGTTGTTGTTGTAGCTGTTGTTGCTGTTGTTGTTGCAGCTCCCCTTTTTGGGGGAATGGTGTTGATATTTTAATTAATGGCCATATGTCAACTGCATGCAAATAGGTTAAAAGGGTGCCAATTTCCGTGCGAATATAACCAAATAGCACTCGAGAACAACTATTGCTTTAAATTGAGACTGATGCTGAGCAGCTGATTCGATTCAATCAAATTATTCACAGTCCATGTAAATACTCAATTTGTAATCTTGGCACCGTGAATGTGATTGAAGAGACTTTAAAGGATGTAGAATCAAATTTAATTAAATTTTTTTATAGGTCACATTGCATTAAAAAGTGGCTCTTAATGACAGAATGAAATATGCATTTAAATCGTGTCAAACAAAATATTGATAAACTTTCTTTTGTGCTTAAGTACCATCGTACTCTTTTTCGATTTCTATTTATATAATTGCATTTCCCTTTGCTTTAATATCAAAATATCAAAATATATTACAAATAGGCTAATGCTTTCTTTGCAAATTGAAAACCGACTTTAAAAAATATAAATATATACATAAAAAACCCCGTTTTAATCTAAGCTTAATGCCACAGGAAACTTAAATCAAAGCTTTAAATTTAAAAAAATCAATCATAAACAACAACAAAAAACAACGAATCATAAATGCAAAATGGGGCCCAGTCGTAACCTTTGACCCTCGATGCTGGGGCACAACTCTTCATCGTAATCATTAGCATACATTATGGCTTGACCCTCAAGTGCTATCCAAATGGCCTATTATGTGCTTGTAGCTGGTTGCTCCATTGGCTTCCTAACTCATTTTTGTTTTGGTTTATTTTTTTTTCTTTTTTTATATTTTCTATTGTCAATAGCAAAGGTCCATCGGGCAGCGTTCGTGCCCGCATGTGTGTCTCTGGGTCTCTGTGTGTGTGACCAGAGCAAATGATAATAGTTGCTCGGTACACATATACACACACACACGCGCAGCGTATGAGAAGCGGAACCCTCGACTGATGCTGTTCAAGTGATAAAAAAAGAGCTTAGTTTAGCTCGGGTGTTGTATTGTAGTTGTTTCGCTGGCGTCCTTCATTCATGGGTTCATTCATTCAACCGTTTCAATTGAGTGGAAAGCTAAGGCTACGCGGTCCACTCCAGTCCGGAATCGTGTCCAGGCCCTTTATAAGCTTATAAGCTCGTTTGGTCCCGAACCATATATTTCCTTCTCATAGTTTCGTTTTGGTTTGGTTTTCATCTTTATTCCGATATTTTCTTCTTTTTTTTTCAATTTAACATCCGTTTTTGCGGCTACAGCATGTCTATTATGTTGATGATGTCCTTTGACAATATGTTCTAGCCTTTGCAACAACAAGTAATGGTTATTTCCAGAGTTTGGCGTTTGTCGCTTGTGCAGTGGCATTGATTTCAAGGATAGTCAAGAGCTTTGGTTTTGTTTTTCATACTGATTGCAGTCGCTTTGTGGTCTTTCTTTATTGTTGAATAACAAAGAAGGCAGGGGTCAGTTGGCGAATGGCAAAACTGTGTCAATGTATAATTTTTATAAGTAGTTTTTCTATTTATGGTTCAACAAATATACTAATACCTTACATAATATGACTTACCAATTTATTTAATTACTTTAAACGATTAAAACATAAATAACATTGCAGTCGGGCGATACCGACTGCGTTATACTCGCTCACGTTCCTAAATAAAAGATTCCATAGCTCCCATATATCAAACCTCCATAATTTTGTCAAAAGTGCACCGATTTTCACGTTTGATGGCATTTTGATCATGATTTGTCCTATATATTGACTCCGCATTCAAAATATATTCATTTTCGATAATACAATTTTTTTGAATTTTTTGGTCAGAAAAGCATGTACTCCCCCCTTGTGAATTTTGGAAAAAATTTTTTTTCAAAATTTATAATTGCGAATTTATAGTTTTAATCGATTTTATTTGTCACAATTAGCATAAAAAACAACATTTGAGGTGATTCTGAGGGGTCAAATTTTTGGTCAAAAATCATCCCAAAATCGACAAAAATTTTGACATGTAAAGTTGTCAGATTCCATAGCGTCCATACATCAAACCCCTATAACTTTGTCAAAAGTGAACCGATTTTCACGTTTGATGGCATTTTGATCATGATTTGTCCTATATATTGACTCCACATTCAAAATATATTCATTTTCGAAAATAAAATTTTTTTTGAATTTTTTGGTCAAAAAAGCATGTACTCCCCCTTTTGAATTTTGGAAAAAATTTTTTTTTCAAAATTTATAATTACGAATTTATAGTTTTAATCGATTTTATTTGTCACAATTAGCATAAAAAACAACATTAAAAGTGATTTTGGGGGAGTCCAATTTTTGGTCAAAAATCATGCCAAAATCGACTAAAATTTTGACATGTGAAGTTGTCAGATTCCATAGCATCCATACATCAAACCTTCATAACTTTGTCAAAAGTGAACCGATTTTCACGTTTGATGACATTTTGATCATGATTTGTCATATATATTGACTCTACATTCAAAATATATTCATTTTCGTAAATAAAATTTTTTTGAATTTTTTGGTCAAAAAAGCATGTACTCCCCCTTGTGAATTTTGGAAAAAAAATTTTTTTCAAAATTTAGAATTGCGAATTTATAGTTTTAATCGATTTTATTTGTCACAATTAGCATAAAAAACAACATTAAAAGTGATTTTGGGGGAGTCAAATTTTTGGTCAAAAATCATCCCAAAATCGACAAAAATTTTGACATGTAAAGTTGTTAGATTCCATAGCTCCCATATTTCAAACCCCCATAACTTTGTCAAAAGTGAACCGATTTTCACGTTTGATGGCATTTTGATTATGATTTGTCCTATATATTGACTCTACATTCAAAATATATTCATTTTCAGAAATACAATTTATTAGAATTTTTAATCAAAGTTGCAAGGTCTATCTTCAATAGCGCCGAAAAAAGTTGCGTTCATCCGGACGGACAGACGGACAGCATGACGGACATTGCACAAACCCAATATACTCTTTTCACTTCGTAAGCGAGTATATAAAGTGTGCCAGCGTATAATCAGTTTATCGTTTCAAGCTAACCAAATAAAAACTATAACTAGAAAACTGGCCGCAAAGTAAATTGGAAAGTATACTAAACAACCAGATGACCCACATAAGCCTGTCGCCTTTTCTAAGCCTCAGCTCCCCCTTTGCAATAACTTCTTAACGCAGCAATCGATTCTGGGCAGTACTTCAATATGGTTTGAGACAACGCCTGGCGGCATTTGACTTTATTGGTGGTTGATTGCGGGCATTTCCCTGCCCACTTGCGACACCCTTTGACCTCGAGCTACTCATCAGACTTGAGTTTAATTGTTTGTTTTCTTAGTTTATTGAACTGTGGCAGACGTACGACTGACAACTGGTCAGCGGGCACTTCAGTTGATGCACTTAATGTCCATGGCGTGTTTTTAATGGCCATCATTTTGTCTGGGACTTTAATTAACTCGCTTTAAGCCCAGTGGTCGGCACATGGTTTTTCTTTTTTTTTCTTCTTCTAATTTATAACTAACTGGCAAGACGCGTTGCGGCCGTTGCCGTTGAGTCCAACAACGCCAAAGCAAATCCCAATGTTGTTTATTTGTCCTTGCTGCCAGCCATTTTATTTATTTTGCTCGCGTCGCGTCTTGTGAAAAATACAGGCTAGTACGCTGCTGCACAGCGAAAGGGGGCAAGGGGGTGTGGTGTGCCTTGCTCAGGCTCTGGGCAACTAAAAACCCATAACTATATGTTTTTCTGACACATTTTAAAAGTGCGCCGCAAGTCGCATGCAATTTATTGTTATTGCGTTTTGCACTCGTTTTTCTTTCTGCTGCTGTTATTTTTTGTATTTGTGCTCTCTATCTTTCTCTTCGTTTTTTGTTTTTGCGCAAATCCAAGGACATTTTGTTGTACATTTGTGTTAACCTAATATGCTTGTAATTGCCAGCTAAAAAAAAACATAAAAAAATTACAGAACTAAAATCTGGAACAATGTATGGTTTTGTTGTTGTTTGTTTGTTGGGTTTCATTGTTGTTGCTGCTGCTGCTGCTGTTGCTGTTTCTGGCACACAGCTTGTTAGTGAAAGTTGCGAAAACAAGGACCCAAACTAGCTATTGTCCATTGTACATAAAAATATTGTACTAACCAAAAGGGGGAATATTCATTTTGTTGTACATTTTGCAAGGAAAAATATCTATATATTGAAAAATATTAAAGAACTTAAATAAGACTAAATATGGATTAAAAAAAATAATGTAAAAAAACAAAGGTTCTACCTAATAATTAACCAAATTTTAAAATGTGTTTAATAAGAACATTGTTGCATAATTGGATTCTCAAAGAACTGGCAAATATCAATTTTTAGGCCTATCGATCGATATTTTTTTTGCTCTAAAAAGTATGCTACACATTTTACATTGGAATTCTTGTTATGAATTTCAAAACATAAACATATAAAAACTGAATATCAATCAGATCTATATATTAAATTAATGACCGGCCAGGTTAAAGCATTACACAAAAATGGTAAAAAGTTCCCATATCACATAAATATTTATTATTTTATATTTTTAAAAGAAATTGTCAATGAATTTAATTTGTCTTTATCAAAATATCAATCAATTAAAAAAGAAAAATTTTTAAAAAACCGACTTAACTTTTTCATGCGAAAATACAATAATAAAGCTACTCATTCTCAGAGTATATATTATTCGTAATAAAAAATAAATGCTTTATTTTTAGCTCTTTCACCATTTGGTCGCTTTAATTTGTTGGTCAGCTTAAAAACTGTTATGGCGCATTTTAATTGACGCTGATTCTGCAGCAGAGGCCACATGGCAGCGTTTTATTTTACGGAATATTTTTCTTAACAAAATTTATTGTCGAGTGTTGTGGTTGTGTGTGTTGTGTGTGTGTGTAAAGCAGGTTATTTGGGTTAATAGTTGCTGTATCATGTTTTAAAGCTAATTGCTGTATTTTAAGAAACCACAACTCACTTTCAAAAATAGACAGCTAATATCAACGCACTCATATCAATCGGACAATTTGAAGACAGCAAGCAGATACCTTTAATACAGGGAAGCGAGAGCAGCTTCTGTTTTAACCCTCAGGGTGAGCTCGACACGTGTCAGTGTCACTGTCAATAGATGTCAAGAGCATATAAATGGAAATCCTAGCCTGTACGTAAACTGCCTAGACAAGCCTACTTAACTACTCACTCAACAAGCGACACTCGATTCATGTTGCAACTGCGTCATATGGAACTTTCATAAGGCGCCTTTGTAACGACTTCTACCGCGCGCTACCCACACATCGCATGTCAGCTGAAAATTAAACCTTTCACTCAACTCAAATTCAATTGTTGTTGTTGTTGTTATTTCGTCTTCGAAATCGAAATCTATAACGCACGAAATCAGAAACTGTCCGCCAAATGGGGGTGGTTCCAAATCCAGCTAACGTGTGTATTGCGCTGTGGTTTGAGATTTGGCCTAAACGCATTACATGACGAGCGGCTGCGATGCGGCACTTGAGGCAGACATTTTATTTGTAATATGACAGCACTTCATATCCTTTTTCAATGATATTAAGAGGCAGGCGAACAACAGGAAATTATGCACGTCAGACCTGTCTGCTTATGTGTAATACCCATGCACATGCTACGGCAGGGGGGTGGGAGGAGTTCCTTTTGCCCACTGGCCCTTCTTCAGTTATTTGGTTAGCCCCCCGTTGTGTTTGTCAGGGTTTTGCAGGGTCTTTGCATACTTGATTGCATTTCCGTTAATGAATTGTTGTTGTCGATGATAAAAACAGATGTGCGATAGTTCCGAAACGGACCAACTCGAGATTTAAGCAACAAATTTTTGATTTTTTCTTTAATATTTTATGTAATAATATCGAAAATTTCTTATTCATTACGGTTTAATTGTTACGTTTATTTTTCTATTTATATTTCTTATTTTTTTATTCCAGCTAATATCTTTCATTTAAATTTACTTATCTACTGTATGTATATATAAATTTCATTTCCATTCGATTTCTTATTAAAAATTTACTTTTAATATTTAATTTTTACTCTTTTTTATTAATACTCTTTTTTCCTGACATTTTTTTGATTAAAAATCAAACTTTAATTATTTCGCTCACTTAAAATCTTTTCATTTACATTTTCCCCATTCATTCTGTTAGACTGTCATTCGCCATTGAACATTTCTAGTATTGCTCATCTGTTTTGCATCCATTCGCATAATTTCAAGTTCTCAATTGTCCTCTAAGGTAAGTCATCAGTCATAACCTCAAACTGTCGCCGTATTTACTTAACTTTGGCACACTCCGTTTTGCTCGATATCAAATGTTGATTGTGTTTACCATTTCATGGTTTCATTTACGGCCCTCCCCCTTTTGCTGGCCAAGCCAACCCTCCCCCAGCCACTTCTCATTCTTTCCCCACCCCCTTCTCTTATATATTGTCATTTTCAGTCATGCTTCAACGTTTGTTGATCCCCCAGTTTTTTTGTTGTACCGCCTCAGACTCATCTCGTTGCTTCCTGTTGCAGCAGTCGGGGTTGCTACTGAAACAATAATACAAAAATATAAAGCTGCCAACTGCTGTAACTGGTGCTGCTGCTGCTGCTGCCGCCCTCGGGGCGCTCAGTACTCAGCGGACTGACCACTTGCTTGCCAGCGTCCAAACGTAACGTAAAATCTGTTTTGCACCGGCAGTGCCCTCCGGCTAAAATAAAGGCGAAAAAAAACAACGAGCAAAACTGAATTGTTGATACCCTTAAGATTATTGCGGAGAGCTTAAACTCTTTTAAATTTAACACAGAATCTGAAAATTAATTCAGCTGTTATTTTGGCAATTTATAAAAATTTAATTTTAATCACCAAAATGTTTGCAAAGCTTAAAAAATGTGGTTTATAAATGTAACCACAAATTTTAGACAATTTTAAAATTTAAAAGAAATTATGTTGGAAAGATTCAATGTTGTAACAATAGAAGGAAATTAGGAATGGCAACGATTGTTAATCATTATTATTAATAGGGCGCCATAATATAAAGAACTATAAAACTATAGATCAAAAGTTTCATCTACATATTATAGTTTATATTATATAACGTTTAAATATTCTTAAAAATTCCAAAAAATATATTTAAATATAAGGTATTCCATCATTTTTAATGAATCGATAGAAAACTAAACTGAAAACTGAACTTTGCAGTTGCTAAACCTTTAAGAAAACAAGAATAAGTATATCCCCATATTTAAATTTTTTTTTAAATAATGAGTTTATCATTTTAACGATATATTGTGCACATTAAGTAACTATAAACCAAATATTTATTATAAAATTTGAAGAAAAATATATGGTTAACTTTAAATAAAAATTCTAATATTAAATTCGTGAAGATCCTTTGGCAAATATAAGTAAATCCTATAGCAATGCTTAGCTAAATATCTACCACTAAGCTCAACTGTTACAAAACCCTTGATCAAGTTGCAAATTCCTTCTTAAATGACAGCAGCAGCAGCAGCAACAACAATAACGACACATGCAACCCCTTCAAGTGAAGCAACACAGAATGTCAGGAGGTCGCGGGGGGAGGGGGCGGAGTTTGGGGTTGGGGTAGCTTGTTTGACAGCAACGCTCATTTGAAATGCATGCGACGACAAGAATGGGAAACGGGAATGGGACTGGAACAGAGACCGGGTATATGGGGTACGACTGCGATGACGACGAAGCAATCAACTCGTGTCAGCAAGGAGCATATCCTGACTGACGCTGACTCCGGTTGCCTTTTTGGCCTGCGGAAGTGTTTGTTTATTTAATTTCTGGTATTTTTAATTGAATTTTCAATGCTGCCACAGATTTCTGATGCAAAATCTCAACTGAATCCTTGACTCTCTCTCACACTCTCTCTCTTTCTCACACATTTTTATTGCAGAAGCTGCATCATTGGACCCGAGCTGAGCGTCAAAGTCTGCTCCATTGGCACTGTGATAAACCGTTCGGCCTATGCGTCGGACTATTGCCAGCTGGAGGGCACTACGGGCCGGCAGACCCAGCCGATGCCCATACGCTGGATGGCCTGGGAGAGTGTCCTGCTGGTAAGTAGCACTCGCCTCTTTCACTTCATTCCATCCATGTTTGCGTCAAACAATTGCACCTTGTTCACAATTTTTTTTATTCTCGTTTCTGCTTTGCTCATTTGCAGCATGAATTGTGCGCCGAGGCACAAGTTTATAATTATAAATTAATGAACAGTGTTCATTCTCTTTCTCTCCGCTTTTACACCACTAGCTCCCATCCTCCCTTTTGGTTTATGCCACGGAGTCAGAGTTAGGGGAGTGGGGGAATGGGGGGTCGACGATCCTTCAGCCAGCTTGACAGCAAAATGAGTTGTAATTGTGTTAATTATTTTTAATTTGCTTTTTCTGTTGCCTCTTTAAGCCGGCGATTTATGTCAGTTACCTTTTCCGGCTTTGAAGCATTGCGAGCCACGCCGTGCTAAGTCTATTACGGCAACTTGAATAAGCAAACTCCGCTAATATTTTCAAAATTATTCATATTTTACTCAACTCGAGTAAGGTTCAAAGAATCGCTAGTTTATACAAAAAGTCAAGGAAAATAACGCTTAAAGTTATTTAAGCTGATATATTAAATAAGTACTTGAAGCCATTTAAATCTGTTGTCAAAAGTTAGAAACTAATTTCTCTAGTTGACACTTCAAAAAATAATACCTTTATCTATCCCACAAACCCACAGTGTTTTACAGTTTTAACCTGGGAAGATTATAAAGGAAAAGCGAAATATAATTTTTTCACTTTGCAAATTTTCTCAAATGAATTTTCCCTATGGTCCCAATTTCATTTTCGATACCAACTCAAAACTTATCATAATTTTATTCATATAAGTTCATATAAAAATACTTATAAACAGCAAATCACAAATATATTTATAAAAGGAAGAGTCCGAACTGTTAGGTGCCCTTTAATACTAGTTGTATCCACAGATTTGCTTCATTTTTGGTCTATGTTATAAGTACTCTAAGTGAGGCAGAGCTTAATTTGATTTACAAACTTATTTTATAATGAAGTCCGAGTTTAAAAAATTATAAATGAAAATTTATAAAATTTATAAAATAAGGAGCAACATATGTTTAAAAGAAAACAAAAAGGTCTGATAAAAAGAAAATATAAAAATGTGGCTAAAAAACTATTAAAATGTAGTTTAATCATTAATTTTGATTCTATTCTTTTTCACACGCTTCAAACTTCAGTATAAATAAGATCATTAAATTCCATTTATTTATATGAATATCTGTATATATTCCCGATTTAATTTGATGAGCACTTTCTGATAAAAAGCTTATCTAAATAGCAATATATTAATTACAACAGCGTTAAATAATAAACACTTGGCAATTCTTGGTAAAACCATATTGCACAGATATATGAACATTTAGGCATATATATTTTTTTTAGCATTTTACCTATTAAATTAACTATTCATTTGAAGAGTGCAGTAACCAAGAAATATCAAAGCTCAACGCTCATCCGAAATGCCAACAGAGCACTTTAATTTGCGCTGAAAATGGCGTAGAGCACGATTTTTGTTACCGAGAAAACAAACAAAACAACAAAAAAATACCAAAAAATAAAAAACCAAAATTAAAAGTAAAAAATAAAAAAAATAAAATAAACGAATATAGAACCGAAGCAGAGGAAAATATTTTATAAATCCCCGAGCGAAAAACCGCACTAAATAAATTAATTAACTACATGAAAAACGGCGCAGAGAACACAAAACAGCCACACAGACAAAAGGACATGTATGAAGTTTCTGTGTGTTGCGAGAGGGGGGAGTGGGGTGAAACGGAAGGATAAAATACATGGATAAGCCCACGCATATAGCACTAGATCTGGCATATGGAGCGTGCTTGTTGTTGTTTGGTATTATCATTGTTGTTGTTGTATTTCTGTTTGTGTGCGCGTATGTTTTAGACAACGAGGTAGAAGCTGCTTTTAGAGTTTTACCATTGCCTTTGGGCCAAATGAGCGGCAACAGTGGCAAAGGCCAACGGGGTGAATATGCTCTATGGTATTTATACATATGTTTATTAAAAAGCGTAGAAGTTGCCTTAAAGGATATGTATGCACATGAATGGCTTTTGTGCCGACAACCAGCAACAACAACAACAACAACAACCGCAAAATCCTTAAGCCAAAAGCCATGCAAACAAAAATAAACGAAATGCCTTTTGGCCATATCCTGTTGACTGTTTTTTTATTAATAAACAAAAATAAAAACCATTTAATTGCAGGCCAAATTCAGCACAAAATCAGATGTTTGGTCCTTTGCCGTTGCCCTTTGGGAGATATTAACATTCGCCCGAGAGCAGCCCTATGAGCACATGACCGATGCGAATGTTATTGAAAACATTGGACATATCTATCAGGACGATAAAATGCATGTAAGTAACAAAACCTAGAATCAATATAAAGTACAAGGATATATATATTTATATATACATTTGCAGGAACTCTTGCCAATGCCACTCAACTGTCCGCGCGAAATTTACGATCTGATGTGTGAATGTTGGCAACGCAACGAATCAACTCGTCCCAATTTCCGGGAGATACATTTGTTTCTGCAGCGCAAGAATTTAGGTTTTAAGCCCAACACCCAAACGCTGATGTATTGAAATTGTAAAACAACAACAACAAAAAGGAATATATATAAGAAAAAAATACACGCGATTTTAGCACACATTTGAAAAACATATATATCAAATATTATATGGTAAATTTAAAGTAAAAAAAATACAAAAATAAAACAAATGCGAATTTTATGCATTTATATAAAAATGCATTTAAAATTAAATTAACCATAAAACTACGCAAAACTGCGGCTAGTCGTAGTTGTGAGTGCTCTAACCAAAAGAAAATCAAAGAAACTTAGATAATGTCTAACAAAAAAGGATAAACTGCTAAAATAACGTTCAATTTTCTTATTTATTATTCTTGCTTTTCAACACTGAAAGTCGTCTGTTTAGATTTACTTAAATTAAAAATATTTTTAGGCAGAAAACTGGATATTATATATAAACAATATTATCTAAAACATTTAATAAAATTATAGTTTCTACACTGAAAATAAAAAACAAGTAATCCGTGCTTAAATCAAGTCAACGAGGTGTCAGAATTACGGTAAATTCCGACTTTCTTAAACCATGCACAAAACATTTAAATCAAGTACGTTTTTGAATCCCGAAATACTCAATTTAAGTACTGTTTTAGCCATATTTAAATTGAGACAATACGGTATTGATTTCATCTTGGAACCGGCTTGAATTTAAGTACGAAACGATATTGTTTTAAGAAAATTGGTATTAACTTTAGTACGTTATCAGCAATTGGTTTAATCCTAAAAAAAACTAATCAGAAGAATGCCAAAACTTAAACTGAGAAATTTCAGCTTGATTTTAGTTTAGAACTTCAAACTCATTCCAAATACGATATTTATAATTGATCATCATTCATATCTGAATTTTGTTGGAATGGCAATGAAAAATCCAAATCAAATCTGGTTATAATAGAAGGAAGAAACTATTGACTATATATCCTTCAATATTCAAATATCTTGTGAGTTCTTATTGTTTGGTTAGAGCAGAGTGCACATAACTCTATATTATATCTGTACGTGATTCTTTGGTCAAACACAGGAGATGCTTAGTATTAGCCTAGTTTTAAGTTCAATTTCGAGTCAATAGCTTAAGTTTCTTTGCATTCAACATAAATTAAATCAATATTGTATATATATTTGAACAGAATCGACACAATTGATTTGGACATATGATAGAATTAAGTAATTGTAGTACTGTACGCGTATTCTATGAAATAGAATCTAAAAAAAAAGTAAACATTGACATATGTGTGTACCTATCGCTCCTCCACCTGAACGCTCTCTATCTAATAATTTGGCTTTAAATGTATATACCCATAAATGGAACTCTCTATATATTTATAAATAAAAAAAAACAAAAACAAATGTAGTTCCACGCAATCCCTATCTCCATTCTAAAACGAACTCTATCAACTATAACTCAAAATTGAATTTTGATGGAAACGAATGAACAAGTAAATCCGAAACCTGCGTATAATTTTGACAATAAATGTTTGAGCAACTAAAAATTAGAATTTCAATTTATGCAAAATATGCTTCTAAAACTGCCTGCTAGAGAAGTGTTCTATATATAAAACTCATATGCTAAGCGTAAATATTCACAGCTAAGATAACGTTTTCTTTTCAAGCCAAAGCTCGAACTTCGAATCATGACAAAGTCAATTAGGCGCATATCAAAATATTTCCTTTATTCAGGCTTCAACTATCATCAAATTTCATTTTTAAATCAATAAAATTAATTTCCTGTGCCTTTTCCTCGCTTCATTTCACATTAATTTTTAAGTAAAATTAATAAATTGTGTTTTATAAATAAGCTTAAAAAAGGTTTCGCTGTAGTAAAAAAATACTTTAAAAAAAAATCACATATAAACTAAAAACGATAGCAAAAAAATAATTTCAAATTCGACAAATCGAATCTTAAATGTCTTTCCAAACGATAAAAATAATTATCTTGGAAAGCGCATTTAGAACTGCAATTGATTTAATTCAACTTATTTCGTAGAATATTCCAATCATAAATGCTGATTTTGCATTGTAGATTTACATAAATGCAATTAAAACTACTAAAAAAACGTATTTAAAATAAACTAAAATGCACTTTTAATTGGAAAAAGTCTGTCAAAAATAAAAGATAAAAGTTTCAATTGCAACGAATCAAGTTACGGAAAATTATATTCATCAATTTATTTCAAGGCATTAACAAAAATTAAAAAAAAATTAACGCATTTAGAAAACAAAAAAAAAACGTTGAGCACAATCATGTTGAATAAAAGTTTAAAAATGTAAGCGCATTGAAAATGGCATTAGATAAAAATAAAAAGAACACAGAAAAAGATAAAAAAAATAAATAAATAACGAATATGTAGCATAAGCCAAAATGCAGCTAAAAACAAAAACAAAAATTATATAAAAATCCTAAGTACACAAAATGCTAAAATAAAATGAAATACAAATAAAAATTACTTCAGAAAAACATTTCCCGGGCGCATTTTCACTGGTTGGGAAAAGTAAAGCCGTAGCAGAACTAAATGAGACTTTGAGCCGCTGCGTGCAGGCAAAACAGCTGAGGCCAGAATAAAATCCTTGGGATACAAAAAAAAAAAGAAGAAAAACTGCCACCTGCTTGGCAGCTATTATTGGCTTCGCTGGGGCAAATTAAATAACATAAAATACAAATCCGCTACAAATCCGAAGGCCAACTAGAAAATAATACACTTATTAATTCAAATTGCTGGCCTCGGCAAGGACAGCAGCGACCGGCGCAGGATTTGGCTCAGCGTCCAGCGGCTGGCTCATCATTGACGCATTGTTAAATCCTCAAAACAGCTGTGACTCTCAAGCTCAATTACAGACAGATTTTCCTGACCACCAAGCTCAGCGCGTTTGCGGGAGCCGTGCACAAGCAGCGGCCAGAGATGAGCGCGTGAGCAACATTTGGGCACGCAATGCGCAAACTTTACTATACAAATTTGAAATTTAAAGCGACAACTTAACACACATAAAAAATAAGGAAACAATTAATGGGACAAATTATGGGCAAAATACTATTAAATTAAATTAGTAAGTAAGGAAGCATTACTTAAAAAAATAAATATATTTTCATCAATAATGCATCTATTTTAAATGCAATTCCAATCTATTGCAAAAATCATGACCAAAATTCTATCAAACATGATTTTTGTCGAATAACAGTTCAAAAGTTGTTTTTTATAACAATTTTAATATAAATCGATAAAAAATATAAGATTTGAAAAAAAAAAATATTTCTAAAATAAATTTGTTTATATTATTTAAAATGTTATATAAAATAATTAATAACTTTAATCTACTTACTTTTAAAAATTTCCTTCAGAATAAAATCTGAAAACATAAGAAAAAAAATTAATGATTTTTTACAGTTATTTCCCAAACAAAAAATAATACTTACCAAGTATTTAACGAATGATTTTTGGCAAACATAAAAACTAATGGTTATTTATTCCCTATCATCTCAATCTCCTGCACATAATTACTCTCATCTCTAACTCTTGCATCCTATGGCGCTAACGGAAGTTACATATTTTTATACCCAGAACCCACTATTACCGCTGCTTTTGCTGCTCAGCTTCTTGAACATTGCTCGGGCAATGTTATTGCTTGTATCCCATTATACGTTTGTAAGTGTGTCTTTATGTTTGTGTCTGTTTAAGACTCTGCCCACCCACTGCGAAGCACAGAAAACAGTTGCGTAATTATTTGTGCGGTTTTGCAGCGCTTTGGCCCGGAACTGGGATTCGGTGAATCCGCCTGCTAATTGGAAGAAATGCGGCGACAGAGTCTCAATGGTCACAAGTGCTGCTTTAATTTAAAGTAACATTTCTAATGCAATCGAAATCAATAAGTTATTATTTGCAGCAAGCCCTCGGGCTCAACTCACTTTTGCTTTTGCGTCTCACGGGGATGGGGCTGGGAGTGGGTCTGGGATTGGCCAGTTGGTTTTTCTTTTAAGGTTTGCGAAAACAAAATCCCAGACGCAATCTTTGATTTTATTGTAAGCAAACGAAAACAAAGCAAACGCAAAAAGAACAAACAGCATGAACGCCACTGCCGGCAGCAACAAATGCGCTCAGAGATTTCCGTTAGGTTAGAAAAACAAAAACAACAGCAAGCCGAATGCCTCAAGGCGAACGGATGAAAGGGCGAAGAGCAACAGAAGCGAACGTGTTTGCGGCCCTCAGTGCATAAACATTCTTATAACAAATGCATATGTAACTTTTAATATATGTGTGTGTACCTGAATCATTTTAAAATCACTTGACTTTTACTCATTTAACATAACTACCGAAAAACTCCTATAAACTTGAAACTAACTGCCTCTTTTCGGAATATGTTATTGCTCAAAGTGCCGTTATTTTTACTAGTGCAAAGCAACAGGCGATAATTGAAAACTTCCGCAATGCGTTTTAAATAGATTATAGATCAAGTAATTGGTTTTTTTTTGTATGCACATACACTTTTAATACACTTTTACAAAATAAACAATTAAAATTTAAACTAGAACACCACCGTTGGCAACAGTTAAAATTTTTCACACACTCAGTTATTATTAACGGCACTGCTACTTTAACAGAGCGATCCGTAGGCATGCAAATCCTTTCGATAAATAATTGCCAGCTGTAATCGATATCAGTGTTTTTTAAAGGTTCGTTCAAGGCATGAATGTTTAATTCAAAAAGCAATGCAAAGTAAACCTACATGTAAAAGTTTTAATAGAAGTATTTCTGTTATCCACTCTTGACATACATAAAATTCAAATTTAATATGTTTTTTAAGGCAATAAAGCGGGCGAACAGTGCAAGCCATAAAAATTCAGAAGATGTCGGTTGGGTAACGGTTAAGCCGTTGCATTGCCTGCTGCACACCTGGGGGAACATGAAGTCATCAGCCACATCACCCTCCCCCTCCAACTCCATCTCCCCATCAAAGCCAACACGCTATCACCCCAGCGTGACCCTTGTGGGTGCTGATACAAAAAAAATAGCCCACTGCACCTTAAGGATTTGCTTTTTATGTTTATTATTTTCTTTGCTCTCTGTACGTGTGTGTGTGTGTGTCTTCTTAGCCACGTGGCTGGCACCCTTCGCCAATTCGATGTGCTAGTTTCACACCCTTGCGTACCCAGCCCCTGGCTCGCCCCTTAAGAAAGGCGTAAGCAAGCCGCAAACGAAACATGTTGCGTTTTTTATGTGGCCTACAAGAGCCAGGGGGTTAGGGGTTGAGATGGCTGCTGTCTTAGGTCATCAATAATGGCGCAAACATGCATTTAAGTCGCTTGCTTTGCATTAAGAAGAAGCGGCTTATTGAAATTGGTACACATCCCGAGCCCTTTTTCTCTCCCCTTTTGGGCTTTTACTAGACGAGCTCCCTGGAGACTCACTACTTTCAATAAAAATTTGTTTGTACATTGTGGACAGTATTTTTTTTGCCTTTTGTGGGTGGCAGATGAGGTCGACTTTTTTGCTAATATAAATAGACGGGCTTTCGTTACTTGGGGTTTGTTTCGATGCAATGTAATTTGAATTGAATTTTGCCGCCAATCTTAACAGGGTTGCGCATTTTTGAGACTGTTAACGCAACTTTGCGATTGCTGGCATAAGAGATGCCAACTTGCATGGATAATTTATCGACATGCCACCACAACCAATCGTGGTTATTTATCGGCTAGGGCAACACTGTCGCGACGAGACCCATTGTGCATTTTTTCTAAATTAATATGGCATATGCAAGCCCAAAGTTTGTTAAATAAAGTGCAATACGGTATAGAAAAGTGATTGCAGCAATGCTGCAAATCAATTGAATAACAGAAACTGGGTATTTCAAGTTTCAAAGTAGCAGTTTTTCTGCTCAAAAAAACTATGCGCGTGTGCCCATGTAAGTGTGTGTGTGTGTGAGTGAAATTCCAACAATGCGCAGGCAGCGAGCTGGCTGAAATTTCTTTATGCAAAGCGTACGCAACAGAAAAGAAGAGCACAAAAACCAGGGAAAATTGTACTTGCGTGTGTGTTGTAAAAAAGTGCGTATAATTAGCAAGTGCACCAACAAGCACTGTACACATATCCAAACATATATATATATATATATATTTGTATATACATACGTATGCAATATATATTTTAGCAGCCTACATCAAATCATTGAACTGTACAAACACGCCCATATTTAGTGTATGTGTGCAACGCCAGATTTGTTTGCATGTGTGTGTGTGTGTTTATTTATTACACTTTGATTTTGCAATGGACGCTTATCCAGCGAACGGAAGTCGTCGCCTACAGTTTTCGTGTTTTTTATTTTATTAGTTTACACTCCCCCCACACATAAAACAATCAAACAGACACGCATACATACCAGATACACATGCATACACATGTATATACCCACACGCTCCAACAGCGACGTCGACGTCGACGTTAGCGTCAGCAGCGCAGACTCAATTGCATGAGAATTTTTTTTTTATATCTCTTGTGTGTTTTTGTTTTACGTTTTGTTTTGTTGTCGTCGGCGTTGAGTTAATTAATTGGCATCATTGTTGTTGCTGCTGCGCCTGCTGAAAATGAAAGTGTGTTATAGTGTGTGTGTATGTATGCGTGCATGCTTGTATTTGTATATGTACCGCAAATTGTGCGCCCAGCGAAACAAAAGCAAAAAACAAACAAACAAAATTGACCAATAAAATCTCACAGTAATTTTTTTTTACGAGATTTAAGAGATAATTTTTTTGCTGCTTAATTAGGTGAATTTTGCTGAACAGAAACACTTTTGCAACAGTTGTAAAAAAAGCAATTTTAATATGCTTATATAAAAAGATTTTAAAAGAGTTATAAGAAAGAAAAAGAAAATATTAATTTTTTAAAAGTTAATTTTTACTAAAAAAAAAAAGTATTTTTCATTTTTAAAATTTTTGACATTTATAAGTGTTTGTGGTATATTCACATTCCATATATGTATAACCAAATATAACAAAATTATATATGGAATATACAGTGGTCTCCACATATATAAAATAATACTTTATTTAGAAAAACAAGTTTTTTTTCTTTTATATATGAATTTTACAGTCGAAACAACACTGTCATAAAAAAAACACCTTATTTAACTAACAAAAAAGTAGTTTTCTTTTTAAACAAAATGAATTCAGTTTAACGTTTCTTATATCTGTAAAGAAAATTTAGTATTTTGAATAAAAGAAGAACAGCTTGTTAATAACATAATTAATTTAATTAGTGTTTCGAAAATGTTTCATATTGTGTAAAATGTTAATTAGTTGGATATTCATATGAACTTATTCTTAAACATAAATTCTAAAGTTATTTTAAAAAATATAATAAAAAACTCCGAATAACGAGAATTATAAAATTTTAAATGTAAATTTCTTGACAAACATTCATTTGATTTTATTAATAATTTTCATTTTATTTTGCAAAACTTTTTTTAAGTCTTTTAATGCAGACCAGTATATACTGGAGAATATATTTCTGAAAAAGAAACGCAGAATATTGAAAAAAATTTATTAAAATTATTATTATTTTTTAACTTAACCATATTAATTGTTTACACTGTATTTTAATTGTTTAGCAAATTTTGAACAGATTTTGAAATGCATAGCTGACCAATAAACAAATAGTTAATTTATTTGTATTTATTTTCAGCTTAATCACAAGGTCTAAAGTTCAGTTCACATATCACCCAACTGATTGGCATGCCGTGGCTGCAGTAGCAACATCAACAGTAGCAGCAGCAGCAGCATTAGCAGCGCCTTAATGGATCCATATCATCATATCAGACATCATGTGAGTGTCATCTTGAATTTTGTAAAGCAGCCCATTGTATGCTTATTGAGAACTTCCTTTTCAATGTGATCATCTCCATCAGTATCCACCCACTAGCACGGCCGGCACAACGGCGGTTGGCAGCGGCACCACCGGTTCAATCAATCGACCAGAATTGCATCAAAAATGCAATCGTGGCTCGCACTCGAGTGACACAAGTTCAGCGTACAGCGGCAGCGATACAATGGCCTCTGTCTATGGTTCATCATTGGAGGCCGAGGAGATCGATCTCTCCGGCCTCGTTGAGTCTGTGGTCGACTCCGATGAGGAGGATCTGGCGGAAAGCATGGATGTGAGTTGGTCATATCGTAAAACAAAATAAACTTAAAACTAAATGAAATTGTTAAACATTGTTATGGACATATATCTAATCTTTGTCTCGTCTCCACACAGAGCCTTAATGTGCGCGATGCAGTGCGGGATTGCCTCGAGAAGGATCCGTCAGAGCGCAGCGAAGACGATGTGGAAATACTGCTGGAATTCACGCAGGGCCTGAAGGCGTTCACAAATATAACTTTGGCGGTGCGACGCGCCCTCTGCTCGGTGATGGTGTTCGCTGTGGTCGACAAGGCCGGCACTGTGGTCATGTCCGATGGCGAGGAGCTCGACTCCTGGTCGGTGCTAATTAACGGTGCCGTCGAAATCGAACATGCCAACGGTACACGCGAGGAGCTGCAAATGGGCGATTCGTTTGGCATTTTGCCAACCATGGATAAACTGTATCATCGCGGCGTGATGCGCACCAAGTGCGATGATTGTCAATTTGTGTGCATTACGCAGACCGATTACTATCGCATACAGCATCAGGGCGAGGAGAATACGCGCCGGCACGAGGATGAACAGGGTCGAATTGTGATGGTCACCGAACTGCGCTCCATCGGGGGCAGCGGAGCCGAGTGCGGAGCAACAACAACAACGGGCGGCAGCGGTTCAGCGGCGACCGCTAATTTGAACATGAAACGCGGTCATGTGGTCATCAGAGGCACACCGGAGCGTCTGCTGCAGCAGCTGGTCGAGGAGAACTCGATGACGGATCCCACATATGTCGAGGATTTCCTGCTCACCCATCGGATTTTCATACAGAACTCCCAGGAGGTGACCAGAAAGCTATTGCACTGGTTCGATCTCGAACAGCCGGACGCGCACAAGACCCAGGAGTTGCGCGATCGTGTCACGCGTGTCGTGCTGCTCTGGGTGAACAATCATTTTACCGACTTTGAGGCCGATCACGAGATGATGGAGTTCCTCGAGATCTTCGAGGCGGGACTGGAACGGAAGAAACTGGTCAGCCAGCTGCGTTTATTGCACATCGCGTGCGCCGCCAAAGCGCGCATGCGCAGCTGCATTTTGACGCGCTCGTCACGCGACGAACCGCTCAATTTCCAAATCATTGGCGGTTACGAGCTGCGCGGCGTTGCCGCTGCCACCGGCAGCGCCTCTGTGGGCATTTACATATCGCACGTGGAGCCGGGCTCCAAGGCGCAGGATGTCGGCCTCAAGCGGGGCGATCAGATACACGAGGTGAACGGCCAGTCGCTGGATCATGTGACCAGCAAACGAGCACTGGAACTGCTCACGGGCACCACCCATCTGAGCATTCAGGTGAAGAGCAATTTGCTCGGCTTCAAGGAGATTATGCAGGCACTGGAACACGGCAGCGGAAGCAGCTCCGCCGGCGGCAGCCTCACCGCCAGCGGCAACGGCAGCTTCAAGAGCCTGCGCAGTCCGCGTCGCATTTGCGCCAATGACATTGCCAAGCTGCACGGACGCAGCGATAGCACCACCGAGGAGCTCTCAAATCGCGCGCACATGGTGCGTTTAAGCTCGGTGGACATGCTGCTGGATCAGCCGGACTGTGCGCCGCCTCAGACGCCGCCGGTGAGCGCCGCCAGCGGCGGCAACATACGCTCCAATTTCATGCAACAGCTGCTGCAGAGCGTCAACTCGAACTCGGCCAAAAAGTGCAGCGCCGAGGACGGCAACAGCGGCGGCAAACCGGGTGGCTTCATGACATTGGCGCCGAAGCGACGACTACAGAAGGCGCTGGCCAAAATGAATCTGCTCAACAAACAGCAGCTGCAGCAGCCGTCGAGCAGCCTCAACGACAGCTCCGATACGCTGCTGAACGAGCCGCAGTCAATCAAACCGAAACTGTCGACGGCCAGCTCGGGCAGCAGCAGCTGCAATTCGACAAACGGCGGCGGCTGCAACAACAATGCCGGCCGTCTCTATCAATCCCAATCGAATCCGGACCTGAGCAGCCTCAACTATGACAACAGCTGCGAGCCGAGCGCCGCGTTGCAGGTGAACTATCTGCAGGCGCATCTGCATCGTCCGTCCGCGGCGAGCACGCTGACCAGCAGCTCGCTGCTGCCGCCGGACTATCCGGAGCATGTGCTCAAGGTCTACAAATCGGATCAGACATGCAAATATGTGCTCATCTACAAGGAGACCTCGGCCCATGAGGTGGTCATGTTGACGCTGCAGGAGTTTGGCATACACGATCCCAGCTCGAATTTTTCGCTCTGCGAGGTGAGCGTCGGCGAGGGAGGCATGGTGAAGCAGCGCCGATTGCCCGATCAGCTGCAGAATCTGGCGGAACGGATCAGCTTTGCGGCGCGCTATTATCTCAAACTGAACGACAGCACCGAACCGCTCGTCCCGGACGAACTGGCGCTGGAGCTGGTGCGCGAATCGGGCGTGTATTTCCTGCAGCTGAACGCCTACGAGCTGGCCATCCAGTTGACGCTGCAGGATTTCGCCAATTTCCGGCAAATCGAGTCCACCGAATATGTCGACGAACTGTTCGAGCTGCAGTCCAAATACGGCGTGCCCATGCTCAGCAAATTCTCGGAGCTGGTCAATCGGGAGATGTTCTGGGTGGTTAGCGAAATCTGTGCGGAGCACAACATCGTGCGCCGCATGAAGATCGTCAAGCAGTTCATCAAGATCGCGCGCCACTGCAAGGAGTGCCGCAATTTCAACTCCATGTTTGCCATCATCTCCGGTTTGGGCCACGGCGCCGTGTCCCGGCTGCGGTTGACCTGGGAGAAGTTGCCCTCGAAGTATCAGCGCCTGTTCAACGATCTGCAGGATCTGATGGATCCGTCGCGCAACATGTCCAAATATCGGCAGCTGGTCTCAGCGGAACTGCTCGCCCAACATCCGATCATACCGTTCTATCCGATTGTCAAAAAGGATCTGACCTTCATCCATCTGGGCAACGATACCCGCGTGGATGGCCTGATCAACTTTGAGAAATTGCGCATGCTGTCGAAAGAGGTGCGCGTATTGACCCACATGTGCAGCTCCCCATACGATCTGCTGGCCATACTCGAGCTGAAGGGCCAAACGCCCTCGAACGCCCTCTTCTCGCTGAATCAGATGTCCGCCTCGCAGAGCAATGCGGCTGCCGGAACGGTGATCGCGGCGAACGCTGGCCAGGCGACAATCAAGCGGCGCAAAAAATCGACGGCGGCGCCAAATCCGAAGAAAATGTTCGAGGAGGCGCAAATGGTGCGACGCGTCAAGGCCTATCTGAACAGCCTCAAGATACTCACCGACGAGGATCTGCTCCACAAATTGTCGCTCGAATGCGAGCCGCCGCACGGCTCCACCTATTCGGGCAGCATTTCGCACGGCAACAGCTCGCATCGGAGCGCCGGGAGCGGCAGCATCGGTGCCGGCAACACGGGCACCGGCAGCATCAACGCTGGCGGGGATCAGCTCAGCATTTATTCGCACACCAGCTCCAGTTCGGCGCCGAACTCGTCGCTGTCGCTGCGCAAGCGACACCCCAGCTCGCCGACCCTCTCCACCACCAGCTCGACGAGCTCCACCAGCGATCACCAGCGTCGCCAGCAGCTGCACAATAACGGTCCCAAATTCGGCACCGCCTCCCCGCAGGCGGTCAAAAAGATGCTCTCCCTTTCCGAATCCTCCAAAATACGGCCGCATCAGCCGTTCGTGCCGCGCCACAGTTCGGCGCTGCCCGGCGTCATCCCGCCGCTGCATCATTTGCATGCCGCGCACGGCTTCAGCACGCCAGCCGGCGGTGTCGGAGTCGGAGGCGGCGGCGTGGCCGTGTCTGTCACTGCTGCCGCCGTCTCGGCGGGCGTGGCCAATGCACAATGCACGCCCAGTCCCAGTCCGTGCGCACACCGACGCCTAGCATCCGGAGGTGAGTCCTAGCTGAAATTCAATTACTAATCTTAAGCATTGCTGGATTAGCGTTCCAGGAATTATTCCAGGATTATGTGCGGCAAATCGCTTGTCTGGCTTAAGAAAACAAATAATTTAGCGGGGATCAAGCAAATCTGACTTTAACATTTAAGCCAAACTGCAAAATCTGTCAGTTGTATGATGTTAGATTTTCTTTTAGCTTTAGATATTTATTTGGTTTATATATATATATATATAAATCTGTGCTGACTGACTTGACTGCCAGTAGAACAAAATGGTAGAAAATTAGCTTAAATACTTTTGCTTTACGTTCGAAAAAAAAACTTACAAAAATATCAGATTTCACATAAACAAAAAAGAAACGAAAATATTTTAATCTGGTTTTTCCTAAAATGGGGCCACGTATGTGTAAAAAAACATAAGTTCGGTTGTTTTCTATCTGTTTTCCTTACACCAATTTAATATATATCGACATAGTCATATATATTTTTTCCATTAACCCAAAGTGCCGGCGAAAGTTCTTTTCATCTTAAAATCGTTTAGCTATAATTTTAATTCAGCTACAATTTTCACAGATTCTTAATTTAGTATTTTAATCTAGTATTTTTTTCAATACAACAGGCTATTGCTTGCTAAATTCGTTTTTGGTAAATCAGAACGGAATAAGAAATATAAAGTTATATTCTATATATATTTTATATAACTATATTATATAAATTTTATAAAAAACTTACTAATTTTTCATCAAATTAGTAATATTTCCTCAGTAGTTCATTTTTCTAAATTAAATGCGCTTTTTTGGTAATTCCACTTAAAAAAGTGAAAAAATAAGTGGCGAAAGCCGTTAAAATTTTAATCATAAATAATAAGTGAGAAAGCATTTTAGTATATATGTTATTTTTTTTTATCAAAATTTCAATATAATCAAAACTAGTTTGAAAATTATTTATTTAGATAATATTTATTTATGGCTCCAAGATTATCTAAATGCTCAGATTTTGACAGAAAGAATGAAAAATTTACTGTACATAATTAAAAAAAGTTTTACTTTTATTTTTGGAGTAATACTTAAATCAATTCGCGTTGCACACAATTCATTTTTAATTCCCTATTTAGTTTTTTTTAATAAGTTAAGCTAATTAGCCTTATAACTGCGTGCTTAAGACAAAGTATTCAGTCTTTTTATTAACAAAGAAAAATACAAAGAAAAGAAACTTAAAAAAATATTCATCTATTATATGCTATTTTGTTTGCTGCTAATTGTGGTTTTTTCTCTTACCAGGAACACAAAATAAATGTTATTTAATTTTTTTCATTTCTCATTTTTTTGCAGGCAACATAATGCCCACTCGAGCGATACACGAGCGTTCCCATTCGGATACGCCCGCGCCGCCGCCGCCGCTGCCCTCTGTGGATCTCTCGCTGGAGAGCAGTAGTGTGACCACATTTCGTGATTTACCGTTGCGCAAATCCGTGACTTCCGGTAAGCAGAGCTTTTAATTAAGTCAACCATTTTACGCAAAACTAAACGCTTAGCGCTGCCTACTAAAACCAAAGCGTCATTTTAGTAAATAGTTCATAATAATAATAATAATATTAGTGCAATAATTGTAGCTTAACTTTAGTTGGCCTTTTAGCAAACAAAAAAATTGTTAGTTGCGCTTTAGTTTACCCCGCTCCTTGCTTGCATTTTGGCTGAGTATATACAAAAAAGAAAATATATATAAATATATATATATGTATTGGTGGTTGGTTATCGCTGCTTTGGTTGTTGGTCTCTCACACTACTTTACACACCTACACACACATACACACACACACACATCGTGACACACTTTACGCTACTTTTACTCTACTCTCATTGCCACAAACAAAAACACCCAACAGGTTCGGTTTCATCGTGTGACAGCGGGCATGGCTCCTACGCCCAGCAACAGCAGCAGCAGCAGCAACAACAACAGTCGCACCATCAACAACACCACTTGACATACCAACAACAACAACAACAACAAATAACACACAATGAACCATCGCCGCCCGTTTATACGGCAGCTGATTGCCGCCTTTTGCAGCAGATTTCGAACAATGCGGTCACACGGAACTTGAATAGTCCCTGCCAGAGCACCAGCACACCACCCAGCACACCCACACCACCACCATCAACACTACAACAATTGCCACCACCACCACCACCGCCAACACAAACACAAACGGCAACCATACAGCCACCACCACAGCTTCCTGCACCGCCAGCGCCTTACTTGCATATGCGCAGCCACCAGCAACTGCAGCAAATACAACAGCAATTGGCAATGCCACCACCACCGCCACCGGTCTACACCAGCAGCCTGTACAGCCATCATCACAGCAATGCAGCAAGCAGACACCTGAACCACATCCACGGTAAGTGCGAACGCAGACACGCGGCGGTGCGTAATGGAACACAATAACCACCAAAGCAACGGCAAAATGCAGCGCAAGAGCAATGTGGGGCGTCAGTTTTAGAATTCAATTTAATGTTGTTGCTCTTTAATATATATACTTATGATAGTATATATTTTATATCAAAAAGAGGAAGACATAATAGATTGCTTGCAGAACGAAAATACAATCGCATTTTTTTCGTGATTTCAAATAAAAAAAATAATTGCAGAAATTTAGAAATATTAAAAAAAGTAAAGCTTATATAAAAACAAACTTTAATTTAATATTAATCTTTATAAGTCTGAAATATAACTCGATAATTATTTATTCTCTACTTGAATTCTTCATAATTAAATATAATATAAAATTCCAAAATTTATAAAATGAAATTAAGTCTAAAATATTTAAAAACGAGTAAAAACAAAAGCAATTTCTATAAAAATACAGTTTATTTTTTAAAGCATGTCTAAAAATCGTTCAAATTAAGTTCGTGTAAGAAGAGAATTAGATGTTTATGTCCAGTATAAGGCATATTATCGATAATCAATTATTTTTGTTTTTAGTTATATCGTTCGTATTTTTAAGGTTTATCTCACATTTTACACTGTTACAATTTACTAAAAATTTCATTTCGCATTTTTATTCCATCTCAGGTGGCCCGCCAAATTTTATGGATAGCACAAAGTGTACCATATGTCCCATGCCACCCATGAATCAATAAATCAAACTGTGCTGTTTTAACTACTAAATGTTAATTTAATTAGTTGTGAGTATCACAAGTGTATATAAACAACAAAAACAAATTTATGCTAATTTCACATATTTTTTTTACTTTTAGCATATATGCCAAAATTGTTAATGGTTGTGGTTTCCATTGTCGCCACCAGCAAGCCAACATGTCATTTACACACACATACATATATATGTATATATATATATACTAAAACTGAAGAGATGTCGCCCCACACATGTTCATATACCATTTATCATTTATCAGCGTCAACGTTCGAAGCACCATTGTCACGTATTCTTAGATTAAGCGCCTAAAGTTTAGTTTCGCTATATGTTTTAAGTGGCTTACAATTAATTTTAATTTAGCACAATTCTTTGTAAACATTTTCCTCAAAAAATTAACTCAAAAGAATTATCCACAAAAGTTGTTGCCTTCTCACACAAAAAGAAAGAAACGTCTGCAGGCAGACCAAACCAGCAGACCCAATCAAAAATCCTTGCAATCAAAAACTCTTTTGAAGACTTTCAGTCGGTTTTAAAACAATATTGAATAATAAAAAAAAGTCCAGCACAACACTAAAAATAATAATGATAATAAAAAAAAAGGAAACGAGGCCGACTTTATCTATTTGTATTCCATTTATGTATACCTTAGCTCTAACAAAAAAAAACAATATATATATATATATACAAGTTAGTTTTATCTATACATACACATACGTATACATATGCAAAGTAATGATAAAACCTTCGCTCCGATTCCAAATATTTAGTTTGTAAGCCGGAAAGATCTTTTCGAATATTTTTTTCAAACGTTGTATTTACTATAATTTAATTTACACAAAAAAAGACAAATGCAATTTATGTAAAAACAGCAAACAGCAAAAAAATATCCAAGCTAAAGAAAAGACAGAAACCTAGATAAGAAGAAAAATGAAAGTACAAGCAAATCGAAAATAACCAGAAAAAAAAACAAACCTGAGACTTGAACATCAACAAATGTAATAATAATAATATTAATAATTTTTTGTATACATATTTTTCTCACACGTTGAAGACTCCAATATTTTTGTGTGTGTGTATATATATGCGATCGCCTGTTATATACATAGTTATACATTATATAAATATATACATACGACTATATACAAGAAATCTCTATATATATACATTGTGTCTATATACAAACCTGAACAAAGTGCAGCCCAACTAGCTTAATTCGTACGCAACATCAATTTATGTTTGCCTATATTAAAAAAAAAAGGAATTAACCAACAAAAGAAATCAAACAAAATGCTAAATGTTTAATGTATACTTGTGCTCTTTTATGTTTAAGTTAAGAATAACGGAAACCTTTGCTTTTTATGGCTTACAATTGAATTCAATTTAAAGAATCAAATATTTGTGCTTTCTTGCTCGAATTAACTTTCAATTAAAGTAAAAATCTCATATAAATAGTGCAGCGACTAAATGCGAATTTTAAATGCTCTTCTCTAAAGTTGGAGGCGAACTAATCCGAGAGAAACTTGGCTCTTGAATTGACAATGATTTAAAGAATTTAGTTTACTTTCATTTGCATTTCTAACCACATTTTTTTTATTGGTAATAGATTGATAATTGAAGAACTATTCATTAAATCATTTAACTAAACTGAATTCTAAAATATTTATACAAACTAAAGAAATTTAAAATATTTTTTAAAATTTTTTTTAGTTTCTATCTCTCAAATAAAAGCATTTAATTTTCTAAATGCTAAGAATATTTTTCATAGCTCGACTCCAACTTTAGAAAAGAGCAAAGCAAAAACAATCGAGAATATTAAAATGTAATTTCAACTTGCTTTACCGTTAAATAAAACATTTACAAATCATTTTAATTAAAAACTTTATATATGTAATTCATTTAAGCTCTTATATGAATTTATATTATATATATATATAATTGTCATATATATATATAATATAGATATATATTGAAATTTACTTTGGAAAAGAATAACAAAATACATGCAGTATTTAAAAACAGAAAACGCATTTTTATTTTTTGAAAAATGTTTAGTTTTTTTTATTGCTTTGCGTTGCGTAATGCATATCAAATTGGTTCATGTAAAAATGTATAAATAATTTGGCTTTAAACCTAAGCACTATTATGATTAACACAAAATTAGTTTTGTATTGTGTTCAGCCACAATAAAAAATTCGGAACTTAAGTGTTACAAAAAGAGTTAGGATCACAAATGGACAAAATGATCGTATGGTGGTTTATAGCTGCCCCATTGGAAGAACAGTTTGTGGTGCTTATCAATACATGGAGTCTTTAAATAATATAATTTACCAATCGTTGTTCGCTTTTTTGTTTGTTTTCAACTCTTGTTAATGCATACGTTAGGCTTAAACATTAAATACTAGTGTTAGCATGTGAGCCAGTGTTGGGAAACGGTTTTGATAATTCGCTTTAGATTAACCGCGTGCGCTTCAAATAGGTAATGAGCAGATTATAGATGAACTTATATTGTGCTAGTGATGGTATAATGCTGTCCCGCTGATGCCGCAATTGTCCAATAACGCGCGGTATATCCAAGTCCTGCATATAAATTAAACAGAAATTAGTTATTTTTTTGACATATTCGTATTTAAAAAGTATCTTACCTCATTGTGATCTAGTGTGTAGAGCAAAAGATCAGCTGTCAGTGTTACACCCGAACGTCCGCCGCCTTCCAGACAGTGTATCAGCACAGGCGGATTGGTATTGTGTCCCGGTGGCACCTCGTCCGTCGACGCCAATCTAACCGAATTGAGCTCCTCGAGAAAGTCGAGAAAATGATTGACATCACGTGGACAATTCTGTTCCGCCCAGTCGGCGTATTGTAAGTGCCACATGGATCGATAGCGACGCGACGGGGCATGATACAGGCGCAGTTTACTGGTGGTGCAGCGGTCTGTGGTTTGCGAGAATTCCTGATAAACCTGGAACTGCAAATATAAACAATAATATCGTTAGTTCTTGATTAAGTTTGTATCTTTATGCCACTCACATGTCCAAACTCCATGTGCCGTTCACTGCTGAGCGGTATATAGCTCATGTCCTCCGTCAGCTGCACCACCAAATAAACGTCCGCCTCCCACACGCACTGCCAGAAGATGAGCATCGTTTGCGACACCTGCGGAGATTGGGCGACAATATAAAATCGCTGTTTGGTGCCAACGGTGGCCTGAAAAAAATGAAAAAATCAAAATAAATAAGAATTCATGTTAACTTGCAGATATTAAATATATATATATATATATATATATATATATATATATATATATATATATATATTGGCAACCCACCGATATGTATGAGGCATTCACGTAGCCATGGCGATTGTCCATCGATGGCGTTAGACGCACGCGATTATCATCGTATGGCAGAAAATTGGGATCATGATTCTTCGGATCGTTCTCCTCAAGAAGCGCACAATCGTATTGGGCATGCTCGCGCCTCTTCGGTATGCGCTCGAACTCCATAAAGAGCTGGGCGTCCTGCAGCTTATCGTTTAATATCTGGCACTGCGGGGAGGATAATAGAGCGGATTAATATAAATAAAATATATAAATTTAAAAAAAAACCAAAAACTACATTCGATGCGTAATACTAGTTCACAGTACGTATAAAGTAAAGATACCCTGTACCAAAAATAAATAATAATAATAATAATAATAAATAATAGTTAACTTATTTTATAAAAGAAAATTTGTGGATTAAATTATATATTAATATATTAGTAATCTAGTCAGAACTAAAGAAATTAACTCTTTAAAATGCATTTTAAATAGTTGCTTTAATAAGCAAAATTAAAAGATTTCAGTTCATAATCATTTAAATTAATCCTTGAAAAAATTGTATTGCAATCACTTAAGTTATTATTTTCTTATGTAGTAAATTAAAATTTATGGAAACTAAAATTTTTTGAAAAAAATTTGTATTTTTAAAAATATTTATTCTATGCCTATTATACTATAAATAGTTGTGATCTCATTTAATTTAGTTAAAAACTGCATTACAAAAAAAAAATGTTAGAATTTTTATAATTGTTTAAATTTAAAAACTTTAATTGGTATATATATAAAATAATTTTCAAGAAACGATTACTGATTGTACTTTTTTTTTGCAAAATTTCAAACTTTTGGTATGTTTTTGAGAATATATATTAAAAATATATAAATTTAATAAAAATTAAAAAATGTTATAAATTGTAGCTATTTTCTTTTTTAGAACTAAATGACTAGCGTTTAAACATATTTTTTTATAGAACTTTTTTTCAACATATTTTTTGATAGAATTTATAACTTTTTTTTAATATACTTTTCGTAATATTTCTTTAACTCAATTTCATACTTAAAAATTTTATAATTATTCGAATTTCTTACCAATTTATCCTTGGAGTACTGCCCCGATATGGGCTGCGGCTTATTGACGCCCGTTGACCAGCGATGCGGCAGATTGAGATCGTCCTGGGCCATTTTCATTTTGGTTGCCAGCTTGGCGTGCTGCGCCGCCGAGGTGCTGGCCTTTTCTCTGCCGAGCGTGGCGGACTTTTGCTTGTCGGGCGTTTTGCTGCGCGACAAAATGTTCCAGCGTCGGCGACGCTTCACATCCTTGCTGGCCGACGAGGAGCCGGTGGTGTCCAGCGTCGAGTTGAACATGGACGCTGTCGACGCCGATGTGTTGGCCGACAGATTCATGGCACTGAATTGCTGATGCAGCGAGTCGCCCGCCGGCGAAATCACATCGACCGTCGCCTTATTCAGGCTGGCCGTCGACCGATGCTGCCGCGGCGGCGCCGTCGCACCAATGGCGGGCGCCGCGCTGGCGGCGCGTGCTGCTCGCTGCGGTGCCTGCGGCTCCAGGAACTGCAGCTCCGTGCTGGCCGCCCGATCGGCGCCGAACTTCTTAATATTCCGGGTAATCTCATCGTCCGGCTGCGCATTCACCGTCACCGTCACCACATTGTTGTTGTTCCGTGCAGCCGGCACCGGCGCCACGCCCGGCGGCGCTGACTGTATGGAGGAGGCGCGCTGCCGCATGGCATCCACATTCGCCGCATGACCGCTGCTCCCTCCGCTGGCCCGCTGCGGCAGCGGCACATTCTCATAGATCGGCTCAATCGAACCGTTCATTGCGCTGCGCTGCAGCGGCGTCGGCGTCGTCGCCGGCGCCGGCTGCGGGCTACTCGCCGGCGGCGGCGCCGAACTGCGATAGCCACTGGGCGGCAAAGTGGGCGAACTGCAAGAGAATCAAGTGAAAAAATTTTAGAAAATGATGTAAAAAATATAAAAATGTTAAAAATTAGAAAATTAAATACAAATTGACTACAAATAAATTTTCAAATATAAACAAAGTTAAATTGGGACAACATATGTAGATAATCCAAATATCAAATATTTGAATTTGCGTCAGTCTTACTCTGTGTTTAGAATAGGTTTCTATATATAGCTAGTATTCTAAGCAATAAAATCAGTTCATATCAACAATTTTAGTTTAAGATATTAACAAACTAAATAAGTCGAAATCTGTGCTAAATACACTATTTAATAGAAAAATTATTAAAAATTATTAAAATTATTAAAATTAAGTTTACTAAACCCACTTTTTTTGATAAATATGGCCGCTAAATTATATATTTAATATATTTCCATGCTAAAACATTTTTTTTTAATTTTTGAAATCTCACATTTTTAGTTAGATTTTTCAGAAAAAAATAATACAAAATTTTATAACAGACTTTAAAAAGCTTACAAATTAATGTTAAATGGGAATGAATATTTTCGCCGATATTTAACGTAAAAATTTTGAAAATAATAAGACTGATTCTACAATACATTAATTAGCTTTTCACAATTGTAAAGTTTTTTATAATCTGAATTTATATTCTCGAGTAATGAAAAAAAATGAAAATGTGTTAGGAGAAAATACTAAATATGAAAAGCTTATTTCGACACATCAGAATAAAAAAAAATAGAATAAAAATTACATTTTGTAAGCTAGTGTTTTTTGTTTGTTTTGTTATTGCAAAAAAATAAAATTTTTTATAAAATTGTTGTCTGCCAAAATTAACAACTCTTGCTTCGAAATTGTGTTGATATAAGTTATATAATTTAGCTGAATTAATCCGTAAACTGTTTCACTAATTTTAATATAACTTTAAAACAAAGATATATCAATAGCAACAGAAAATCGATTCCTTTACTTTAACTTTATCAAGTTTTTAGTTTTAAAAAAAATTAATTATATTCACTCTTTTCAGTTCCTAAATTGGATCTAATTACAAATTGGAAAAAAAACCCGATCGAATTGCGGTTGTTTTACCTTTGAACAGCAGCTGCTGCGGCGGCCGCTTGACTCATCGCCGACTGGCGGAGCTGGGACATAATGGACGGTTGCTCCTCGATCATGTTGAGGTTCTCGAAGGTGCCGTGCGGCGGCAGATACGGCTGTGAGTGTCCCATGTGGCCGATGTACGGATACTGATGCAGCATTGTGGCGCCCGAGGAGGTGGGCACATTGCCATGGATGCCGCCGCCGGTTGCCAAAGCGACAAATTGGCCGCCATTTAAAAGATTGCGATTGGACACCAGATCGGGCGATGAGCCGGAGACATAGTTGCGATAGCCCTGCAGTGGTCGCGGCGTGGCCACAGCCAAATCCGGCGTAGACGAGGAGCTCAGGCGATTCACGGGATACGGCGGCGGCGCCTTGTGCCGCATCATGTGCATCCGCTGCGAGAGTTCCAGATGCTGCTGCTGCTGTTGCTGCTGCTGTTGCTGCTGTTGCTGTTGCTGCTGTGTCTGGTAGAAATTGAGATGATGATGGTGCGCATGCAGCGCTGCGGCGGGCTGTGCCACATCCGGATAGCGATGCGCCGCCGTCAGATGATGGCCGAGAAAGAGGCTCTCCGCGTAGACGGCCGGATTGTGGACATCCGGCTGGGAGCCGGCATAGTAGGCGGCGGCATTGCCGGGCGTGGCCATTGCCAGGGCCACATTATGAAGCTCAGCGGAGGGCGTGCGATATTTCAGCTGTACGGCGGTCTCGTAATCCGGCGCGGGTCGATATGTCGGCAGCATTGCCTTTAAGCGTTCCCGTTCGTGTGTGTCCGTATTGCTACCGCCATTGTTGTTGTTGTTGTTGTGATTGTGCAGCATGCTGTTGCTGCTGTGCAAATTGTTGTTGCTCAAATCCAAACAACTGCTGCTTTGGCCAAGCAGCTGACTGTGGCTGGCGGCCAGCGAAATGTTGGACGAGAGCAAATGTTGCTGCTGCTGCTGTTGTTGTTGTTGCTGTTGATGATGCTGTTGTTGCAACTGTTGCTGCTGCTGCATTTGTTGCTGCTGCTGCTGTTGCTCTGCAGCCGCCACATAATCATATTCGACATAGCCAACGCTGTCGGCGCCGAGAGTGTGACCATTGTTGCTTTCCATGTCGGCTCCGACGCTGCTGCCGAGGCTGGAGGGCGTGTCCGTGTCGATGTAGCGCTTGAAGAACTTGTGCTGCATGATGCACAGCTTCCAGAAATAGCGGGCAATGTCCGCCTCGCTGAAGATGAAGCTGCCGACAATGCTGCCATCGCCGTCCAGTTTGTTCTGTTCGATTTTGATGGTGCGCTTATCGATGGTCACCGTGTGGAACTCCTTCCACGGAAAGTACTGGCGTCCGTTGTCCGCGATGACGACCATGCCATTGATGGCCAGTCCCAGCAGCAGATCGTTGCCCAGCGTATCCTTGGCGGCGAATCGCTCCTCGCCATACCCGTCCAGCTGCTGGCAGCACTGGATGTACATCTCCTCCGCCTGGCTCTGGCTGAGGTGCGTCATGCTCGCGTGCTGCTGCAGCACCTCCACGATCAGCCCGTCGAGCATGCTGTCATCGTTGGCCAACCCCTGCATGTTGCGCGGCAGAACCAGAGACTTCTTCAGATACTCCTTCGACTGTTTGTCGCCCTGGTAGCTGTCGTATTCCGCCTGGCGGCAGTACAGTGCCAGCAGTATGGCTGTCCGTATGTCGCACGCGATGCGTCCCTCGTAGATGTCGCTTTTTAGCTGCAGGAAATAATAGAAACGTGTCGCCTCATCGTTCAGATGCCGCACTCCGGTCGTCACATAGTGCCGGACACGCAAATACATCTTATTGTCGGCACCGTATTTCGCCAGCTGCCGGCTGAGCGAACGCTCCAAATCGAGCCATTTGTATTCGTCCTCCTTGTCCTTGACCAGGTAGCGCAGCCCAAAGAACTCCGGCTGCTGGATGAACAGACGCTGGCAGACATTGTCCAAGCACTCCTGGCCCTTGCTCTCCGAACTGATGGTGCAGTCAACGGTGCTCGAGGTGTCTGTCAAGTAGATATATTTACATATATATATATATATACAGAAAAGGTATACAATAGATAAAAACGTGCGCAGATACAGCTGAAAATCATAGCAACAGAGCACGCGCATATATGCTAATGTAAACACGCACACACACACACACACACACACACACACACAATTTTTGTTGTTTTATATAAACGTTTTATTGAGCCCCACAAAGCCAACGGAAATCGTTGTTGTTTAGGCGCGCGCTGCGGCTGTTAGTTAACATTATGCGTCTGATGACATTGGCTTAAAGTGAGACTAATCTGATTACTGATACATTTGATGATTTGTTTTCTATTAATTAAATAATGATCATTAGACGTGTAAAATTATTAATGTTTATTTTATTAACTATAAGGTAATAATATTATTAACTCTTTAGAATTGTTTACTAAAGCAGCTCAGTTTCCCTCTTTTGTTTACTTTTACCTTATTCACTTTCCAAATCATAATTAATTTTATTATTATTGTCTTTATAATTTATTATCACAGATTTGGAAGTTAACAATGCTATGAATTCTCCATTGATCAAAAAAAAATTTTTTTTAGCTTAAAATTAGCTAAAACACAAATTGTTAAACTTAATTTTTTGTTTAAACTCTATAATTTTGCTTTCATGCCAGGATGTCACTTTAAGCACATGTCAACCCAGCATAAGCCAGTATAGATGTTACCTGTTAACATAGGACGCGCCTGTTAACTGCTTAACAGTGGCGCAACAAGTTCAATTGTAAAATAACAAAAAATGTTTTATTTGTTGTTGCTGTTATGTTTTTGGCAAAACGCGAATTCCGCTGAAACTGGTCATAGCGTAAGGCGAGATAAACGAGCGCTCGGCTTATCTGCTATTGTTGGCCATATAACGACAACAACACAATTATATGTTACCAATTAAAAAATGAGTAAATAAATCAACAAGTGTAAAAAACTTGGCGACAGCTGCGCTCTTGTTTTTGTTGTTGTTGCTGTTAACGGCAACTCGTAAACTCGTGCAATTGAAAACCGTTGTTATTGATAGACTTCTTCGTTAATTTGTTGTTGCTGCCAGGCTGATACGCCCCCACACATACACACACACACACACGCGCACTCTCACACTGCACTCTCTATTACACACACACACACTCACCTAACAAATGATGCACATTTATAACAAACAGATTTTTGGACGTCACATTATATTGTCGACATTTTTTAAAGAATTTCAAAGGCATTTCCGCTGCTGTTGTTGCTGCTCCTCTTGTTGTTGCTGTGGTTGTTGTTGTTGTTGGCCAGCAGGTACCAACGACATTTGCATGTAAATTACACAATTGGTTTTTAGTTATTTTTCAAGCTGTTTGCGTACAGCTTTTAAGGCACTTTGAATCGAACACAATCGTATACACGTTTGGTATTTAAAATTGAATAATTAAAGCTAATTTACAAGCGTTGCAAAATAATAAATAAAGAAGTTAACTTAAAAAAACTAAAACGAAAGAGTAGTTTGGTAGTGTGGTATCGAGTAAGCGAGTGAGTACAATGGCTGGCAGTTATCGATGCCCAACAAGCGAACAGCCCACTGTTAAGTTAACATACTTATTGTTCATACAATGTATCAAATCAATCAAATATACTGTAGTAGTATTTTTTCAATAATATTCGTTTTGGCTTTATAACGCATAATTTATAAAGCAAAACACATAGCACTACATCAAATGTTATACGTTCTATGTATAATATGGTATTTTTTGAAACAGCTATAAAAATATATTAATATCAGGTTTTGCTGTACTTTCAAAGTAAGAAGCATAATTTCCTTGCATATATTAGCATACTCTTAAGCTCATAAGTTGTTAAAGAAAAATTTTATTTTCAGTGAAAGAGTTAATATTTCAGCTGTTTAAAATTTTTACACCAACTAGTATGGTCACTCTGAAACAACATTTTGCTTGTTCTCTTGCGATCTGCATACCCAGCCTAGCGGCGTAAGTTTCGTTAGGCTTACTAGCGATAGTCCAGCAGCACCAGTTGAGTAACAATAACAACAGTATCACTTTGCTCAAGCTGCTGATCGGACGTGGTTTTTTTTGGTTGCCGATAATTGCAACGGATTAAGCGCAAATTATTTATCAATTGACTTAGTTTAACGCGAACTGCACAGCCAGACGGGTTTAGTTAACGAGCAACAGCTGGACAAAGACGTATGCGTGCTACACAGTGATTAGTCAAATAAGCATACGCAGGCATATATACATATATTTTAATAAATTCCTACATATGTGTATGTGTAGTTGTGCTGCGTCTCTGTCGTCGTCGTCGTTGTTGTTGGTGCAGTCGTCGTGGCTTCCACTTTAACTAAATAAAACAAATTAAGCGCTCGCGCTCAACGCGAAACGTGTACGAGGAACGGAAAGGAAAACCGAAACCAAAAAAGAAAGAAGACAACTACACACACACACAGACGCACACACATAGAAACAAGAAACTCTGTAAGGAAAACCGCACAAGGCGCATGCACTCACGTTTTAACGGGGGCGCGGGCAACACTCACATCCGACAACGAACACAGTGTAAGTACCAGTACGCACTATAGATACACAAATTTAATATCGTGAACCAATTGCGGCATTTGATGGTCAAGGTTACAGCAGCAACAACAAGAGAGAACAAGAGATCAATACATAACATGCACGCGCACACACACCAGTGTATACACACTGGATTTGCGTCTACGTGTGTGCGAGCGAGACAAGCAATGGCTACTGACTGAAGTGTAAAGTTCATTACCTGTTGCTATTGCTTTTACTGTTGTTGCTGCGTATGGGATAGAGTTTTTTTTTTTAACAGGTTGTAAATATTTGAGGTTACATTTGACCAAGCCGTCTCGCTTGCACTCCCATTGCAGCTTACCCTCTTTGTCTGCTTTATAAGCATGATCAGCGAAATTTGCAATTTAATTTAATAAAATTTTTTTAGAGTTTGAACGTGAGGGCGCGCCTTTAACAATAAAAAAAAAAAGTACGAAAAATTCGGAATATAAATTTTTTTTTCTGATATAATCTTCAAGCTGATTGATGTTTGATTGCTTTAAAACGAAACTCGTTTGTTGCTTTTTGCCTGTCAGCTGTTTTTGTATTTTTCTTATCAAGTTTCACAGCTGAGTTTCGATATCGAAATAACTTCAAGTCTCCTATTAAATGTATCCAAGGTCTACAGCTTTATTAGTTTATTAATTGAATACGTTTTTATTTTTACTTATTTCAAAAGTGATTCAATTATTTAATAAATTTTATTTCATAAATAAAATTGGCACATGCCAAAAGTTTCCTCAGCTCAAAGGTCAACAAATTTTAAATAACTTGCTTGTTATGTTAATTAACAGTTCCAGCAAACTGTTAACTCTAGCTTTACATTTGCGACAATAGCCAAAATGTTGGGTATTCAATACATTTAAGCTTTAAAATACATTTTGAATATGAAACATATCTTTGTACAAATTTAAATATTAAAATTTTGGGGTTTGTAGACATTTGTTATTGGTGTTTGCTTCTGTTTTAAGCTTAAACTTTGCACGTTTTGCGTTATTGAGCAAACCAAACCTAAAACACAAATTAAAATATTGAACGAAATATTCGCTGCTACCTTTGACATTGAACTAAATAAAAGCGATTGGGTTTCTTTTAAATATATATATATATATATTTTAAGAGGTTGCCTCTAAACTAGGCTTCCTCCAAGCCTCCGCCTTAACTATTGCTTAACGGTAGTTACAACACTTGATTTATTTGCTTTTTATACCCTTAACCTTGAATGAAAATGGTTAAAAAAGAGTAGAATGGTTTCGAGCAAATTTACGTAACAGTCAAATCTGTTCAGTTATATATCATACGCAGAAGAATTTTATAATTTTCTGCCTTTGGTTTTGTAAACATATCTTATAGACTATAAGCTAGAGGCCCTTATGTTTTCTCTATACCTTCGACAAACCTATCCCAATCGTTTTAATGATAAAACTAAAAAAAGACAGATTCAGTGTATCTCTTAGTCGAGCTGTCCCTACTCGTTATTCTGTTTTGTTTGTATGCCAACAACTTTTCACAGCGATAACAAAATTCAAACACAAACATATTTTTTGCCCATTCATGCTTACATTTTGGTTTAATTACGCGCTAACTATTCGCGTAGACGCAATCTGAGCAGAAAGCTTTCCGCTCTGTGTGGCCAAACCGATTGACTTTTGGAGTAACCCTCGGCAACCCGGGTTCGAAGTGCGTCCACTCGGCTTGGACATTTAATATCGCCTGATTTGCAAGGGAATTGCTTAGAAAAAGTTGTCAAAAAAATATAAATAAATTTATAAAAAAAAGAAATAAATTAAAAGTTGAATTTGCCATTTAGTGAGAGAGAGAGAGAGAGGTGAGTGCAAATAAGAAAAATGAAAAAATTAAAATTAGAAACTTAAAACTATCTTTTGTGCAGATTGCCAAGGCCAAAACCGTTATAAAATACATACAAAAAATTTACAAAAATTTTGCTGTACGCAACTTTTAAATATTCCACATTTTTCTATAAAATTCCAATCTTATCTCACTTAACTTATATATTTTATGTAGAATAAGAAAATTTTTGTTGTGTGCCATAATTTTATAATGGTCGACGCAAATAAACTCAACCAGCAAAGTAAAAATATTTGAGAAATAATTTTGAAAGACTCAAAAACGTATTTTGTTTGGTAATGAAATGTGAAAAAAGACACGTCAGATGCGAAATACAAGACCAGCAAGCAAAAAGGTTAATTAGAATTTGTAAACAGGTTGCTAAACAAGGCAAACAAAAAAAAAAAAAAAGCTGGCATAAAATTATGATATGCTAAAAATAACAACAAAGAATAAAAGGTAACTTTTATGTTAAAGAATCAAAAAAAATATTATATTTAAATATGTGTAAAGATGAAAATAACAATGATTAACATATTTGTTCATCATATGTATATGATCTAATATATTATTTCAAATAAATAATCAATATCAAAGCTTGCCAGCCATTATATACCTTTATATATATATCTATATATATTTCTTCTGAACCCGATGGCGTCACATGCATTGCCTGATTCTGACCTACAAAAGTTGACTAGTTTTTCCGCTGTTGTCATTGTCGGCGATCGCATTTGTGTTATTTGCACCTCACTCGATTGACCACAGAACACCTTTTTTTGTTTTTTTTAATAGCAGCTTGTGGAAGTCGACTACGGCTACGTTTACGGCATTACGGCTACGGTTCGATTTGCATACGCGTTGTCGTCGACGCCGCTGGCGCAAATGTTTAATATTTATTTTTTTGCCATTTGCTGACCACAGCAACAAGAACTAAATGTTGCACGAGTATTTTCTATGCACAAAAAAAACAAAAAAAAAACGAAATCAAACGCACGTAGTCAAAACACACATTAGACATTAAAAAACCTGCTCAAAATTCAAGGTGCAACGTCAACGTGTTTTTTATAATAGACTGTTGGCTAATTTTTTTTTGGTACATATATATTAAATGCAGAAAATGTCTGGGGGGAGATAGGCGATCAAATTGAACTGCTGAAAATATTAATAATCTTAAATGATTTAATAGCTGTGAAAATGAAATTACCCTTTATAAGTTTTAAAACTTACGCTTTTTTCTTATTTAACACATTTATTTTTTTCCTTAACAAACATTTCAATCGCTTTGCATTTACACATACATACACAAAATCACACATACATAGACAGAAATGCACCCACTCTAAACACTAAATTTTTGATTATTATTTATTTATTTTTAATTATTTTTATTGAAATTATTAAATACATTAAAAATTTGGTGCCTCTAGCTCTTATAGTTTTCGAGATATGGTAAGAAAAAGGCTTGAAATCGATTTTTATCGATATTTTTAAAAAATATTCAAAATTTGCCGAAATAAATTTTGTAAAATAAACCAATATGAATCTTATCTATTTTTTGGACAATATAATTTCTATATTGTTATTTTGATCGCATTCAAATTGATTTATAAACTTTAAATTTGCAAAAATCTCAAATGAAAAACAATAAAAAAAAATTTCCTTGCATTTAAAAGTACAAATTCTTCTTATACATATGTCTACTAAAAAAGCAATTCCAAAAGTTGAATTTGTTTACTTTACCTAAAATAACCTCTAAAATCGGAACGTTTTCATTTCCCAGGTGTCTATTGTAGGCTATACAAAAAAATTCAAATATATTCGTTAATGTTCAAAGTGAAAAAATAGAGCAAATTTTTAAGTAATTCAATGAATTTAGAATTTTAAATTGACGGCCTAAATTTATTCAAAATTGCAATTCTAATTCCAAAAGGTTTAAACGGTTAAAAATTCACAAGTGTTAACCGATGTGATAAATAACATTTGGAAATATGAAAAATAATCTTTAATATAAAAAAATGTTAAGGAATACTAATATGTGTACTAAATTGTGTATATTTAGTACGTAATTAAAAATAACACGTGCAAATCAAATCAAATCAAAACGAAACGCAAATAGAAAATATATACAAATTTATGTAAAAAATAATCTAAGTTGATTGAGCTTTGAAGTGAACTTAAAGTCTACAAAACTAATGTTTGAAAGCAAAAGTAACAAATATTAGTATTTATATATACATATATATATATATTATATATATTATATTACCCTCACATATCGACACAACAAACAATATAAACATAATTGCAAACTTAACGCAATATTTTGAAATTGAGCTCGTGTTGGGTTGCCAAAAGTAAATTGATATTTTCATCATATTCAATGAGTGTCGCGTTTCGATCTAATCTCTGAATCATATTTAGCCGAGCGGCGTCCGTTTTTTTTTGTTGTTGCTGTGCTGTTTGCACGTATTTAATCGCGTCGTGTTGATAACATATAAAAACTGTTGCCGCCCATGGCTGCAGCTGTTAGTTAACAGTGCGCTGTTAAGCGGAACAGACGAAGGTGAGCGGGCATTTCGCATTGAGTCAACCGTTAGTTCGGGGCTATACGTTAAAAAGGCAATTATTAATTAGCGCACATATAAAAAGTGTGTCTATATATTTAGTGTGTGTGTGTGTGTGCGTGTGTGCAAAAATAATTAAAAGTGCATAATTTTGTGTCAATGTCAGAGAGTAAGAGAGACACGCACAGACAGAGCGAGAGCGAGCGAGTGATAGTACGCAAGCGTTCGTTTACCGTTAGAACAAGTGCGGAAGCTCGTTCACCGTTAGGCGCCTCCGGTCGCATGCAAAACAGTTCCAGACTGTACTCGCATTAGAGGAGTTCGATTCGATTTTGCGGCTTACGTGGCATAAATTAAGTGCGTGCTCAAAGTGCGATATGCAAATCTGTAGAATCTCCACCCAACGCCCCCTCCCCCCATTCTTGAGCTGTGTGTAAAGTGTATGCAAAACTGAAACTAACACGCGCTTTTTTCTTCTTTTCGTTTTGTTTGTTTTCACTCTTGCAGTCAGACTTTAAACCATGGCCAGTGAGCAGCCAGCACTTGATGTCGTTGGAGCAGCTGCCGCTGCTGGCGGGGATGAGCCCTTTCTGGGACTGCTGGACGTTGCGCTGCTGGCGGCGCTGATCGGCGGCGCTGCGTTCTACTTTTTGCGCAGCCGCAAGAAGGAGGAGGAGCCAGTGCGCAGCTATTCGATACAGTGAGTAACTGAATCTTCTTATCAAATCTTATCTATTTAAACATTTTAACCGTTAGACCCACCACTGTGAGCACCACAATGGCGACGGACAATTCGTTCATCAAGAAACTGAAGGCCTCCGGTCGCAGTCTGGTCGTGTTTTATGGCTCGCAGACGGGCACCGGCGAGGAATTTGCGGGTCGTCTGGCCAAAGAGGGTATTCGGTATCGGCTGAAGGGCATGGTGGCCGATCCCGAGGAGTGCGACATGGAGGAACTGCTGCAGCTGAAGGATATCGAGAACTCGCTGGCCGTCTTCTGTTTGGCCACCTACGGTGAGGGCGATCCCACCGACAATGCCATGGAGTTCTACGAATGGATTACCAACGGCGATGTCGATCTCTCCGGTCTCAACTATGCGGTGAGTACCTGCTCCGAACAACAACAACAACAGTTTCACTGATAAGACACCCATATGCCATTATCTGAGCGTCGTCCCGATTACACGAATCGTCCAAAAAATTAGCGGGTGTCGCTCCTATCAAGCAATGGCATTTGCAGATAACGCCACTTATCTATTAACTGTACCCTTGTACTGTCTGAATACTAAGCGTAACGGTATTTCGGGTGTGCCCGACTATGAGATACCCTAAATTCAACTGCAGGCTATCATTACACCCAATTATTATTTGAAGTTGATCAGGCGATCTTTATACAATTTTTACCATTTGAGTTAAAAAAACAGACGAAAAAATACTTAACCAAAATTTAGTGGCTCTCTTTATTAAAGTATCCAAGATAAGGACTTGATATCTATATTAATAGAATCAAGATATCGAACAAAAAAATTATAAAATGAAACAGCAAAATATATGGTCGAAAAGATTAGGTCTCTAATTTTAACAGTTTCTGATAAAGCTGCATTCAGATAAATCGACTCAGCTAGCTATTCGTCCAGATCTAGAATATATATGTATATATACCTTATACCCTTTTACACATTATCAACGCGTTCTCATTGTGTAATATAAACATATTTAATAGTAAAATGTGATGTGTACAGTTAATGATTACGTAGCGGGAAGTGAAAACTGTCGAGCACCAATTCGAGATTGGAGGGCATCAGTTGTAAAAAATCGAGGCTATTCTCGTGATTGAGATCAGCGAGCGAAAGGGAGGGAAAATAGTTAGAATTATTGTTCGTGACCTTTGGAAATTCAATAATTATCTTTTCTATTTTTGAACACTTGAATTTCGTTTTTTTTTTTTGTAATAAATTTATTTCTTGTAATAAATTAGTTTGTCTTTGAAAAATAACTAGAATTTTATGTGATCTTTTTGTTCTATCTGTAATTCTTTATCTTCTTTTTTATCTGTAATTAAAATGTTTTGGTTATCGAGCTCGAGAATTTATATACTAATTAAAATTATTTAAGTATAATGCAAACAATTTAGATTAAACCAAAGTTTTGCAATTCTTAGTCATTTTTTCTAAAATTTATTATTATTAAGTTATACAATTTCTAAATTAGTTTGTTTTAGCAGCTAAAACATTTTTCTACGCTGCTTTAAATTTTTTCATTTAACAAAAATTCAATTTCCGTTTGACGCACCCGTTTGTGACGTCACATTTGCTTAATTTGGTTTCGTTCACCTTGCATTAACATGCTGCTGGTTAACTACGTCGCAGATTTTGTGCGTCATGCTAGTTGGTCACACTGCCACATAACAGCTGTTATCGAAACGTGCACACGCTGTTCGAACAACTGTTGCGCAATTTTGTTTACTATTTGCGATGCGAAAAGTCTTGTCAATCACAATAATACGGGTTTGCTGAATGAAAAACTATTGCCATGTGAGGCGTACACGCGGAACACACAACTGGGCGTCACCAACAATGTTAGCCACGTTCGCTGCTGACCTTGGCACGCGCCGCTGGCAGCGGACGGGGCGCACTTTGATCTGTCTATTAAATAATTTATATAACAATAAAGCCGCGACACGCGTACCCAGAAAAACCCATCATGGGGTAATAGAGCCATATGTCAGTAATGATCGTTGTAATAATTTAAATTGTTCGCAATGCTTTGCAGGTCTTTGGCCTGGGCAATAAAACCTACGAGCACTACAACAAAGTGGCCATCTATGTGGACAAGCGTCTGGAGGAGCTGGGCGCCAATCGTGTCTTCGAGCTGGGCCTGGGCGACGATGATGCCAAGTAAGTGAATATCCGATTATAGCTACAAATCAGTTTATATTTATTTTCGATTTGGTTTTGTTAGCATTGAGGATGACTTTATCACTTGGAAGGATCGCTTTTGGCCCGCCGTCTGTGATCACTTTGGCATTGAGGGCAGCGGCGAGGAGGTGCTGATACGCCAGTATCGTTTGCTCGAACAGCCCGATGTGCAGCCGGATCGCATTTATACGGGCGAAATTGCCCGTTTGCACTCGATGCAAAATCAACGGCCGCCGTTCGATGCCAAAAATCCGTTCCTCGCTCCCATACGCGTTAATAGGGAGCTGCACAAGGGCGGCGGTCGGTCGTGCATGCACATCGAACTGAACATTGAGGGCTCCAAGATGCGCTACGATGCCGGCGATCATGTGGCCATGTATCCGATCAACGACAAGTCGCTGGTGGAGAAACTTGGCCAGCTGTGCAGTGCCGATTTGGATACCGTGTTCTCGTTGATTAACACCGACACGGACAGCAGCAAGAAGCATCCGTTCCCCTGCCCCACCACCTATCGCACCGCGTTGACGCATTACCTGGAAATAACTGCCATTCCGCGCACGCACATCCTCAAGGAGCTGGCCGAGTACTGCACGGACGAATCCGATAAGCAGCTGCTGCGCAGCATGGCCACGCTGACGCCCGAGGGCAAGGAGAAGTACCAGAGCTGGATACAGGATGCCTGTCGCAATGTTGTCCACATCCTGGAGGACATTAAGTCGTGCAGGCCGCCCTTGGATCATGTCTGTGAGCTGTTGCCGCGACTCCAGCCGCGCTACTATTCGATTTCGTCGTCGTCCAAGCTCTACCCAATGGATGTGCATGTTACGGCCGTGCTGGTCGAATACAAGACGCCCACGGGTCGTGTGAATAGGGGCGTGGCCACCACATATCTGAAGAACAAACAGCCCAAGGATGGCGCCGAGGAGGTGAAGGTGCCCGTCTTCATACGCAAATCGCAATTCCGACTGCCAACCAAACCGGAAACGCCCATCATTATGGTTGGCCCGGGCACCGGTCTGGCGCCCTTCCGCGGCTTCATCCAGGAGCGCCAGCACCTGCGCGACGAGGGCAAAACGGTCGGCGAATCGGTGCTCTACTTTGGCTGCCGCAAGCGCAGCGAGGACTACATCTACGAGGCCGAGCTGGAGGAGTGGGCCAAAAAGGGCACGCTCACACTGAAGACGGCCTTCTCGCGGGACCAGGCCAAGAAGATGTATGTGCAGCACTTGCTCGAACAGGATGCGGATCTGATCTGGGATGTGATTGGGGAAAAGAAGGGACACTTTTACATTTGCGGGTGAGTGTAAACCAATTCAAGTCAATTGCAATCTTTTAAACATATTCTTTTTTTGCTTTTTAGAGATGCCAAGAATATGGCCGTGGATGTTAGAAACATTCTAACGAAAATCCTGTCCACCAAGGGCAACATGAGCGAGACGGACGCTGTCCAGTATCTGAAGAAGATGGAGGCCCAGAAACGCTATTCGGCCGATGTTTGGAGCTAATCATTTGCTCGCCTTCTCTCGAGTCACAGTCGCGGAACAAAGCAAAGCAATGAAAATAAAAACCTAACAGAAACTAGAAGCCACACATTTGCATAAGCGTAAAGTCGTTTTAGTTAATTAAGCTATATAAATTAATTATATAAATCGGTTTGGGAACTTCAGCTGCGGTTCAACAAACGGCGTAAATCTAGTGTTAAATTGATTGATTATATAATCGCATAAATATATATATTTATATATATATATGTATATGATGCCTTTTAATTGTTGTACGTAATAATTTGCTGATGTTAACTATGATAATGATTGTAATTGTATTGTAAGTAGCTTGGCAAGTACGCAAACAATTAAGCAATTTTCTTACTCTACATTTTTAATTAGTTTGCGTATTTTGCTTTGGTGATTTCATAAAGACAAATGAAACAATTTGTGCAATTTTAAACAATATAAAATTGTATTTTATTTTTTACCCTAACGTCAACGAAAAATAAATGTTAAAAAATTGTACACGGTTAAGTTTATGCTTTATATAAATCGTTTATTTTTATTTTAAAGTATATTTATTTAGTTTCTGCTTACATTTTCGATAGTTTCCCTGCTGCGCTCAAAGTAGAAAAAAGGTACATTTAATTTTTAGATAACGCAGTTATTGTAAATATTATATTTTTTAATGCGGAGGTTTGGATTGAAGTAGAAAAGCAATATTACAGGGTAGCTGCTAATCAGACACTTTTAAAGAGAGAGAGAGAGAGCAATTGCGTGCCTAGGAAACCATAATGTTAATGTTAACAGTGCTCATTTGCTTCATGATTAGCAGAGTGTAACCTGTTGAACAATTACAGCCGATTAATTTATATATTACAAATGTATTTGTGTCAAATATTGATTTGATTTCAGATAACACCACTCCTGGTTTTATATTTTCTTATGTCTTTTTTTATATATTTTAAGCTCTTTCAATAATCGAATAAGCAACTTTTGGCAATCGATAGTTGGCACGCCGTGTCAAAATCTGGCAACGCTGCATTGCAACGGTAAATGCGAAAACGAAGAAACAAGTTTTGTGAAAAGTGCGCGTAATTGTTTTAAAATTGTGTTAATTAACGAAAATTGTGCTTTTTAATCAATAATATATGTGTCTGCAATATCCGTAACTTAAACCAGGTTAGTGCATTCTTCATTTATCCCGCTTCCGCCTCCAAAAATTATTCAATCAAAGACGCCCGCACGTTCGAAATGCGGCAGCGTGTACCGCAATGTTTCGGCCAAGCGGGCTGAGTTGAACATTTGTTGGGTTTTCTGTTTAGTAAAATCGGCATCGCTGAAGTTCTCCAGGTTGTTGTCGGCGGTTTCGGCCTTGTCCTGGCTAACCGTGGGCAAAATACCGTAGTTCGCGAAAAAACCGTAACCCTCGCGACGATGCACCTCGGCCAGCAGCTGCTCGTAGCTGGGCACTGGCACGCCCATGTCCAGTGTGAGCAGTGTGTCCGCCAGGCGGGCGTGATAGATTTTCAGCAGCTGCGGTCGCTTGTGCTTCAGCACGTCCAAGCTGAGGCTGGTGTAGAAGAAGTAGTTCAGATCAATGCCGGGACTGCCCCAAATGCTCAGCTGAAAATCGATGAAGATCACATCCTGCAGCTCCTTTGCTCCATTGTAGCTGAACAGCATGTTGTTGACCCACAGGTCACCGTGATTAAGCACCTTGATCTCCTTTTCAATGGGCGCCTGGGCGCGCACCAAATTCGCGCGCTGCTGCTCCATATATTTGCCTATCTTGCCGGCAATCCGCTCAAAGCCCGCCCAGCTGTTGACCAATTTGTGCAGCTGCTCGCCATTGCCGGCAAAGAAGCGCATTAGCAAGCCATCGTCCTTGGCCAGGCCCTGGGGCGATAGCATGCCATCACCATAGGCTTCAAAGATTTTCGGATCCTGAAATAGAAAAATTTTGGATAAAACTTAACAATTGGTAGCAACCCTGAATCGAAAAATAATTGATTATATTTTTAGGTATTAAACTTATCTAAAAGTTAGGTACAAAAAAAATTTTAAAAACAAAAATATGATTTCATGATACATTTACTTTTTCTTAAAACATTCTTTTATAAGAAGAAGACTAAATATATATATTTTTTTTTCTGCATAATCTAGTCGGGCTATTTTGTCATAAAATTTTGTTTTGATAAACATGAAATTTATTAGATATCTTTTTAAAATTTCATCCTCTCTTTGAGCTTTACGCACAGCTTTATTTAACTGAAAAACAGTGTATAAATTCATTCAAATTTAATTTAACTTAAATAAATATTGATTGATTGCGAATATAAAATTCTTTTAGGATTTGAAAGATAATTTGGATTTATAGATCAAAACATTTTCTTAAAATGATTGAAAATAAAAAAAATAATTTATCCTAAATAAAATTAAAAACTCAAATTTCTAACAAAAAAAAAAATTTCCCAATGACAATATTAAAACGAAAAAATTAATATATTAAAATATTTCCCAATTTTTACCTTTTCAAGTATTTATTCCTTTGCAGTTAAAGTTTTTATAAACTTATTCAAGTTAGGATTACTATTCTACAAAATTAAGTTTTCCCATTGATAATATTAAAACCAAAATTTTTATTTTTTAAAATATTTTTCTATTTTTATCTTTTCAACAAGACTTTTTCCTTGGCAGATAAAGATTCTATAAACTTCTTAAACCACTTAGTTTTACTATCCTACAAAATTAAGTTTTCCCATGGACAATATAAAAACAAAAAAAATAGATTTCCTAAATTATTTCCCAATTCTCTTCAACTCTTCAGCAACTTTCCCTCCACATTCAATGTTAATTCACATTTTCAACTTACCAGCGTTGCTAGCACCATGGAGACGGCATGGAATTCCGCCAGGCGTTCCATAACCAGGCGACTGTGCAGCTCATCCAGACCCTTCTCGCGTGAGCCCATGACAAAGCCCAGCTGGCCAAGATCCTCAAAGACCAACGTATTCTCCGGCTTTTTCATGCACTGATAAAGTCTGAAAATGCAATTTCCTTTTAGCAAATCAGTTTTATTAATCAAACTGAGTTTCTCACTTGGGTCCAAAGCGGCGTTTGCATTGCATTAGCAGTTCCATTCGCGGCAGCACCTCGTGGTAGGTGATCTTCTCCTTTAGGTACACCTGCAGATCCTCGATGAACTCAATCGAGTTGATGCGCGGTATACTCTTCACAATTACGGCCATTTGCTGCTGTTGCTCGTTTTGCTTTGCTTTCATATTTTGGCGCTTGTAATTCAAACGCACGCGATAGATTTGGCTGCAGTAGTTCTCGCCGGTGCTGCTGCCCATGCTCAGGTGTATTCCCGTTAGCTGAACGCGGCTCGTGCGCAGCGCCGTCTCCAGCACCTCCTCGAAAAAGGAGGCGTCCAGATGCTTGGGCGGCGATGCCTGCAATTCCTGATCGTACACAATGCTGCACATATTGTGATCTCAAGTGGTTTGAAAAGCTCGAACAGCGTGTTTGGCATTTTATATGAGCCACACACAAAACTTGCCGTTGTTTACACTTGCTGACAATGTGAAAAGAGTATATTGGGTCCGTGAAACTTGAAATTATATTTTGCATTTATCTTCACTTTAGACAAAGCGTGGGGATTTTAGTGATACGTTCACTGGGAGACTAGCAAATCGATAAATTATCGATAAACATCAAATCGAAAATCGATAAAAGTTGAACATTTTGCATAATTGTAAAGTTAGAGTCACTAAATTCGGTTTGCAAATCTTTGATGATCTCCCACAAAGTTTGCGACTTTTTTTCGTCCAGCCACGCCTACAAGAATGCCCCGCCCTAAAGTTTTTGAGATATTTGGAATATTCATTACTGGAAAGCTCCCCCCAAAAAAAAATGCGTGAATTGATATTTTTCCAAATTAAAATTATTTTTATCTGATATACGTTGAATGAGTATGGCGCTGTCGGTAACACCCGACTGAAATGTTTTTGCCTTTTGTTTGATTAGGCGTAATTAATAATATATGCATATAATTTCATTTAATAGGCGACAACAGCGACTATTTGTCTAATTTTTCAATATAAACAAGCACGCAATCTTTTTTATAAAATTTCACACACACACACACACACACACACACAAACGAAATTCTTTAAACTAGTTATTTCATTTTCGTATGTTTGTTTTGCTTGCATCTCTTTTTTTTTAATATCACGTTGACTTGTCTGTTTGACAGACGCTCCGACACTCTGGAATTATCTTGCCAAGGTTCGTTCATTTCTCATTTATGTCGATGATTATTTAAACGGCTAAACCCATTTGCTATTCAACTAGCTGTCAGACAGACAGACAGATTTGTCGGTCCTCAGCTGCCTCGTGTGTGTTTCCCACGTCTCTTTCTTTCGTCTCCCTTTCTCTCGGCTTAGATTACACTTTCGTTAGCTTTTCCTAGATCTCTGTGCTCGATACGCCCGCGATTTCCCGCAAAATCTCAGCTAATTCTTGATGCTTGTCTACGTCTGTGTTTTCGTTTTATGCAAATTTTGTAATTACTTATAATTTTAATAATTATTAATTCAGTTTTAAGTGTCATCTCTGAGTGGACCAAATGTTAAATTAATTTGTGAGGGCCAATTAATAATGTATATTATTAATTTATATTTTACATTTACAACTCATATAATAGTAATAAATATTTAATGTACGGGAAGGGGTAATCATTACAGGAAATTTTTTTTTTAAGACAGTTTTTATTTTATATATAATTTGTATTTAACTGAACAAATTAATTATCTTTTTTTTTTAATATATATTTTTATTTTTTATTTTTTTTTATAATTTTTTTATATTTTTATATATTATTTTACTTAGTTGAACAAATTAATAATCTTTTTTTTCTTAATTCAATCGTTTTTTAAAAATGTTAAGTTTATTCTGTTATATATAACAGTAAATTTAATATATAATATGCAATATGTATATTAATATTACGAACTTGTTATATTAGAAACATTTGATAAACAGATTATAGAAAAAGGAAATAAATAGGGATACGTTTTTATTAATATGCTTAATATTAAATGAAAAAGACGACAACATTAAAGATTATAAAATATTGTGATAAGCTTTTATAATATGCTTAAACCGTTGTCAGGTAGAAATTTAGTAGAAACAGACTGATATAGATGACATACATTTTTTTGTTTATCAGAAATTATAATAGGGTATAAAAATATGCATTTATTTTGTTGGGTAGAAAAACTTGATGCACATATTTAAAAGCAAAATATTTAAAGTTCCTTAATAGAAAGCTTATTCAGAAATGTAAATGAACAATTTAATGAAAATGTGTGTGCTTAGAACGAGAAAATTATAACAATTAAATTGAATAGTAAGTAATTGAATTTTACGCCTTTATTAAGTGCTTTTTTATTTGCTCTATGTTTACCGTAATATCTGATCGTAGTCAAATTTGTCTTTAGGTCAGTTGCTTGCGTTTAAAAAGTTTTCTATATAATCAAATTTAGATTCAGTCATGCTATATTTATTACACTCAAAAAAATTCAAAGTTTGCACTAATAAAATTAATATTTCCTAAATTATTTATTCATATAATAAGACACGGCTGAAAAAAATTAAAAAATTTTTTTAATGATTAATTTTTGGTAAAATCACAAAAAAAATACAAATTTATGCAATTTTTTCGAGTGTAACTACTGTAAGGAATTTGCATTTATTGTTGCTGGGGCCAAAAGTGATGAAATAACTGTTGACTCAATCAGGGGCAATCAAAAGTTATGCAATTAATTTTTTTTATTCAACGTGAACCGTTAGAACAACAAGGTGCATTTGTTTCTCATCGCGTTCAATCGAAGAGTTGCAAGTCATCTAAACGCTTCAGCGTGAACTTGAGACTTTCGAGCGTGCGTGCGTTGCCTTCGAACATGAGTTGAACTTTCTGTCTGGCGAATTCCTCGTCGTGGAAGTTCTTCAGCGAGTTATCCTCCGAATCAATGCCAATCATGCTCATCAGCGGAAAAAACCCAAACGCGACAAAGAATCCGTAAGCCTCGCGGGAGCGTATCTCGGCCATGATGTCCTCGAATGTGGGCAACGGTTTGCCCCACGGCAGCTGCTTCAGGCAGCCAACCAGTGCGGCATAGTACGCATCGATTAGCTGTTGCCGCTGCGTTTTTAACACATCCAGTTCCAGGCTGGTGTTCAAAAAGTAGTTCACATCGAAGCCCAGGCTGCCATAGAAGCATAGCTGAAAGTCAATCTGACAAATACAAATTTGTCAATAAAGAAATATCTATTTAGAATCTCGGTTTTAACATACAATTTTTGTTTGCTGCACTTTGAATTGTTCGTCGTACTTGAAGAATATATTGTTGACCCACAAATCGCCGTGGTTGAGCACGTTGTACGCCCCACGCAGCGGATAAACCGATTTGAGGACGCGCACCGTGAAATGCTCGTGATAGCGATACAATTTCTGGGTGATCGCACCGAATCCCTCGCAGTCACTGATCAGCGCCGCCAGCTTGAGCAGCTGGGTGCCAAATAGCAGCTTAAATGGCTCCGATTTGATCGCATCCATGTGCAACAGTCCAAACGGATAACGATCGATGATCGTCTCGGGTTCACGCTCGGCCATGACCATGGTCAGGGCATGGTATTCGGCCAACTTGCGCATCACCAGCGTCGCATGGGCGGCATCCAGGCCCAGTTGTCGGCACTTCAGCTGATATCCCTCACAGCAGAGGTCCTCAAAGATGATCGTCTGCTCCGGTTGCGTGGTTGAGTAAAAGTGTCTGTCAAATAAACAAAGTGAACAACGATTTCTTTAAATAACATTCAATTTGTTAAGATTAACATGTTTAAGAAACTAGAAACATTTAACAAACTAAATTGGAAACTTGGCCTAGGCAAGATTTTCTAATATCAGGTTGCGAATTATATGACTAAAAAGCAATTGGATTAAACAAAAAGTTTTTCAATTTGTAAGAAACACTAGAAAAAACTGCATTTAAGAAAAAATTTTAAAAAATTGTTGAAGCAATTAAAAAGTTAATGGAATTAATGCGTAAGAAACACCACGAAAAACTGCATAAAAGAAGAAATGTTATAATAAAATGAGCAGAACAGAGCAGAGCTAAGAATTTATCCTAAAAATAAGTTTTTACCATAATTTTTTAAAGAACATAACAAAAATGCAGGAATAAAACGAATTAGTTTTTATTTTTTTTAGAAACAAAAGAATTCGTTTTACTTTGCAAGGTTTTATTTTTTATATTTTGCTTCACTTGATGCTTTATCCAATGTATTTGCAACCAATTCAAGCTAAATTTAAACCACTTTTCTCTTTTTTTTTATAAACTTTTTGTTTTATATTCGATTGACTAATCAACAGGTTGCCAATAGTACGTTCCTTTTAGCTTCGCATTTAGTATTATTTAGTATATTTTTGATATCAACTGTCCGCTTACCTGGCCCCCAATGTCCAGTTGTCTTCGTCAGCAGTCTTCGTTGTCCGCCACATGAGCGCCTCCAATTTAGGCTTAATATGCAAATAGAAGACAGACTCCTTGTTGTAAATGTGAAGGCGGGCCAAAATAGCCTGTTTCTCGGCCGGCATGCATTTGACTATCAGCGAGACCTCCAACAGTTTGCGTTCCGCTGTCTGGTACTTGACACGGGCCCGGTAAATGTTGCTGCAGTAATTCTCGCCGCCGCGCGTCAAATCCGTCAGCTGAACATCGAGCACATTGAGATCCTGCTGCTGCAGGCCGTGCTCCAGCGAGCGCCTGAAGAACTGCGGCGTTAAATAAAGCGGCAGCGTCTCCGAGCCCGACATTGTGTTTGGCTGCGAATTGAGTGCCACAACTTGACTACTGTACGCCTTTTATATGGGAAATCAAAGTGAGCCCCGGAATGGGCTTCAATTGACCCCTTCGGGTGCATCGGTCTGCGGCTTGATTGTCTCAATGGAAATGCATTTCATGACGCGACAATGGATTAGCGGTGGCTGCTTTGATGCAATATCACAAATGTGTACTTGTTTTTTCAATCAGCCAAAATATGCCATTTAAATTTGAAATTTTTTATAATTTAGCAAGGAATATGACTTATAATAGGCTAAAGTAAATCTTTATTTTTTAAGCAGCGTGATTACATCTGCGAATATTTTTTTATTACAAAGATCTTTTATATCAAAGGCGAAACTACTTAAAGCTATTGGTCCAAATATTACCTGGATTGAATAGCGAAACAAATCCTGAGTAAAGTTTGCAAAGAAGTTAATTGAGAATTATGTTTTTATTTTGATTTAAATTGTGTGATTTAAATTGTGTGCTTGTGCATTTTAGTCTGTATTTATGAATGCAAGGTTGTTGAAATGCTTGTAAAGCCATAAGGCAGAGTTCAGGGTAGGTTTTTGCCAGGTACTGCCGACTCACTTGCTCTATATCGCTAAAAACCATTTTGTACATAAATTCGTACATAAATTCGTAAATTCATAAAAGAGTGTACAAAGAGAATTATGCATATTTTTATAAACGTTTATTTTTACCTCAAAACTAAACAATTTAGTTTTGTGCTCTGTCTTTTTCTTATATATATATATAATAATCTATATATATTTATATATTCTTATATATTCTTCTTCCTTTAACTTTGTTATGTATAGCAACAACTTGTTAGTGCAAATATTGAGCAGACTCGAACGTGTGATTTAAATTTGCTGTGTTTACTTAATGATATCATGCAGCAGTGCAACAGAAATGAATAAGTCAAGTTGGGCAGACAGTTTTCAAATGACTTCCTCTAGAAATTGAGGCGAAAATGTTGCCCATAAAATACAAAAAAACTAAATTTGTTCCAAAATAACAATAATATTGTAAATACATTTATAAGTATATAAAAAATTCAAAAAATATATTAACGCATATATAAATATGTTTTTATAATTTTGCTTTTATTTAAAATCTGTCTTAGATTGGGCCAATAACTAAATTTCGTGATGACTTGATTTTACTATATACCTAATACTTGTCTCTACATTCATATAATTCTATTAGCACATTTAATTGCACAATTTTTTTCGACACTTCCCAAGAGAACACCGAAATTGCCAACTCCCAAATTACTGCTCGTGCCAAAACTGTATACATTTTAGAGAAAAATAGTTAATTTGACTCAATTCAAAAATATTTTAAGCTTACTTTTGTATGAAATTTTTATTTTTTCTGTACAAAATAGAATATACAAGTTAATTGTTGCATAAATAAAATATATTTTAAAATTTAAATATAATTATCTGAATAAGTTCTCTGAAAAAATTCATGTTTAATTTGCGTTTCGATAAAAAAGTAGTTATTTTTAATTTTATTTTCGTTTTTAATCTACACTTTTATATTCTGACTGATTTTTGTGCCAACTATCGTTTTCGTCAACGAGTCGTTAAAAATACGCCACCCAATTAAAAAGTCCATTAAATTCATTGAAGCAGCACAGCTACGACAGATCATTTTAATTGAACTCTGGTCTATAAAAAGCTAAATCGGGTATGACATAAGGCTAAGCCCTTTACGTACAGCTGTTTCTTGTTTATTTGCCTCTTTAAGCCGTCTCCACTTTTCGTTCAGGTTGATGAACCCATTTAGTAATCATTAAAGACGCCGAGTTCGTCGGCGCGATTTAGCGCCCATTTGTGATAGTCGTTGAGGAACTTTTGCGAGAAGATGGTATCCATTTGCCGTTGCTTGAAGCTGTCGTCCTTCATGTTCTCAAGGCTATTGTCCTGCGCCAGCTCTTTGGGCAGTGTAATCATCGGCAGAAACGCGAACAGGGCAAAAATACCGTATGTCTCGCGACTGCGCAGCTCCCAAAGTAAATCCTCATAGCTGGGTATTTGCTCGAATCGCGCGTACTCCAAGGCATCCCGGAATGCCTTGTAATAGACCTTAATCAGATCCTCGCGGCGCTGCTGCAGCAGCTCCAATTGGACGCTGGTGTTCAAGAAGAAGTTCAAATCGCAGCCGGGACTGCCATAAAAGCTAAGCTGAAAGTCCACAAAAATGGCGCGCGTCGGCACTTCCGGCTGTTTACTGTTATCGTAGGCATACATAAAGTTATTCGTCCACATATCGCCATGATTGAGCACCACATAACGGTCCCCCGGCTTAGGTTTGGCAGCGGCCAAACAAACTTTTCTGAAATTGTCCGCGAAACGTTGCAGATGCGCCGTTATCTTCTCGTAGCCGGGCCATTTGGCTGAGGCATTAATAAGGCCTTTGAGAAAGCCGCCAAATATATTCTCGAATGTGTCTGATTTCAGTAAAGTTTCCTCACTCAGCATGCCATGTTGGTATTGCTGAACGATCTTCGGATCCTGCAAAGAATCGATGCTCTATATAAACAGTTATCTATATATATATTTCCCTTTTACCTTCTTGGCTAGCACCATGGAGGCGGCATGCAACTTGCCCAGCTGCTGCAGTATTAGCGAGGCATGCGCCCAGTCCAAACCTGATTCCCGTGAGGCCACTTTAAAGCCGTCGACCTTCAGATCATTAAATACAATGGTCTGCACGGGTGTCTTAATCGAATGGTAATATCTATCGATAAATTTTTAATTAGCCATCGCTCTTCACTTTCACTTTCATGCTGGGAACTCACTTGGCACCGAAGATTTCGCCATTGCTGAGAATATCCAATCGGGGCAAGACATCCGTATAGGTTTGTTTCTCCTTGAGAAATACCCGAACATCCTCCAGAAACTGTGTCTCCTCTGTGATGGGTATCGTTTTCACTATGAGCGAAAGTTTCTCGGCTTTCGCCGACTCTTTGCCATCGGTCCATCGGGCAAAGGTAACCAGCACTCGATAAATGGCCGAGCAGTAGTTGTCACCCGGATTGCTGCCCCATTCGAAACTGATATCGCGCAAAGCGACTTTCGATTCGCGCAGGCCATCTTCTAAAGTTTCCACAAAGAATCCTTCGTTTAAATAATCGGGCACAGATATATTTTGTACGTTCTTTATTATCACCATGTTGCCGAATATAGGGGAACGCGACTTGTTAACTTCTCGCATACAACTGATTAAAATAGTGTTAGAGACTTGATGTTATATACTGATTAGTTTTTTTTTGCGGTATTTCGTGCTCTTTACGACACTTTGGCGCTCTCCAATTTCGATGTCATCATGAATACAAACGAAACGATAACAGTGCATAGTGGCTCAAGAGTGAGAGAAAATTTAAGAAAATAAAAAACAAGGGGAATTTTTTAAGTAAATATTCCACTTTGAATAAGATAAAGAATAATATATTTGTGTGTCATTTATTTATAGTATTTATTGTTTGATTTATTTCTTTAGTTATCATATACATATATAATTATCATTTACATATGTAAAGTTGACCTAATTTAATTAAAATTTTACTCATTTAATTTCGCATAGGTTTTTATATTTAAGTCTAGTGTGCAAATCACAAACCGGTTTGGTTGTGTATATTATCAATTAAAATATTTCGGCCAGTCATTGTCTATGCTCATCATCAAACTCTATCATAAAGTGGTATGTTATTTATGCCTTTTTTGAAAAAAGAAGGTAAATACATAATTGAAATGTACCTCATATGTGGATAATATGGGTAATAATTAGGACACCAATCTTTAGGTAACTCAGAGTTAGTTAATTTAATTAGCATCATATTTGTATATTTATTAATAAATATTATTCTGAAAGGGTATAAATCAAGCGACTTGCCAAAAAATTTACGTTTGTTTTCGTTTTAAAAATTTACACAAAATGCTAGCGAAAATAGAGTGAGACAGGAAATGTGTTGGTTCTGAAACACCGCCTCGTCAATGGGTCAATGAAATATTCATAGCTAGGCGTACCTAAGAGATTAGCGCCTGGCTAATATTTATTATTCAACATGTTCTGCATAAATAACTATATACTTAGGGTACTCATGATACGCATATTATAACCACATTATTATTTTATTACTATTTGTTATGACGGGCGCAACAAAAAGTTTTTAAGGCAAGAGTAAAAATTGCGTGCTGTCGTCATTTTTGGCGCGTGTTGAAGCACGATTGGTATCTATGTGCTATATCTTCAATTTGTTATCTCTTTATCTTTATAGCGTATAACGAATAGCTTAATTGCTCTCGACTAGGTACAACTAAAAATGTGTAGCGTCATTTTCAAATTTTGATTTATGATACATTATCAGAGCGAGCGCACAATAAGTTGATAATAAAGCAAAGTACTCAATAAAGATTTTATCGTTTGAATTAAAAACGTACTAAATGAAGCAAAGTGATTACTGAATGAATCAAATAAACGTTCAATTTAGTTAACTAACTAAACTTTAAACTTTGTCTTAATATCTACAACACATTCAAGTGAAAAGGTTGTATTTGTGCTTGCCTTATAAACTAACTTTTTATTCGCAATTCAATTTTGAAAAAATGCTTTTTTGACCAAACAATTCTAACAAATTTTATTTTCGAAAATGAATATATTTTGAATGTGGAGTTAACATTTAGGACAAATCATGATCAAAATGCCATCAAACGTGAAAATCGGTTCACTTTTGACAAAGTTATGGGGGTTTGATATATGGACGCTATGGAATCTGACAACTTTACATGTCAAAATTTTTGTCGATTTTGGGATGATTTTTGACCAAAAATTTGACCCCCCAAAATCACTTTCAATGTTGTTTTTTATGCTAATTGTGACAAATAAAATCGATTAAAACTATAAATTCGCAATTCTAAATTTTGAAAAAAATTTTTTTCCAAAATTCACAAGGGGGAGTACATGCTTTTTTGACCAAAAAATCCCAAAAAATTTTTTTTTTGAAAATGAATATATTTTGAATGTGGAGTTAACATTTAGGACAAATCATGATCAAAATGCCATCAAACGTGAAAATCGGTTCACTTTTGACAAAGTTATGCAGGTTTGATATATGGACGCTATGGAATCTTTTATTTAAGACCGTGAACGAGTATAACGCAGTCGGTATCGCCCGACTGCAATGTTTTTCCTTTATTTTTAATTTGATGGCAAGCAAAGACAAACACCCCGGGATACATGATTTTAATAACTCTCGTGCCTTTTTTTGGCCTGGCAATTTCTGGTGCTGTTTTTCGCTTAAGTTTGTGCAGGCTAGACCGGCATTTTGTTCCCTACATAAGTAACAAGTGACACCCTTATTCTCGTTGATTTCACCCTTGTTTTTTCGGAGTTTCATTACTTGCCGCAATACGCGGTTATTTATGCCTTTTTCTGGACACAAATTAGTGGGTTTTATTTTTATGTGCATGCTAGCCGCGAAATAAATTACTGCTGTTTTTATAAGGGGAAATGTGGTTTAAACAAAATCAAAAAAGGTTGCTGTATGTACTCAAATTATGTCCTAAAACGAAATAATTTGAAATGAAAATAAAAGAGAAAATCCCGAAAATGATTTGACGTAAAAAATCATTTGCACGAAGTTTATTTGAAATTTTTGTTGACTATACTTTGACAAATAAAATGGAAAAGATCGGACAAGGTTTTATGAATGAAAATTTAATTATTGTTGGATCGTATTGAAGCAAAGGTTCGAGTAAATTTAGTTGAAATGTTTTTTAAAGATGCAAAGTAACACAAAAATAAAAAAATGGATTAATAATCATTAAGAGCGCTTCATTTCTAAAGGTTAATAGCTATATTATCAGTTTTTTATATCAAAACACAATTTTGGCTTTTACTCAGCTTACCAAACTTTGCTTTTTGTCTGTATAGTTCTATCGGGATGCTCCCGGCATCATTTCAAACGTATTTGTGAGCCTTTTAGAAAAAACTTGTACAAAGACAACAACAACATAAACAAGCTGTGGGTTTTGCGAGCTTTGCCCCAACTCAGGAGCAATGCATTTTTTGCAGCTGTGCCTTACGATACGCATCACCAGTTGCTTTTTTGCGTTGGCCAGCCGGGCTTACCACGGGTTAGAAGGGGCCACGGGACGGGGAAAGGGGCGGGGTGCTACATGAAAGGCCAGTTCGCCATATTTGCTACGTTTGGCGCTTTGCCTTTGAGTTGCCAGCGGGCAAATACACACAAACACACACACACACACACACACACTCAGATCTGTGCATGTCACGTGTTTTTGCAGTTCATGACGGCTTAATTAAGTCGCATGTTAGTTTTTCTCTCTCTTTTGCTATTCTTTTTTTCTCTCTTTTCTCTTTTTTTCATTATTTTTGGGTGCCTCGTTTGATGAATGCGAGATTTTTCCCGAGCTGCCGTAGCATAAATTTTGCATTAAACGTTAAACGAAATGCATTAATAAACAACAGCGTTTAAATGCGCGATTGCACACAAATTAGGGACCGTGGCTTCGCCGGATGTCTGGCGACGCCACGCCTCGTTTTACCCTTAACTCTTAACCCGTCGAAAACCAACCACAACAGAGACGGACGCACCGTCGCCCGCTTTGGCGACCGCCGAGCACCGCTGATGTATGCGATTTTAATCGTACGCTCAGACACAAACATGATGCGAGCCCCAACGAATGCCGAAAAACCAAAATCCATGACAACCCCATCGACGGGATGCAAGGATAATGGGGTGGCCTGCTTTGGTGAGACACAACAACAGCCCAACTGGGCTGCAGACTGTGCTGAATAAATGACCATAATCAAACACTTTACGCCTGAAAGCATGCCAGGCATTCCATTCTCTCTGTTGCCGCCGAAGAAAACAGTTGCCTAAGCTGGTTTTAGATTCGGCCGCTGCTCTATCTGTGTGCATCAAAGTAGCCGTCGCCGGTGGCCAAATTTAATTAGTACCCTCCAATGGAGTTCCCTAGCTAGGCACACATTTTTGTGTAGGGTACTTCACTTTTTTAAACTGGGAAATTCTAGTCGAATCGAGTCTGTCACGAGTTGATTATGAGACCAATTGTTTTTATAGTTTTACTTTTGTTTAGAATTTGTCTTGAACCAATTTAAGAAAAAATTCCCTTTTTAATTCTAAATTATACACTTTAATTGGTTGATAAAAGGTGTCCGGACTAATAAAAAAAACACGCGAACTTATTGCACGCTAAGCTGGAAAAGAGCTCAACGAGTATAAAAAGAAGAATAAAAAAAAACAGAAAAATGATAACGGAGGTATTAATAAAATTGTACGCATTTAAGATTACTCAATTCAATTTACACTTAAAATATTTGCATAAAAAATCCTAAAGTTACTCTAAATTTATTAATTGTATAATTTTGATCTTAAATATTTGAAATATAAAAATTTGCTTTTTATTTTTCCTAAATTGAATTTACGAGCATTTTTCTTAGTTTTCTGAAGACAACTGTTTTAATTGATTCTTGTTTACAGTTTTTCTCTTATTAAAAGGTTAGAATTCCGTTTTTATATATTATGTAAAAATAATTGTAAGCTTTAAGTTAGAAGAAGCTTGAAATTAGAAGAGAAAGATTTAGTGCGATTTATAACATCTTATTATATCCCATTTAAACCTTATTTTTGCCCGCTTTGACTAGAATTTCGAAGAGTGTACAGCTTTCGGCTTGTGTCCACTTGTTAAGATGCTCTTGTTGTTTGGCTACTGTTAAATTAAACTTCATTTGCACGTAGCGCGCAGAGGGGCTGCAGCTCAACCGTTGCCCGCTGCCCGCTCTCCGTTGCCCGCTCTTTGCCGGCTGCCCTTTAATCACAGTTGGCGCAAATCAAACACAAACAAATACCATCGTCATAGGCTATGGTGCTTGCGTATGGGATGCGTTTCGGTGGGTTTGGCTCGGCTTTTCGATTGTCTGTTGGCAAGTTGCAAAAACTGTTGCATACCGTTGGGCGGCGGCGTTGGACTGTCGCATGCCTAGCATACTTTTTAGCTGCGTGGCCAAGCGCATGAATAATTGATTTCCATTGCCCAAATGTTGTGCCATTTCACTCACTCACTCCCTCACTCTCACTCGCTCGGCCACTCTATTGGGTGCTCACTCCGCCAACGTCTCGCATTCATTTGTCAGTTGTTTCCCCCGAACTCAAAAATGAGCGTCAGTTTATTTGTCTGTTTGTCTGTTTGTTCGTTCGTTCTTTCGTTCGTTGGATTGGGTTGGGTTTGTTGTTTATTTGTTTGTTGCTGTCGTCACATGCAACATATTTTTGCTCGCCACTTGCATAATTCGCCATCCGCTCTCCCCGCACCCCAAAATTCGCACTGTTTTTCCAGCCTGTCGCTTATCAGTTTATTTTTGTTTATACCCCTTTGCGTGCTACTGTCGCTGATCCGTCTACGGCCCCACCGACTGCCCCCTCTGCCCCTCTTGTCACACATTTTATTGGCATACGTTTTGGTCTGGTCGCGTGTTCTGCTTTTAATCCCGGCCAATGCATTACGTTGCCATGGTCCGGCTTAACTGGAGGCCACCAAATTTTTACTCATTTATGGCTAACTTTTCGGTTTGCTCCACGAATATTTTATTGCAGCATATTATTATGTTGTGTATATATATATATATATTTTATAAGCCAGCGAATTCAAAGCTCTTCATGAAATATTGATATAAATTAATTACACCATTTTTGTTGTTTTCATCTAATATGGAATGTTTTTTATAAACAAAAACTGTTAAAAATAACATGGCAGAATGGCTTAACTACCTTATTGATAAATTTGAAAGAAAACAAAAACTTTCTAAATACTTTCTGTTAGGCGAAACCTAGCCTTAAGCATTATCCTTGTACTGCTCCATTTACAATATCTGATTTTTAGCATTTTGTTTTTTAATAAAAAGTTGACTTGAAATAAAGTTGCAAGCAAAAAAAATATAACAATTGGAAAAAATATTTACATTTATATCATATCATAGGAATTTTACTTTGCGATATTTTCTCTTATATTATTGCAAATATTGTGTTTATAGTTTATATTTATTTTAGTTTTTTGCGAGCTATTATAAATATAATTATTTAATTATAATAAATTAAATCGCATAAAGTGTAAATATTGCTGGTTAGAATTAGAAGCCAGTTCTATTCTTCCATATAATCTCTTTAATCTTAGAAAAGTTAGATCAAGTTTGTTTAAAATAATTAAAGGCCTGATAAAAATTTAATGATAGTCTTAGTTGCTTTGGTTTTTAGCACGTCTGAGAGGTTGTTGTAATACCCTCTCTAACAGCCTACGAAAACCTGCTCTTAAAGTCGTACCTGCTAATGTACCCAGTTAATATATTATAAATTAATATGTAACCAAAACGCGTAATACAATTCTTTTTTAATTTCTCCACTGTGTCCTTATTCAGATCTCCCATTACCAATAATATTTTGACTCGTGTAAAGAATCTTGGAAATAATGATATATGATGATTTATCTTCATTTATCATAATAATTGATAATTTAAATTCTAATTTAAAAAAAATAAAATAAAAATTGCCAAGCTTCACAAAGTGTAAAAAACAATCATTTTTAAACTTAACTCAATAATGGCAAAAAAGTTGATTTTTTGTATAAATTAATTATAAAATTGAACATAATATTAGCTTAAAAGTTTCTTTTTATTATTACTTAAATTTTTTTGCATTTAAGTTCGTCACAACTAGGGTTCTGGCTGTTCTTTAGATCTAAAAAAAAATATACCCTAGACTGTTTAACTACTTTAACGCGGCCCTAAATCACTGTCGAGCTTCAGACTCAATTTCAATCTCAATCGGAAATCGCTGTTGCTGCCGGTGACACGCCAGTTAACAGTAGAAGATTTGTTTGGTGCTTCGTATCAATGTCTGGGCTGGCAGCACACCGTTTTGTTGGCTCGCGATGCATGCGCGGACATTGGCTGTCTGTGCTCCGGGCGGGGAGTGCATGCTGGGGCTGCGGCTGAACGACACGCTGGACAGCAATAAATGTCAGATGGCAATTAAGTTCGGCTGTGTGGCGCGCAGAGCAACCCCCTCTCGCCCAGCGAGGGGTAGTTAGAATATCCCATCTGACGTCACAGCTTGAGGGGTTGTTTACACTTCACCCGCTTTCCATGCCTTCCAGTCGGGCTTCCAGTGAGCGCGGCGGTATTTGGCTCTCGCAAATGTTTGCTATTTGTTTTGGGATATTTTTTGTTGCGCTTTGGCGGCAAATCCTCCACTAAGCTGAAGACGTTGTCAGGTGCGCGTGTGTGTGTATGTGTGTGTGTGTTGGCAGAGAGGTGGGCAATGCGAGAGTTGGTTGTGTGGCGTTCGCTTAATGGAAACTGAAACACCAGTTGATTGCCTGGCGGTGTTGCATTTCAGCCTGTCCCGCTGCCTGTCTGTCTTATGCCAGGGAGTATATTGCATGCGGTTGCTGTGGCAAGAGCGAGTGAGAGAGAGAGACAGTTGTGTTGGCCAGCTTGTTGCAAACGGTTTCTAGTTTCTTATGGCTAACAGTTTTGACAAGCCCAATATTAATGTGTAATCCTATACGGGGGGCCACTAGATGCAACATTTCGTTGCACAGCTTACGGTATTTTTCTACCCCTTTCTGTTGCGTGTGTGGGTGGGTGTTTTTGTGTCCCACATGGGACCATAAGGTAATTAACATGCGATTTGCCCATTGCATTTTAAAGTGTCATAAATCAGCGCATTGTTTGGTTCACGACTGTCAATTGTTGGGGTGTGTTCTATCCGGTTGACAGTGGCAGCCGTGGGTGTGTGTGTGTGTTGTTCATTAAAAAGCTTACATTACCGTTAATTTCCTAAAGGCATTCGATTGGAAAACATGATCATACGATTAGTGCGAAACAAGTCTGGGGAAACCGGAAAGATTTGTTATCTTTGCCGTGCCGAAAATTAAAAACTCTTACAAAAAAATAAAAGAGAAGTGAAATAAGTAGGAATATTCTTCTTTTTAATCATCAAATGAAAGGCGAAAAAAATCTAAATAAAAATATGAAAATTAAAAAATGAATAAAAAGGCCATAAAATATATAAATTCTTAATCAAGACGAAGATTTTTAGTTATTGTTATTCATATATGATATCATGGCAAATTTCGTAGTATTTTTTATTCCAAATCATTTAAATTTGGTTTATTTTATTTTGAAATTTGGTTCATTTAAATTTTGGTTTATTTGTTTTAAAAATTTTATATATGTCAGAAAATTATTTAAAAGTTTATTTATAACTTGGGGTTTGAGAGAATTATAATTAACCTGGCTAGAACGATTGCCACAAATCTGGTTGAGAAATTACCCTGTAAAATTGCTTTAAATTCGCGCGGGCGGCATTTAAATGGAAATCGCGAGCCCAAGTCAGCGCCACATAAATACAAACAAACACCGAGAGAGGGAGAGAAACACTTCCGTCTGCTGCTTGCCATTTCCGTTTCCGGTGTGACGCGTGCGTGTGTAATGTAAGCTCTGATTTTGATTGCCCTATGCCTCGAATGCCTAAGAAATGAAAAAAAAACACATAGAAAATAGTATGTAAATTTTAAAGGCGCGTGAAAATAAAAAAAAACATAACTAGGCTTGCGAATGCTTGGCTAAGTGCTACCCTGTACACAGCTTCATCTTTTTCTTGAACTAAAACATTAGAAAAGTTGATTTTTTAATAAAAACGAAAGTTTCTTGTTTAATTTATGTGCATATAAATATGGAATCAATAAATTAAATAAAAATATTTTTAGATATTTATAATTTAAGAAGAGAATTTTTATATTTGTAAGCTCGTAGATGCTACACAAAATTATAAACCCTCTGTTAAAAAAAAAGGAAACTCGAAAATAAACGAATTTCTAAAAGAGCAGCTAGACTTAACTCTAGCTGGGGCAGTTAATCCGACTCCGACTCACCCTATAAGCAATGCTCTCACTAAGTTCAACGCATAAGATCAAAGGCACGAACGCATTAGACCATGTCTTCTTCTTCAATTTTGCATAAATTAAATGGCCTAAACGTCAGTCAGACCAATGTAACTAACAGCAACAAAAAAATGTCTAGCCACTTTAAGGCAGCTTAAAGTTGTTCGGATTGAAATGGATTAGAGTCTTTTTCGGTATATTCATGTGGCTTGCAAGCCACAAAAACCAACACAAAGTGAGGGGGAGCCAAGGAGAGAGTGTAGCAACCACCTTGAGCCGTGTGTTGTGGTTTGACTTATGGTTTTGACTCTTGCTTGACAGTTACCCGGCTAAAATGGCTTCCTGTCAACTGGCACCTGTTATGTGGGAGTTTTTGAGACATTTTCAGCACAGAAAACAAATGTTTATGACACATTTAACACATGTGGTTACGCACACACACACACAAAAAGCCTTGCGGGAAGGTCTTCAATTTAAGCAGCTTCAATGCATATTTAGCACGTTTCTTATGCAAAAGTAATTTCAATACTTTTACAAACGCAAATCCACAGATAAATTAATCATTATACTCGTTTTCGAAGTGAAACTAGTAAATTGCGTTTGTGCAATGTCCAAATGAATGCAACTTTTTTCGGCTCTATTGAAGCTAGAGACTTGAAACTTTGGATATATACTTTTAGTTATCTTTTCCAGTCCAAGTGTCAAGATTTATGTGACACGTCCACTGAGTGGCTGGCGATTCGATAACATTTTATTTACATTTATTCTACATTTTAAATTGATGCAATAAAAAAACAAAATTTTTGTATATTTATTTATTAATTTTTAACTATATTTGTTCTTAATTTTTCAAGGATATAAATGTTTATCTCCAAGATAGGTTAAAATAGCTTTGCAAAATGTGGGGAAATTTTTTGAAATCCGGAATAAGATTTGTTTCCCCATATGTAAATGTACAATTTTTCACAATCTATATTTGGTATCTCTTTCGGACTTTACACGCTTACAAAAGCTTCAATCCGACTTTTAATGTTTGTCAAAAATGCAAATATTTCATTCATTCATTGTATGAATAAGCATGTAAAATTCCCCCACCTACAATTTAATTTGGTTTTAAATTGATTTATATCAGTCAATGCTTAAGACTTATCAGACTAATATTACTGATAGCTCTTATCAATTCACTGAATCCGATCAAAATTTAAGTTACATGAAGAGTTTGACGAAATTAAGCACTAACTGTAGCTTATCTAATCAATGATCAATTTGAAAGGTTAACCCCCCTTATAACATTTTAACAACACTTTCGCTTATCAACAAGTGATTCACTGAGCAGTTGCCTATATAAACTGCAAAACACACCCCCAATCTACACTACAGTCTTTGATCAGTTACGGGACAGTCAACAACAATGAACTCTTTTACTAAACTGATTGCTTGTGCAGTGATTTTGGCCCAGCTGCTGGCCACAATCCACTGCGGAGTGAGGTTCAACACGGATCGTTGGGTCGCTTCCGACAAGTCAAAGGATTTCCCCGAAAATGCCGTCGTGGGTGGCATTGATTTAGACGGTTACGACAACTACGTGGCACGCGTCAGTTATGCAAACTTGATTCTGCCGGCGCGTGTTCAATCCGAAAGTGGAAATTGCACCTTTAACACCGCCTCTGGCGCCTATCAGGCGACTTACTACGATCTGCTGATCGCCAATGAGACCGTCAGCTACAACTGGGTGCACAGCTATGACGGAATCAGGGAAAGAAACGCCGTTGCAGTTGGTACAACCGATCAGGACGAACGTGTCTACATCTGCCGGGCTCGAAGTGATGGTGGAATTTTCATTGGCACCCTGTATCTGACGAAAAAGGTTTGCTTCGTCTGGTCCGGGAAGGCCCCAATGAAACAATTCAGTAAATACGAAGTACTGGTGCGAACAGTTAAACCGCCAAGATGGGGACTGTTCGGTAATCAGACTTATTGATACCATTGTGAGAAGCTTACATACGAACCGTCATTAATAAATTGTATTTCTAATCGATGGGAAAATTTATGACCAATGAAATTAAAAACAAGCATGAACATTGTAGTCGTTATAAAATATTATTATTATTTTGAAAATATTTCCGCATTTTTTGGTGGAGGTGATCAGTTAATTACCTTTCAAATTTGGTAACTTTTGGGGGCGGGGGCGCTGCGGGCGTTATAGTGGCCTTGATATCAACGTCGCAAATTAGCGATTTTAGGTGTTATCGGTTTGGCACGCCCCTAATGGGCGCAGCCCAAAATCCTTTACTTTACCTGACGCGGTTAAACACGAGTACAAATCCAACATTTCAATTCTCTAGGTTCAAAAGCGGCGAGAAAAAATTGCGCTTATACGGACAGACAGATGAACGGACGGACTGCAAGACGGACATTGCATAAAACTATTGGTTTATTCTTTTCACTTCGTAAACGATTATTAAAACATGTATCAGTTGTTGGTGTTTTTAAAGATTAATCAGTTGTTAAGTTGATCAGTTTTCCAATAATATTTAAGATAATTTTTTATAAACAATCAAAAAATTTGTGTTGACTGTGGCAGCTTGCATATGCAACAAGCTGCAGCAGCAGCAGCAATGGTAGTTCCATAAAAAAGTGCTGCATGCACAGAGGGGCGTCTTTGTTTTGTTTTTTAAGTCGATTTACCCAAAAAAAGTGCGTTAAAAGGGGAATGATCATTTTGTGCGATGGAAAAAAATTAATCAAACTGATTGAGCTATGTATATTGACTTGATTAAACCAATGAATCATGTTGATATAGCTATATATATCTCTGTTTCTGTCCACTTGTCTGCCATTTTATACCCTTAACCCATTGAAAATGGATAAAAACGTTTTGTGAAATTTAATAAAAGAGGCAAAAGAAAGCATATACAACTCCAAAAATTACATATTTTCTTGATGAAGATTAAGAGCCGAGTCGATTTTAATCTGTTCGAACTGTTCTGTCTACAACAGCTACAATATTTGAAACGCTGATCTTTAACTCTTTCAACTCTCAGATCAAGTTTATTTTATTTTCTTATCATTGATGTTATTGTTTTTGTTACCCGGAGCATATCTTCTAAACTATAAAAGCTTGAAAATTATCACATCAAAATTATTTCGATATATTTAGTTAAACATAAGTTGCAAAAATTAATAAAAACCCCAAAGTACATATATGCTTGATCACTAGGAAAAGCGTAGTTGATTTAGCTATTTTCGTCTGTCCTTCCGTCCGTGCGCCTGTCCGTCGGTATGAACGTAGCGATCGCGAGAACTACAAAACCCAAAGACCTAAACTTTTCGACTTTAGATTCAGTTTATGTGTAAATTTTTTTTTTATAAATGAAACAACTTTTAATTTAAACTGTTTTTTAAGACAGATGGAAGCGTTTCTGGTATCTCTGAAATCTTCCCACTTTTCCACTGCGTAACAATCAAAACATACCATGAGAGCATTACTCATAGTTATCAATTCTGATAATCCTCTTACATTCTGAAGAAACGTTTAGTTGAGTGTCATTAAAATTATTGTGAAATCGAAGACTAATTTTGGCATATCTAATCAATAGTTTTTGTAATATTTATAATGCATGCGCTTATCAGCAAGGGATTCCCTCAAGTAACCATCTGAAGCATATAAAAACTCCAAAACACGCCCAAAATCTACACTACAGTCTTTGATCAGTTACGGGACAGTTTAAACAATGAACTCTTTTACTAAACTGATTGCTTGTGCATTGATTTTGGCCCAGTTTCTGGGCACAATCCACTGCGGCGTGTACGATAATACGGATCGTTGGGTCTTTTCCGACAAGTCAAAGGATTTCCCCGCAAATGCTGTCCTGGGTGGCATTGATTCATACGGCTACGACAACTACGTGGGACGCGTCACTTACGCAAGCTCGATTCTGCCGGCGCGTATTCGGGCCGAGATTGGATATTGCACCTTTAACACGGAGTCTGTTGCCAGTCAGGCGGCTTCCTACGAGCTGCTGGTTACCAATGAGACCGTCAGCTATCACTGGGTACGCAGCTTTGATGGATTCAGGGAAAACAACGCCGTTTCCGTGGGTACAAGTTCACTGAGCGAACGCGTCTACATCTGCCGGGCTCGCATTGATGGTGGAATTTTCATTGGCACCCTGTATCTGGCGCAAAAGACGTGCTTCATCCGGTACGAGAACTCACCACTGAGACAGATTAGTAAATATGAGGTGCTGGTTCGGGAAATAAAACCGGCAGCGTGGATGCCATTCACCTATGAATCAATTGATCAGAAAGCTAAATTCAATTATGACTTGAAAACAAATAGAAAATTAATAAATTAAAAAAATTAATTAATGGACTAAAATCAAAATTATGGTAAAAGGAGAGAATTTGAATAAACCTACGAAACACATTTAATTTATTGAAACAAAAATGTAAAAAATATTTAATATAATATAATAATAGAATTTTAAAAAGAAACAATAAGATACATTTGGTGACTTCAAATAACGATTAAATGCCCAAAACTAAAGTCCCATTTAATTATAAAAAATTAATGCTGAAAATGAGTAACCGAAAAACTCTTGTTTTAAAAAATTAACACTCAACTTGTTAAACAATGGGCTTACGTTTTTTTTTTTCCTTTCGGTTTATCTTTCTGCACGTTCTTATTGCAAAAAGCTAACACAACTAATTAAAAGCACTTCGCAGACTTGCCGGTAGACACATTTATTAGTGAGACGCAGCTGCAAAGGCAAAGTTGAGCCTTTTGGTAAATGCCGACCGCTAAAGATGTGGGCGCAGCTGTGGGCGTGTGGAAACAAAAAACCGCAGCGCCAAACTTCATTAAAAATGCACACGGAAGCAGCTATAAAGCCGCCAACTTCATTTGAATAAAGTTACGACAAATGCATGTGTGTGTGTGTGTGTGTGTGTGTGTGTGCCGTGTTCTTGGCTTTAATTTATGAAGTCATTAGATGCAATTTTCGAGCACCTGAGCAGCCGCTTCCCAAAGCCGGGCAATTTGGCAAACGTTCAACATTGCTGCAATTGTCCCAATGCCAAACATTTTAACGGCGACCCTAGAAAATCGAGGCCAGTCGGTTTGACAGCTGCCAGACGATTACACTCTGGCCCTGGCTAGGCCAATGCGAGCGTTTTCTAATTTTCCACGCCATTAAATCAGGGATTTCAGGCCAGACGCATGCGATACCAACTGCCAACTGCCAACTGGCAGCGGCAACATGCAATGTCACCAGACATGAAGCTGAAGCTGAAGTTGAAGCTGCAGCTGCAGTTGGCCAGAAGAGTGAACTTGAGCTCAAGCGAGCAGTTAAAATAAATGCCCAACAAAATTGCTGGAAAGTTAAACATTAAATAAACAGCAATAAAATAAAATAAAAGCGAAATTGAGACTATAATTTGCCCTCTATAAAACGGATGGATTTATAGCCGAATAACTGCTTGAATTAATAGGCAAATGGCTTTAAAAAATGATTTCAATATTAGCGCATAAGCGATGGTAATATGACCAGTTTCACATACCTCTCAGCGAGTTCGGATCGAGAGATGTTTAGAGAATATGCTACGTGAATTGCTTCGATGCCAATGATTTCTATTTTTATAGAGCTGTCAACTCAGGCCAGTAATGATGAGGAAATTCTTACCTAATGATATTGCCTGTTTAAATCTAATAGTTCATTAGTCTCATATTACTCTCCTCTGTTTTGTGGTGCTGTTTTATCATTTTTTTCTTATGCTCAAATCATATCTTCGAATCATATCCCTGCTTTATTTTTGGCTAATTCGAATATGTATTCAACAGTTGCTTCATCCTTAGTTTGCAACTTAGAACTTAAATCAAGTTTTCCTTTGATTTAAACTGAAATTAAGTTAATCAGTTGCACCAATTAGTACAGTAGTCTTTCTTCTTCTTCTCATTCAAGCACTCTTAAAATCGCAATATATATATTTGCAATCATATCTGTTTGTACTAATCTAATTCCAACTTGAAAGTTCATTGTTTCGCCAAAAAAATTCGTTTTGATATTGTCTCTTTTTGGTAGCCATAGAATAAAAAAAATATATATATGTATAATGCCATGTCGGTAAAGTTTAAATTTATAGCACTCTTCGCTAACACAGCCAGAAAACTGACCAGGTCTGAAAAGCGAGCCGGTTGCATTGAAAACCCAAGAAACCAAATACAAAGAGATAATTTCGCAGCTAAACATAAAAAGAAACAAGTTGGTGCGAAAAGTTTTCGCGCTGGGCAACAACGTGACAGGCGAAAGAAAACTTGCGAAAAGAACTTTGAACACGTTTCAGTTACCTGCCACGCCCCCCTCCCCCATTCCACCACAATGGCAAACGCCCAACTCATTTTGCGAGTGAAATGAATGCAATGCAATTAATTGTCAACGCATCTTCAAAGTATTTACAGCCGCGGCTTTGATTGCAGCATACATTTAATTGAAAAAGTTTTCCTCTGAAGATCGAAATTCGTTCGTAATGCGCGGGAAACGTGTATTGTAATTACCGTCAGTTGTACTCGCTTATTGCCGTTGGCCTTGGCAGTTGCATCATCAATAAAAATTGCAACAATGTCAGCCTAATAGTTGCTAACTGCAAACTGTTGCCAACTGTGAGCCACTAACTGAAGCTGGAGTCGCACCCGAATAACTTCACCTGCGCTTCTCACCAAAGTGCAATTCAGCGTCGTCAACTTGAACTTTGTGTTTTGTAACGTGCTTTGAAAGTTTTCAATGCTATCGCGAAGCATTTCTACTGACTTGGTCATGTGCTTTGCAACGCAAAAGCTGAAAATATGACGGAGTTTAATGAATTACAAATAACTTTTTATTTAACCAAATAAAAATTGACATATTTGAATTGGATTTTGAATATTATAATATTAAAAATAATGGTTGCTTTTAATAAATTTATGTTCTAACAATTTTCTTTTTAAGTAATTGAAAAGCTTTTTCTTCAATTTAACATTCAATTTTTTTTTTATAATTTGAGTAATATAATACGATTTATTATTATTATTATTTTATTTACATTATCTCTATTACAATATAATAATAGTTGGGTATAAGGCTTTTATAATAGCATTATATAATAACATTATTAAAGCCTTATACCCAACTGCATAAAAGGTTTATTTTTTAAGATCTTGAATTTTAAAATTCACTTTGTGTCTCATAAAATCTTGCAACAAATAAAAATGATTGTAGCTTCACTTATATAAACAAAAAATTGTATGCTTATTATTATTATTATTTTTTTTTTTTCGTTAAAATGTTTTTATTTTATTTAAACAGGTTTTCTATTACCTTAATGGCAACTTTATATAGTTTTATATTTAGGGGAAGGAACAATAGATCACAGATGAAACTTAAATTTATTATTTTATTTTATAAAAGTTGGAGGGTTTTTGGGTGGTTTATATTATAATCAAATATTATATTATTATTATTAAATAAAGATTTTGTTTTCCGTTAATTTAATTGACTTTTACAGTCTTTACTCTACATATTGCTTTTTTTTAACGTATATTTTTGCATATAAATTTAAGATACAAAAAAAATTATCGTACGAACACTTTTTGTTACTAGCAGATAAAAACGAATTTGCGTTTACTAATCGTAGAGTACACAGCAGATATAAATAGTTAAGGTTTATACTTTATAAATTTTGTATTCTAAAAAAATATTCTATGATTAATGTAGTATAACAATTTGACCCGTGTTATATGCTACTTTATGATACTTAAGCTTTCTTCGTAACTCTGTTAGATCATACAAGTTTCGATGTTATGCAGTTTGTTTTGCAGTCATGTTGGTTGCTGCTGCTGTAATTGGTATGCGAGTGACTGTTGTTGCATTTGTTGTAGTTAAAAGTTAGACGATGGCAACGACGTCGTCTGCAGGTGTAGCCTGCCATATTATTTACAAGTGGCAGAGGGGAGGGGGAGGGCTGCGCGGTGCAGCGGTGCTGGCATTCGCCCATGGTTGGAACCTATAATTTAGCGCTGTTTATTTGTAAATGTCTGTCGCGGCACACAGGATCGAGTTGCAGGGTCGCAGTCCTTGTTTTCGTCACGCTTCATGTCAACAGCGCCGACTTCATTGTCTGCCAGGGTCTCCTCAGCTGTGTGTGTGTGCGTGTGTGTGTGTCAGTGACATTAAGTGCAGTTGTCGGTTTGTCGATTCGCAGAAAAACGTTTTGCAATTTATTAACTGACATTTGAAGTGGTTGCTGCTGGTTGCCACGGGGCAACCGGTGCCTCGGATAAGCAAAACCTATGACACTTATTACTGAAGCAGCTGTGCGGTGCGGTGGCAAAGAAACAAAAAGAAGCGCCATTGCATGCATATTTGATTAAGCTGCCTCTAGGTAGGCAATGATATTTGCAAGCCAAACTTTGCAGACAAACGCGCCCGCGGGGCTTGACACAAACACACACACACAGACAGACAGACATACAAGGGTTAAGGACAACAACAATAACGCGTAAGTTTTGGACCAAACAAAAGTTGCAAACGTTTCGAATATGGGCTGAGAGCTAGCGAGCTCAGACAAAATGGCCGGAAGCGGAAACTGTTTTGTACATTGGCAAATTTGATATGTAAGCTTGCAGCAGGGCAAAAGGGAAACTAAGACCCGACAGGTGGACAGACATTTCTCAATTCCATGCGATTATTAAACGCTTATTATGTGGACAGCTGCTAAAAGGGCTTACCATGCAAAAAAGCATATGAAAAACCTGCCTCGGTTAGAACAAAAAAAGGGCCAAAAGAACGATTAGCATAGGTTTAGTGGTTCTTAATAGCTGTCTGTGAACCCACACAAATGTTGCTCGGCTGGGTGGTGCCTAATTGTTTATTTATGAAGTGGCCAATCGAGCCACCTGAAAGCGTCGTAAACCTTTAGCTTAAGTTAAAGCATATGTTTTGTTGCTGGGCGAATGGAGTTGAAATAGTGGCAGGCAGTTTGCGAATGTCTATGCGATATTTGAGTATTATATTGATTGATTCATGAGTCGATATATTGTAGGAAAGTTTTTTTATGATTTGTTTTGCTCTGAATGATTGAATAATCATTTAACCCAAGATTATGTAATGTAGCTTAAAAAAGTTACAATAATTTCTTATTTAATTTATAATAGCTGTTCTTTAAATTAAAAAAAATGTTGGTTCCGTTCGATAACTGGTTTAGTCTAGGGTTCGATTAAAATTGTTTGGCTTTACATTTATATATATCAATTTATTAATTGATTGGAGCTTACGGAAAGCATTTAAGAACAAACAAAAAATTGTTACAGTTCGGAGCGATATTTAATTTATTATATAGATAAAACTTATCCGTACTCTCTCTCAGCATGCTATCGCTTTATCTGCCTTCCCACAACAAACTGGCCACAAATGTCAGTTTTGTATTTTTTGTTTCTGCTTTTAAAGACACATAACATTAAGCAAGTCCATTGGTTTGCCCATTTGCCCAGCTCATTTCGACCAATCTCAGGTGTCATATTCCACATGGTAATGATGTAGACTCAAAAAAAAAAGCGACCCTCATTCGTTTGATATGCATAGCACAACGACCAACAAAAAGGAAGAGAAAAATAACAAAAACAAAGGCAAACAGACCGGCAAATGCCATTTAACACTTTAATGTGCACACGTACGCTCCCACACACGTGCATTTGTGTGTGAATGTGTGTGTGTGTGTGTGTTTGTGTGTAAAAACTTCAATTAAAATGCCAGCGTAACAATGCACAATGGAGTTGACACTCAGCCCCCCGTTCACAATTTGGTTAGGCCCCTTTCACTTTAGCATTTTATTTGCAATTTAATGCAAAATAGCCGTAAAGCCACAAAAAGGCCAAGCGAGCAATCCACGAAAAGCAGGCGAAACAACGAAACAGTCAAACGCGTTACAATCCTCAGAATATCATAAAACGCAATGGAGCTCTTAACTGCCAACAACAAAACGGCTGCGCTGAGTAACGATGGCGCTGACAATTGTTTCCGCTTGCCCTCGACAGAGAGAGGAAGGAGAGGCATTGAGAGTGGGGGAAAGTAATTTTTGTCAAGCACATTCTAGATATTATTTTTACCTGCAGCTCTCAAACTTTAGTCTCCAGCTATTTTTTGATTTTGAAAAAATATGATCTATATATGTGTAAAAATATTATTATATATATTTTGGAAACCTTAAAATTTCTTAAAAATGTGTGAACAATTTTATTTATGGTTTTTTTTAGCTATTTAAAAATTTAAAATATCAAAAATTGGGATATAATATTTTAACAAACCTTATTATTATTTTTATTTATTTTTTTAGGATATTTCACTTACTCTTCAAAAAAAAAAATAATTTAATAATATTGTGGAAAATCGTAGATTACACAATTTTCGTCGTTTGCCCACTATTGGCATTGTTTTCCTTTACATTTTTATCACGGCAAAAAATATGCCATAAAAATGTACAGTTAAGTGATTTTGTAGCAATTTGCAGTTTGTTGGCATTAAAAAGAACAGGTGAATGGGGCAGGAAGTGAGAGCCAAGTGGCAGCAGTGGGGGCAGGCCGGACTCGTAAATCCTCGGCAAATGTTTGCCAAGTGCGAACTCAGGTCGTGGCGGGTCCGAGATCGAGGTCTCTCTGCCAGGTTTCTTGCTGCGGATCTGTCAGTAAATTCAATTTATTTAAAAGCTTGTCAACAATAAGTCAAATGAAATGCTCTGCACAGCTGTAAATATGGCTGGCCCAGTAATAAAGCTGATTTATTTGCGCTGTTCAGATTTACAATTTTCCCATAATTGCCCAGCGCATGAAATTGTATCTAAACTAAATAGCAGAGAGAATACGAAATGGAATGAAATGAAATAAATTGAAAATGCTTGTGGCTTTTGCGGCAATATATTAAAACTTAACTTGAAAGACATTTGTTGGCAGAGCCCTTTCCTTGTATTTCGGCATCAAATGCTAAAACATATTTATGCATAAATAAAAATATATATATATATTTGTGTGCAGATTTAGATGGACATGCTCTTTTCTAATAGTAGTTCCGTTTGGCAACAGTAAATAAATCTTGTCAGCGATGGTGTGGGCTTGGGTAAGGCTAGAGATAAGCCCCAACACAGTTAGTGCAATACAATGGACACAGCAATTGGCTGCAGGACATGCGGCTGCTGTTGCTGTTGCTGCATAGGACCTCAGTTCAGTTCATCAGAGTGGCAACCCTGCGGAAGAAGGGCAGCAGGGCAATGCCACATTTGGCAAACAATATTAAGTGTGTCTGTTTTTTAAACATTTGAAGCACAAATAAAACAATGCAATGGGGCACATACACAAATACATGCAATTATCAATAGCTGACAGATAAGCGAGGGTGGGCAGTGAACTTTACCAAAGTGGTATCAAATAGTCAATATTTGATGTACAGAGAATGTTTTTATGCTAGTAAAATTTGTTAATAACTAAAAGTTATTTAACTATGTTGTTTAAACTGACAAGTGAAATTGTTTAGCATTTATTTATTTATTTATTCAATAACATAAGTTTCTTTTATTTATTATTATTGATTACTTAATTTCTAATATATATTTTTTTCTTTCAATTTATTTTTTAATGGAAATATCCATTATATTTTAAATAAAATTCTTTTCTTTTTATTTACAGCTTTTAATGTGTCTTGACTTAATTCATTTAAAACATTTATTCATTGGGTAAGTGCTCGTTTACTTATTTGTTATTTTAATTATACAATTTAAAACAATTGAACTAAACAATTATATCATTATACTTTGTTATATTGATTGATTGATTATTGACGTTATGTATAATTTTTTTGCAAAGAAAGTTTAAAACTGTTCTTGCCACCCTCGTTAAATTATCGTAGAACAATGGAATTTCTTTGCATGTATGTATATGTGTAAGTACATACTCAATGTATGTATATGCGTTGTTTGACTGTGCAACAAAAGAGTGTGCTGATAAAAAAAGCCGTTAGTGAAGTTTAAACAATGTTATTGACTGAACAAAATGCTGCTGCTGCGCCTGCTGCTGCTGCTGCTGCTGCTATTTCTGTTGTTGACTTGGCTCATAAATCTATGCAAGTGTTGTTGACTGACTGCGTGTGTGTGTTGCCTTCTAGTGCAATTGCTTAAATTATTGATTATTCTAAAACTTGGCCACAATTCAACTGCATTAAGTTCGCCCAGTCACACAGCGCGCAACTATTTCATTTCCGTTTGCTTATGCTGTCCATTTTATGTACATTAATCAGTGCACTTCATTAAAAATAACAAAAACCTGCACTAAAGCAAACGACTTTTAGCAGTAATTTAACAACAAAAATAAAAATATAATAAAAAAACAACAAACATGTGCCATGTAGTTGTCTAATGGCCAGAGTTATATTTGCCGCTATCGCAGCTCAGCCCTCGCAGTTTGCTGTCCCTTGTCTCCCCGTCCCCATGTCCCTAGACATGTGCGCTGGCCAGAGAAAAACGTATTCCATTTACAGTTTTTGTGCTGTCATAACAAACAAATTCCCAGCATGTGTGCGGCGTTGGCGCTCGCCTCGGCGGGGGCATGACCCAGGGCGGACGTCCGCCTGGTCAGCTCTGTTGAGTTCCAAGAATTTAATTATACTTTTGATTTTAATGAAAATACAAGCGCACCCAGTCTCATATGCACTTGCCGCAAAAGGTATATACGATTTCTTGTAAAGTAAGATTACAAAGAATTGTTTTTTAAATAACGATAATATTGGGAGTACATACATTTACATTTTAACAAACTGTGTTTAAACGTAATTCTAAATTTTTGTACAAAAAAAGTATGAACAATTTTTGATTTTCAAATTTTTTGGGCTTACTAAATTTTGTGACCCATATTTTATTTTTTGATAAGCAACAACAAATGAATTGACGAAATTTAGGTCTTTCAATATAAATACGAAATAAATATAAATACGAAATCCCTTTTAAAATAATTTTAAAAATATAATATTATTCTTTTGATTTTGTATATCACATATGATTTGCCTAAAGTATAAGATTTGAGTATTTTTTAAAAGTAGCTGAAACGCAAGTAATTAAATAGCAAAATTAAGTTCAAATACGTATTTGATAATTTTACAATTGGATTTGAAAGTTAAAAGTGGTTTTAGATTCTACTTAAATGATTTTCATTTAAAAGTGGGCAACTTTAGTGAAGTTTACCCTCGGTGGGTTTGCACTGGGTACTTTTGACTTTGCCTCGGTTAAGGTCGTCGTAGACGTCAACGTAAACTTCGCTGCCACATTTGGGGAGTTCATTTTAGTAAATGTCAACGGAGTCGTCAGTGCAAAATTGCAGTTTAATTACAGTTTTTAAACATTTTAACTTGCCTTTGAATGTGATTGTAAATGAACGACATTAAATGAAATTGGCCTTTGGGGTAAGACTTATAATGGATTGCCCAATATGGATATTAACTATGTTGTTAGTGAATGCAGCCTATGTTGCTTGCTTAAAAGATTTGTTAAACTATATGATAAATAATATGTGTGAATTAATGTAAATTGCACATATCATAAATATGTTGCTCGCTTTATTTTTATATAATTCTTGAAGACTCTATAATTCGCTTGATATTCGATGCCTTAGCGAATCCACAATATTTGCGCATTCTGACCGCACTTTGAGCTGCACTTGAGTTGCACTTCCCGTTGCCGCCCTTCACTCATTTGTGAATATGCGCATTCAAATATGCAGCACATGTTCTGACAGGGCTACGGCTACGACTACAGTCGCGTCTGTGGCCGGTCACTCGTCATGATGCATGCATAACATGCACTCTCAATCAAACATGTCCGTTGTGCGCGCGCCATTTTGCAACAGTCGCTGTTGTGTGGGTGTGCGTGTGGGTGTGGATGCAGTCGAAGACGATGCGTCTCATGGAATTGTGTGTGCCACACAACTGCCGCAACTTGCTGCTTATTTGCATATAACACTTTGACGCATTGTTCTCGCAAGCCAACATGGTGTGCCATCTGCCGCTGCTGCTGCTGATTTTACCGCACTCCAAAGACCCCGTCGACTTGAGCACTAATTAAAAGCAAATTTAAGCATACTCGAATTCCTACAGGCTACAGGCCACACGCCATGGGACAGACGCACAAATTTGCCAAATGATTAAGCGCACAAACGGCTCGCAATTCGATCCGATGGGGCGTATGCGCAACGTGAAATTTTGGCTCAACCATTGCCATTGTCTTTGATTGGAAAGCGCTTGGCTCAGCAGCTGAATGAGTGTTAATTAATACGATTTTAAGCAGCAGACAATCGAATAAGGCTTCAGAACATCGTCTGCTGCCTGGCAGCCATCATTAACCCATTTAAGGTGCAAATCCAATTAGGCAAAAGACGTTAAACAAAATTTCAAGCCGCACATTGGCAAATTGAAAACCGATTCGAGTGTTCCTGCAATTAGGCGTTCATTAAATTTGTGTTTAGAAAACGGCACAGATTTTCACTGTCAACAAAATGTGCCTAATTTGTAGGCTTTATCGAAAGAGACATAGTTTTATTTAATTGGCCTAATCTAATATTACCTAATTAGTTATCAAAAATGTTCACATTAGGTATTTTTTAAATATTACAAGTTATACAAAAATTTGCATAATTTGTATAATGGATTTAAATACTATCTGTTAAAAAAGTTATTAACTAACTCCTTATTTGAACATTATTTGGTATTTTCATAACAGTCGAAAGCTAATCTATATATTAAAATCTATTCAGAGCCGGTCGTAAATCATTTGCTGCGCTAAAAGCTGCCACAGGCGGTGGCGCTAAGTGAAAATCTTTTAAGAGCGCCCAAGTACAGCACATAAATAATAAATACAACGCGAAATTAACTTTCCGGCGACAGTCGTGCTCCACGTGCCTGTCCGGTGTATATCCGCTTTTGACTAGACTGAAAAACCAACATTGTGCCCGATTTTTTGTATACCCTGTTGTCGAGCACAGAGTATATATTGGTCTTAAGGAATGTCGATAAAGCTACAAATTTTATTTACATGCTCCGCTATTTTCACATCAGATGAAAATTATTGTCAAGCCACAAATCATGAAAATCTATTTAAATTTAGATATATGTTATACCCTGTAATCAATCTTTACTACTGTACAATCTTTACTAGTACTGTTTTAGGCTTGACGGCTTGTGAGCTTGTCAGCATCTATTGTTCCTTACAGAGTATTGCCTAGTCGGGAGTTGCTGACTGCAACTGGCATTTTTTCGGTGTCGTACCTGGACTGACGTCGACTATTTAGAAATGCAAAGCACATTGAAAGTTGAAAGCGTGCAACGTTGGTTTTGGTTTTGGTTACGGTTTTTGCTTTTAAGGTGCTAAAAGCAAACACAAAAAATTGCTGAAAAATGAGAGAAAGTCAAAAAGAAACTGTCAACGCACGCGTTAAGTTGACAACCGTGGCCGTGGTGGTAAAGGGGGAGGCGACACTGAGGTGGGGTAGGCAAAATCTCAGTGCGCCAGCTATAAAAATCATAAATTTTATTATGTATTAATGTCGGCCCCAATGTCGCGACGGTCGGCCACGTCGACACATTTTTTTTTTTGGTTCACTTTTTACATTTATGAATTATGCAAAAGCTTAGCATACTTTTGTGCGCGCTCAAGTTTAAGGTCATTGGCGACCACGTTACGCTTTAAGATAAACCACAACAAAGACATGCATCGGCTAAAGTGAAGGTAGAAGAGTATGCGTGCATATTTGACAATTTTATTAGATTAAATTTCATATAAATGTGCTGATAATGCCAGCCAGACATTGTCTAGACAAAGCACACACATCCAGCTGACATTTGAGACCGGCGCGAAAGGTGGCAACAGTTGAGCAGGCTAACAGGGGTACAGGGAAACAGAGGAGCAGGAAAACAGGTAGCCGGTGCATAACTTGATGGCATGGCTGTCACAAATGCCACAAAATCCGCACGAATGCAGCAATGCAAAATTAATAGCTGTTCCATTCGACTATCTCAACATCTGAGTGGATCAAAGTTTCTCTCGCTGTCTTCGAATGGTTAGCCTTCGCCGTCATCATCATCATCATCATCATTTAGCAAAAATTTCAAGGGCAACGTTCATATAAAGGAGAAAACTTTTTCTAACGCAGATGTGTGATTTATGCAATGAAAAACGTATTTGAATTTTTATCATTTTGCCATGGCATTGAAGTGCTCTAAACCTTTAATCGCTGACCGGCTAAAAAGTTGAGAAAATTGTTCAAAGAAAATTGTTGATGCACAGTTTTCTATATGCAAGATACAGGGTTATACGGCTGAAAGTTAGTTGCTTTCAAAAACTACTATGTTTACTATGTAACATAATTTTCAAGTGAGAAAAAAAATGAGTATAATTTAAATATACAATATTATAAATTTTTGATATTAAGTTTAATGTGTTTGTGCATTATACTTATAATAAAAATATTTTGTAATATATTTTTTTGCCCTGTGGATTTAAGCAAGTGGACGACCCTGTTCGGAATCGCCATAAGAAACATTTAAAGTGACATTTGCATTTTATTGTTGAATGCCGGGCATTACAACGCCAACTTTCCGCTCTTTGGCTTATTGTGCAATTTCCTGGCTGCTCTCGTCCTCCTATTATGCTCTTCCACTTTCTTGCCACTGACTGTGTCTGCATGAAATAAGAGTTAATCTTACGTCCACTGGGACACACAGCCATACACACACACACACAAACATATGTGCGCAGCTGAATCGCCAGCATCTCTTCCGTCTATGTAACAGATGTCCTTGATATTTCATTTGATGGCAGCATAGCTTGCGATATTTCAAAGGCAAATGTCGTCTGCTTTTGGTTTGGCTGCAATTTTCTTTTGTGCGACATCAAAGTGCAGCTTCATCAAGTAAATCTTTTGGCTCCAAAGCCGATAAGGCAGCGAAAGTGCCCGCTTAGAAGCCAAATATGCCACAAAGTATGCAATAATATTGTCACAATCGAATTGTCAACGCGACAGCGCTCCCCTCTTTCTGCTTTTAATAATATTTTAATAGAAACAGCAAAGAGCACATTTTGCCAAGACTACTTTTTGGTTCTTTCCGGTGGTTGCTTTTGATGTCGACTGTCTGCGCAGGTTCTCAAGCAGCTGGATATGTTTTGATAGATGGTTAGCTGTACGTCCAAAGCTTATGTATCATGAATCATGTGTCCTTGTTATTATATCAGAGTCAACGGGTATATCGACTGCAGCAAGTGTTTTGCCAAGTCTCTTAGCAAGAAAGCTGTATTTTGTTTAAAAGTGATTATTTTTTGTCACACAGGTTCTGAAGGTCCTTTCTCAGAATTATTGGTTTAGACTATTATTATTTCATTTCTTTTCTCTGTGAACATCTAAGGTTTGATTCTAATTATTGTAAATCTAATTAAAAGTCAAAGTTGCTGACATTAAATGTGTTGATATCCCCATAACGTATCTGAATTTCGGTCATTCTTTTTTTAGAACATGTATTATATCTTTCTTGTTTCGTAATTATTCATAACACTCGTGACATGACACACGACTTGTCCGTGTCCAAAGACACCCTGATCTGGTGTCGTGTGGCTTATTAAATGTTGCGGTTGTGCGTGTGGCATATTTTCAGCTTCAGTGAAGCGAAATAATTGTGCCAGTTGCCCAGGTAAGAAGAACGTCTTATATATGCTATTTATACTGTAGTCAAGTTCTCGTTGCTTGGTGCGGTCTTTGGCTTATTAGTGCCACGTTCGAGAGGCCAATTTGGCATTGTTAGCTTACCTTAAATCTATTGATTTCGGCTGGTCAATACCTTAGGGAAATACGCATGGATTGCAAATGTGTCTAATATATATTTTGAGGACATTTTTAATTAAAAGTTTCCTGCAGGTGACTTGACTAAAAGATGCGAACAGATTTGGGCACAATAAGTTATCTGGCCATGAGTCAGCCGGAATTTCAGCTGTTACCTTTGCTCAGATTATTCTTTTCACTTCTTTTTACTTGTCTGCCTGCTGTTTCTGTTTTTTCTTGTTTCGAGTTAATTAACTCTGCCTGTTTTAAAATCGACCTCTGTGGCGCGTCCACGTGTTGGCTGACAACTTACCGTCAACATTTTAGAAGTTTTTCAAAATGATTGCTGGCCTAACAAAGTAGTGTTAGTTAGCCTAAGCTTGTGATACATTAAATGGCACTGAACATATTTGGATTTGAAATTTTGATTTTCAAATTTTTTGATTTATTCAAAAAACCACTGAAAAGTTATTATTATAACAAAATTTTACTTCATGATAGGTCTTTTTTAATGCATAATGTAAAGTCGGCTTTTTTCCAGTATTGGCGTTATTTTTCACCAATTCACCCTGTGGGTATAATTCATATCCGTATTAATCTAATGAGTTAGGGTATAATGGTTTTGTGCAAATTTATGTAACAGACAGAAGAAATCTCCGATCACATTTCAACGAATTTAAATAAATAGTGGAATAAGTGACTAATGTTTTTAATATTTTACATTTCTTTGAGTGTAGTCTATGCCTATATTTTTCGAAAAATCTTTTTCTTGCATTTATTCAATCTTACATATTAACAGTTTAATATAGTTCAAAAGCGAGTTGATTTAGCCATGTCTGCCTGTTCGTCTGTATGAACACAGTGATCTCTGCTGATTGTAGGCAACATAAAGTTGCATGTTTCCCGTTAAAATTTGCATGTTGAATAAAGTTTAAATTGCAAAATCTGTCGCGCTCGATTAACGTTTGGATGGGGTCCACATGTGAGCCATAATTTCAATGGACAAGCCAGGCTTATTTGCATTTTTAATTAACTAACAAGTGCTTGCAATTATGGGCGGCCCAAGTCCAGAGCAGCATTACCATATTCATAAGCGTGTGCATAATAGCAGCTGTGGGTCCAATGCTGCTGGCTGCTTGCCGTAAATCAATTAGCCGTAAATGTGCTTTGGAGCAACTGTACTTGGCATAAATTACCCGCTTACCAAACTACAAACTCCTGACTCCTACCTCCATTCACTGAGTGTCATTTGCATGTTATATTTCATACTTTAATTACTTTAATTACTAAACATTAGCGCTAATTTTTATCAAATTAAGACCCATTCGTCATGGGTAAACTGTCAAAAGTTGTGCAGGCAACATCAGTGTCATGCCTTGTGGCACATGTGCTGCCATCCTGTCAGATTGTGGCATGAATATGTTAAACGGTTGCCACTTTGACAGTCACTGTTGGCGTTCAGCCAACTTGAGGTCTCTTTTGACATTTATTGGGCGGCCTTTCGCCAACTTCAACTTGCCACTGCGTTGCATAACCTTCAATCGCAGCGCCAACACAATTTGACAAGTTGAGTGTAACTACGCCAAATAACGACTGACAGCGCAAATATTTTAACAACTTCAACGCACTAACTGACTGACTTTTCGCTTACCTGGCTGGCTGGCAGCTGACTTCAGTGATTTTCTTTGTTGCCATCGAGTAAATATTGCACGCTTCACATAAATCAAATGTGATAATATTTTAAAGTATATATTCAAGAGTCATTGGCCATATTTTTGATGCTTTTGATTTTTGACTGTTCGTGCGCAACTAATCAATTACAGTTATTCTCCCCATATACACAGACATTGAATTTCAATAAGCCTGATGTAATTACATTTGTACATTTTTATTTTTTGCTTGAGCGCACAGTAAAAATATGTGACCTGTTATTGGCTCTGGTGGCAACCATTGTACATACAAGGCGTATGTGTAATATTTAAGTGCACCCTGTAAAAGCTGGGCTGGGAATGTGAATTCAATATATAGGACAAATCATGATCAAAATGTCATCAAACGTGAAAATCGGTTCACTTTTGACAATGTTATGGGGGTTTAATATATGGGAGCTATGGAATCTGACAACTTTACATGTCAAAATTTTTGTAGATTTTGGGATGATTTTTGACCAAAAATTTGACCTTCTCAAAATCACTTTTAATGTTGTTTTTTATGCTAATTGTGACAAATAAAATCGATTAAAACTTTAAATTCGCAAATCTAAATTTTGAAAAAAATTTTTTTTCCAAAATTCACAAGGGGGAGTACATGATTTTTTGACCAAAAAATTCAACAAAATTATATTTTCGAAAATGAATATATTTTGAATGTGGAGTTAATATATAGGACAAATCATGATCAAAATGCCATCAGACGTGAAAATCGGTTCACTTTTGACAATTTTATAGGGGTTTGATATATGGGAGCTATGGAATCTTTTATTTAAAAACGTGACTGCAATGTCAAATGAATAAATAAATGAAAAAATAAATATTATTTGCTTAAATACATAAAATATACACAATTAATTTTTGAACTAAACTGATAATGATCTTCTCTTTGGTGAGCATTTTCCCTTGCATATAGCTCAGCCCTGGTCGTGTTTTTGGTTTTGTAGCGTATTCAGAGGCGTGCAGGCCGAGCATTCAAGCATTTGAATGTCGCAGGTACGCGTAAAACAGCTAACACACTCCCCACTTTTCCGCACAGACCTCCCGCTTAGCATATAATAATGTTGTCGCGACATTGAAATGAAAAATGATTGCCTTTTTTGGGCGAAAAATACACAATTCACAATTCTTCCATGTATGTGGTTTATATATAAATAAAATTACGCATACTCACACACACCAACTGACATATAACAAAGCAAATAATGTAAACTTAAAGCTACACGGTGCCGCAAATACCCCAAGGGGCTGGCTTTCATGGCTGCCTGACCTACCACAACCCTCGCTGAGAACAAAAGCAACAAAAAACGACAACAACGATAACAACACCAACAAGCAAACAAACTATGCTTAATTGCAAAGGGGTTCTGAGGCCCCGACTCGGCACTCAGAAAGTCAAGTAAATGTCTCAATAAACTGCAAAAGTCGCCCAGGCGCACCGCTTGGGAGCACGACTTACCCTCAATTTTGATTAACAATGTCTGGCAATGAAGCTGTCAACGTGCGGCCAGAACGTATACCAAACCCCTAACCTAAACCTGAACTGAAACCCTCTCCACAACGGCAAGACAGTCAGCCAGTTCGTCCTGGGGCTGTTGTGTCTATGTGGGCGCACTGCGAGCCTGAAAAATGAGCACAATTTGTTTGCTGGCTTCACAGCTGCGGCTGTGGCTGTGGCTGCGTCTGCTGGCAGCCACTTGAAGAGACATCGTCCTCACAGCCTGCTAAACGCAAATAGATATATTTTATTTGTGCACATTATTCATTTGCTAATAACATGTTTATGGGCGAACGTTTGGCGTTGCCACTTTTGGAATTGAGACGTTGACTTCTGCGGTGCTTGTTCCGCCTTCAGCTGCATTATGTAATGCTCCAGCTGACTGGGCACATTCTGACGCAGTTTCAATGTGGGCGTGGTCGGTGCCGTGTCCATGCGACGCCTGCCGCGCCAACGCTGACGCAGTCCCCTTATGCCAAATGCGGGCACTTCGATGATCAGAAAATAGGCCAACTCCATGCCGCTAATGAGCGAACAACCCAGAAAAAGTCCAGCAATGCCACCGAAACTAACTGTAAAAAAATGGGAGATACTGGATCGTTTATTTTTTGTTTTTGTCTTTACTAACCCATTAAATCGACCCAGCCGAATACCAAACTGGTGCGATATACCATCATGGTCTCAAAGCGGAAATGCACATCCAAATCCACATATGATGAATTGCCGAGCACTTCCGGCGGCAGAAAAGACGGGCGCACATCGTTGATGTAGTTGAGCGAATAACAGTTGCGAAAGCATTTGCAGACCATTCCCTCAAAATTGTTGCGCACAAATTGTTCCTCGCCCGGTTGATACGAATAGAGTAGCCTATCTGTGTGTGTGTGTGTGCTTTTAGAACTAGTTCTGTTCGCCAGAATATTCGATCAAGTTTGCTACGCACCATTGTATTTCGCCAAGCAAGTCAAGTCCTGAGAGCGACAGGAGCGATACTGGCCTGCAAGTGGGGCGTAATTTCAAGTCTCTTTTGCGGTTGTACGGAACGTGCTTACCCGGCGGAAAAAGCAGGTCCAGTGTGCAATTACAGTACTGCACTAAGTACTCCTGATGACACTCCGATTGGCAATTTTCAATCATGTAAATATAGCCCAGCAGTGACTTAAAGTCGCGGCTATTGTGCTCGTCCTGCAACCAGATCAGACAGCAAAAAGTTATGAATAATTAGAGAGAATCCCCTTTGATTAATATGCATAATGTGAAATTAACATTACCTAAATAATAATTATATTTTTTACTAAATTAATAATATTCATTAAATATTAAGTTCGGCTTAAAGAACAACTAATAAAAAAAAGTTACAAAAATAACTTTTCATTTTAATTTTAATCTGAAATATATACCTAATTTGTTCGAAATATGGGGTTAGTTCAATCTATGGTTAAAAAAACTGTAAAAAATTCGATCAAGACTCTATAGAACAGACCTAAAAATCGATTTAAAAAAAATGTATATATTAAAAATTCCAATATCACTGCGATCACTACAATAATTTTTGGAAAATTCTTTATCTATTATTATGTCTACTTCCCTGTTGATAATTTTTAGAATAATATCAGTTATTATAATTGATTATTTAGAAAAAATATAAAATATGCATGAAAATAATTTATTGAATATTTAAAAGGGTGTTAAAACAAAAAGAATTATTATTTAAAAAGAAAAAATAAAATCATTTAATAAATAAATAATAAATAAATAAACAATAAATAGTATTGTAATTGCATATCAATCAATTTAACTAACGTCAAATACACACTGGCGCTGATCGGATGTGACGGAACGTGTGTCGTTATCGTAAAAATAAATTGTGGGGTCAACTTCGATGGTGGTCTGCGTGTCAGCGGGTATGCTAAACGGATCCTTATGCCAGACATACGGTTCGGTGATCATAACATCAATGCCCTTCTCGTTGCGCCGCCCGTGCCAATGTTTGTCCGGTTGTATGAGGACGCGCACCACCAGAGCACTCATGGGACCAGCAGAGCCGGTCCGCCACGGCCAAAGAGGATCGAGTAGCTGCATGCGCCTGCCCTCGACGGTCTCCAGGGAGTTGAAGGCCCAGCATAAACCGTTCTTGCTGCGTCGCTTCGAGAAGATCTCACAGCAGTTTTGCTCGAAATGGCGCCACTTGCAATCGGTCAATAATTCGTCACAGGTCCAGGTCATAAGGTCGACAACTGAACTGAAATTGATGTGGCTCAGCTGCTGTGTTGGCTCATTGCGCAGCTGGTCAAAGTGCTCAAAGTGGCCAAAAGACATGGCATCATAGCTGCTGATGATGCGTTCAAACAACTTCAGTTGCCCGGGATCGCTGACATTGGCCATAAACCGGCTCTTGGCCAGGTCCAAACGCTGCCAGTTGAGGCGATTGCGATTGCAGATGGTGATAACCGGAAATGGAATGCGATAAACCGGAAAACGCGTGCTATCCACCACAGTTTGAAAGTTGCCATCGTTATAGCGCTGCGACAGTATCAGGCACACATAAACAGCGCCCAAAAAGGCGCACACCATCGTGCAGAGCCATATAAAGCGTTCCCAGCGACTGGAGCGTGCCGCGAGCAGCTTGTCCAGCCCGTGAATCGTGGTCCGTTTGCCAAAACGCTGCGCCAGCTGCCAGACGGCCTGACCCACCTGACACAGCCGCGTGTAGCGTCGCGGCAATGACCGAGTCTGCAAGTGCACGGAACGCGCCGGCTGATAATACGCCAGAGTCATGGCTGTTTAACAACTGAATCTACTCCAAATTCGTTTCGTCTCTTTTATATAGCGCTATTTTGCGTGCCGGCATGCTTTGGCTAATTAGAGACTTGGCCAGGTACATGGCGCTAACGTGTTTAACGCCTATTAAATTTGCCAGAGAGGTCAAGTCAGACACAATCGTTGACAAAGTGTTTGTCGCCCTCCCTGGGGACTTGTCGTGATTTGCATTAGTTATTTGTGTCCCATATGCGTCCTTTCGTATATATGTCAAGCTAATTGGAAAAACTGTTTGTCCGTTCAATAGAATGCAATCAATGCCAAATGATTTGCAAACAGAGATAAGTAAAAAAAAATGAAGTTTTAAAAACGTTAACATTTTAATGCTCTCTCTCTGAAACCCTAAAAGGCTGAAATAAATATGCATTTTTGGGATTGCCAATATAAAACCTGACCTCCTCTTTGCAAGCCGGAACATTTGTTCAAATGGAACAAAATACAGTGGGGTCATTTTTATATGTGGATCAACAAACTTGCCAAAATTCGAAATTCAAATTTCTTATAATGGAGAATTGATACGCTTTTAAAACTATATGATTTTGTGTTAATGGGTCTTACAGGCAGAAGGAAGCAATTCCATCAAGTCCTTCTCCACACTTAAAAATCTGAAATTTTTATTAAATTTAATTCGTTTCCATAGTGAGGTTAAGCGATGTGATTAAAATGTTTGTACCATCAGCTTGCAGCTAGGTTCAAGAAATCAGGAATTGAATATGACTTAAAGAGTCTTAAAATCGTTAAGCGTATCAAACACTTTAGCCCTGCTGTTATGACCCTCACAGCAAGAGTATCGGAAGGAACGATATAAAAGGCGCAACCTGGTAACGTTGTGCATACAAAATGCGCATCGGCCAAGTTAAGAGAGTGAAACGAAAGCGACAGCCAGTCGGAGCTTGGCAGCAGTATCAGCCACCAGTGCCAAGAAAGAGCCATGAGGCTGCCTGGATGCACTTGCTCAGCCGTTATATTGTTGGATCGCATATACATGGATTCTATCAGCTATTTTGGCCCACGATGCGTCGTCGCATGCGGTGAGTGTAGTGCAGTGAGTAATATGCCTGTTCAAATCAACTTCGATTGCCTCCGATTGCATAAACAGTTTACTTTGGACACTGGCGATACTTTGTGCCTTTATAGTGCTCATCTATGTTACCTATTTGCTGGCCGAGCGTCATCAGCGCAAGTATTTCCAGACGGTCATTGCAAACTCGCTTTGGCCCATTAAGAACATGGCCTTTCCCGTTATCGTTGTGTGCAACAAGAACCGTTTGAATTGGTCCCGTTTGCCGGAGATCAGGCAACGGTATAATATCAGCGCTGCCCAGCAACCCCTTCTCGAGCGCGTGCTTGTGGCATATGATGCACTCACCGTTACACACTTTGATGTATTTGAGACGTTAGGCGCACAGCCTCTGGAAACGCTCAATCATCTGAATTTTACACAGATTGTGAGCGAGATAACCTGGAGATGCGATGAACTGCTCGTCGAATGCAGTTGGCAGACACGGTCCCACAATTGCTGTGAACTCTTTCGACCACGCCGTCTACCGCAGGGTCCCTGTCTGGCCTTTAACGAGCTGGAGCAGCGTGCCAGTGCAGAGACGGGCAAGGATACAGGTTTAGTAGTTCGCCTACTGCTAAATGAGGAACGACACGCGCCTGGCAATCGGGAGTCCAAAGGTTTTGTGGTGCGTATAAATAGTTGATTACACCATCTTTCGGAGGGACCATGAACATATTGAAAGCCCTATGCTATAATGTGAATAGCAATGGAAGATTTATTCATTTTTATTTTCTTGATTCGAAAAGTTAAAGTCTCCAGCTAGACGAACGGAGTGACGGACATAGCTTCGGGTATTGATCCTGCTAAACAGTATATTCCTTCTGCCTGTTATACAGGTTTTCACCAAAACATTATACCCTTCTTTTAAAAATGTTTAATGAGTTTAGGGTATAAAAATCAGTTAATTAAATAATTTTTAATCACATATGTAGATCGACATTGTGGAGGCTAATGTTTGGTTTGGTTTTCCCATAAGTCTGGTACCTGATATGGACACCGATATTGGCATCAGTGCCGTTTATCATTTCTACGACGATGCGACCTATGCAATGCCCAGCGTGCAACGCCAATGCCTTCTAGATTACGAAGATGACAGCGATCACTTTCAGACCCTGCAGGGCTACAAGTATATGCTGGAGAACTGTTTGGCCGAATGCCAGCAGCTTTTCATGCTACGCTCCTGCAACTGCACATTGGATCTGTTCTTTCCACCCTCCGATCATGCGGCCTGCCGGCTTAAAGATCTGCCCTGTCTGGCGGCACACAACAATCTGCTGAAGAACTTTGAGCAGCCCGGCGAGCATCCATATGTGGCCAACAATGAATCCGGACTTATCTGCAATTGTCTGCACAACTGCAAGTCGTTGACGCTGCTCACCGATGTGAATAAGCGTGTTCAACGCTCCTGGCAAATGGGGAATGTCGGTGTGAATAGATTCCCGCTCAGGAGAAACCGTTCAATATTGCTGAATGTTTACTACAAAAAAAATGGTATTTTGGTCTACAAGACTAGCCTATTATACGGCTGGCTGGATCTAATTGGTATGTGGAGTTTTCTTACAAATGCAATCATCACTGTAAACATATTTTCACCTGCCTCTGAATGCACTGCTGAGCACTGTCAACAAGTAATCATTCTCTAGTCGAGAGTTTACCAATATTGAATCTGTAATCGAATATCATCCCTAAATCTTATAAAATCAAAACATTTCTATCCTTTTTGTGCTTGCAGTTTCATTTGGCGCTATATGTCAGCTCTGCTTAGGCTGCTCCATTATTAGTTTACTTGAGCTTTGCTATTTTGGTTTGGTCGACGTGCCACGTTTTTGCTGGTCGCACTATGATTTTAGGCGACTTTTTTAAGATATGCAATAAAGAATTAAATTTGGCTCTCTAATGTATGCTATACATTTTGTTGTTGTTTTTCATTGCATGGCATTCATTCTGGTGCAAATTGTAGATTTCGGGACTTGGCTTTTCTAGAGTAAAATTTGTATTTGCTGTTAGTTATTACAGGTTTGAAAACAACAGCGCGAAAGCTTTGCCAAAGCTTTAACAAAAACGTTTCTCTTTAAGCTTAAAGCACAGGAAGCACCAAGCAGTGCATGAAGCAAGCAGTGCAAACAATATGTGCAAATGCGTAAAACATCACAATAAATACATAGAACCTGGAAAACATAGATGAAAAATTTAGAACACGCTAAAACATAGAACATAAAACATTGAACATTGAAAAACATAGAAAATTGAAAACATAGAAAATGGAAAAAATGTAGAACGTGGAACATGGTTTCCCATCAATTAAATAGAAAATAGTAGAAGCTCAAAAAAGGCATCGATAACATCGCAAGTAGAAAACTGCTTATGTTTAATTATAGGAAAACATGGAACATAGAATTAACCTAAGCAGTTAAATTTCATCATAAAGTTACGCTACTGCCCGCTTGGTAAAAGTTCCCCGTGTAAAAATATCATATAAAGCTATAGTATAGAAAGTGATTAGGAAGATCAACGTCGTTTTTTCTTTGCGAATCTTATATTAATTGGATGTATATTATCGATAACTACTTAAATAATTTGCATTTAAGTGACAAATAAATCACATATTTTGCAGATAATTTATGTCAATTAGTACAAAAAGTTATGAATATTTAGCTGTTTTTAAACTTGATCTGGGAATAAGAAGAGTATTTTGGTTGTTAAAACCGTATATCTAATAGCTCCAATCGATAAACGTGTATATTTCCCGCTGGAGGCAGGTTTCTGGTGACCTCCCCCAAAAACTGCGACATTCAATTCCAACCACGCACCCAGCCACCCTTTCATCACGGCTTGCAAAGGCCTATGTCTTCCATAGCTTTAAAACTAAACTATTAAAAATATTCCGATCGGTTTTTCATAACCTCTTCTAAATGTTAAGCCGGGTCCGAGAATGTTCTAAAATAACAACAATAATTTAAACGGCCCGATCGCAGCGTTCTTGTTTTTGTTTTTTTTCTTTTGCTGGGTGTGCTTGCAGGGTGTGTTTGTATTAGTGGGTGTGCATGTGTGTGAAGGCAATGTTTCTTGTTAGTTATAATGCGAACATCTGTTAATATTTAATGCCTTTATGTGCTTTTATTAATAGAGATTCCAACGTAGTTTTTATTATTTTAATTTTTTATTAAATTATTATGGCTATTAACTTGACATTATCCTCTACAAATATTGATCCCAATCGATCTAGAAGCGCTTTAATTATCCAAGAATCTCTTTCCCCTACTTTGACAGTGGGGAAGCATCAAGTTGTGTTTGTTGACACTTTACATTTGGCAAAATGTCCTTAAATACTAAATACTGCCAGAAATAATTGCAGGCAGCATACTTTGCAGTAGATTAGCAAAGCCTGCCCAAATATATGTATATACATATATATATTTTTCATCGTTTAACTTTTTTTTAACGGTTTATTGACTGGCCGCGGGCTGTGACTTAACTGCTGCAATGTCGCCCTAACAAGCAGCATCCGGACACAGTTACGTGGGTCTTGCGGGCATCGTGTGTTCTATAAAAAAAAATATTCATACACACATACAAACATACAAACATATAGCATCCAGCTACAGTTGCTGTTCTGTGGCCGGGTGCCTTGTCGAAATTACGCTCATAAACGTGACTTGACATAATAATCTCTGACTGGCGCTCAGAGTGCGGCCGTTGGCTTTGTCTTTTGGCCTCTATTCTAGCTGCTCACGTATACATATTTCTTTGTATATATAGTATGTGGTATATACGTAATATTTTGTGAGTGTGAGTGGGTTGGCATCAAAGGTGGCGCTAATTTTTTGTTATTTTTTTTTTGTATTTTGCCGCCTTTTCTTGTATTTTCTTTTAATTTTTGCTTTTGTTGCCGTTGCGGGGTCAAGTTTTCTTTGGTTTCTTGTTGTCTTTTGCGGGTCAGCAGCCGGTTTGCTAATATTGCAAAAATTTCATTAGTTTTACAAACAAGCAAACAAACAAAGCAAGAAACAAATATTTGTGCTTGCATTTTTTAGCAGTTTAGTGGCAGTTGTTAACGTTGTTGTTGTTGTTGGAGAGTGCTACGTTTTTATCTAAAATAAAAAGTAAAAAAAATAAATAAAAAAATAACGCCAGCTGGGGTTATGGGCAGGTTCAGGTGAAGCCAACGGTCGCCTGGGATCTAGCGTAAATAAATAAATGGAAAAGCAGAGCGCAAAAACTACTATCAAAACATCGAATCTGACATACACTAAACAATCTATTATTTATAAAAAAAAGTATACAAAATAAATATAGATCATATATTTATAATTCCTAATTTGGTTATGTTTAAAATAATTGTATATATTTTTTAGTATTTTTTTAAAGTAATTAATTGTATCAACTCCAACGTTACAAACATTCCCACACAGTTTGTATACCCTATTTCAAAGCATAAGAAAACAAATGGCGCGTGCGCTTTTTCAAAATTGCTTTGGCTCTTTTAATTGAAAACTGTAATGGGGCGGGCGTTAAAGTACAGCATATAAATAGTGTTGTGAATACACTTTAAATTATATACACACGCACACACACACACACACACGCGCGATCATGCTCGTAAATCACATTTGGGCGCCTCGCTAATTTGGTAGTTTAAAATGCATAGCGTCAGTTCATGTGTGCACTATGGCATTTTTTTCTATCTAAATTTTCGTTTTTGTGACGTGTATGCGTGAAATGGTCTCATGATTTCACAATAACTAAACAGACCCGTTCCGGAGTAATTAGATGCCACTGTTGTCCTTTGCTGCCACCACATGCCCCGCGGCTCAAGAAAATGGCCCACTTGGGCGGCGGTTACTTTTGGGTTACTTTTGTCTTTTTTTGTAGAATACCTCACTTATTAAATTACCAACATAGGGTAGTGTTGACCATAAGTAAAACTTAAAGGCATTTTATTCCGAATTATGTTATTTTTCTAATAAATTTCTTAAGAAAATTAAAATATTATTGTTTTAATAGTACTTAATTTTCTGTATTTATTATGTATCAAAATTGGAACAAACTTTTAACATTTGCAATCTAGAAATTTTCAATATGATCCACACAAAAACTTAATATTATTTTGTATTTTACTCCTCCCTTCTTGATAAATATTTAAAAAAAAGGTTGTATTTTATTGTTTTGAATTTATGTTGGGCTAAAAACAGAGTATTAGTCAGTCATAGCACTATGTTAATTTTTTTACTAATTATTATTATAAAGCTGTTGGTGAAAGTATATCAAATTATAGGATAAAACATAATAATTTAACATGATATTATTTGTAAACAATTTTTTTTCAGTAATTACTTTACAATCAGAAAATTTTTGATTTGTATAATTTTTATTTCAAGTAATTAAAAGGCACATATTCATTTTACCTTAATATAGTTGATCTCACTGAAAGCCATTCATGCCTCGTGTCTGATATTATAGAGTATTACGGAAGTGCTGCGATATGGTCAAGCGACATCACCGCATTTGCCCCTTATCACCTAGGTCCATAAATAATGACGATGAGGTTACTTTGTAATCAGCAAATTAAGTTTATAGCCGCCGGCGCATAATATATATAAACATGGAAACCCTGAAATGAAAAGTAAACTTGACGGCGGCATTTTTTTGTGTGCATTGTTTGTTGTTGTTAACAAAATGAACACGAAATATATAGCAAATTTAAAGCGTTCATTTTACAACTGACAGCTTGGCAAACAATACACAAATCAGTCATTAAATTGTGCTGCCATTTTGCATTGGATAATCGAAATTTTAATGCCACGCCCGCGATATTTGTTTGCACTGAAAATGGGCCGAAATGGGCCCACATTACTCAGGCAACCGGGCCCCCTTCAGTTCCCCCTTCCATCGGTCTGTCGGCGCCGTCTAAATTTGCGGCGTGTCGCGTTTTTGCCGGTTTTGTTTTTGCCGATTTTGTTTTTGGCACACAGGAAGCAGCGGGCTGTGTGTGTTTTAGGCCAAAATTGGCGTAGACGGTGTGCGCCCGCAGTCGGTAACCGACACATGCGGTAATTTACCTAATTTTCGGGCGTTACGCCCACAGCCCTCTTTGTTGTTGGCAGCACCGATAGAGCTGATTGGTTTTTTGAGTTTGCTTCTGCGACTCCTGCGATTTAATCGAATGCGCCTCACAATATGTTAACGCATTTTAATATTAAATATTGCCAACTGCCATGCTTGTCTTTCATTCCCAACGCAAGTTTGGCTTAACTTGACAACGCATCGCATTGCGTACACAAGTTTTTATTATGCATTTTAGATGAGACATGAGCCGTGGCTCTGAAACATTCATTAATGATGCTCCTTTGAGGCTTTTTTTCTGCCAGCGAAAAAAGGCGATTTGTGGTAGTAGATTATTAAGTCTGGGCACTGCGATGAGATTAGCCAGATAGCTTGCTGGCTTATTAACATTTCCGCTTGTATATTTAAAGGTCAGTTGTGTGCGCTGATAGCTGCGTTTGATAGTTTAATAGGCTTCATCGGCGACCCTTATCAATATTTGAGCCTCCTAAATCTATATGTTACCGAAAGTATTGGTAAGCGCAGACAAATCGAGCATATCACATCTTGAGAGAAACTTGCCATGAAATTAGTTAGAACTAATAAAATACTGCATTAAAAGTAAAATGAATTGATTCATTAAGAAATTTACATTATTGCATCTTGAATAACAAGTTTTAAGTTTATAAAAAGAAACGATAATTATTTATTTATCATTTGTTTTTTTTTTGTATTTTTTTTTTAATAGATTGACAATTGATTTTAGTCCCGCAGAAAGTATTATCGAAAAATTGCTAAAGAAAACTTGAATCGTATAAATGTATAATAAAAGTTAAATACTGAAATTTTTATTTTAAAATTTAAATTTGGTTCTCAAAAATTACAAGAGTATTTAGTATTCGTTCACTGTATAGCATGTGCTGCTTTCTTTAGCATTCAATAGATGTCACAAATACCCTGTTCAATTAATAAACTGGAAAAGGGCAACTCCAGCAAGAGATTCAAACGGCTGTCAAAATGTCACAGCAACTGATATTCATTTGGTTTTGGGTCAATTTGGTGCAAACCCCGCCCCCACCCCCGTACATAGTATATTGGGTGGATATATGTTAGCGGGGCGCACCTGCCAGACCCAAATCCGAGCTCGTTGACGCGTTTGCCGGAGCCGTTTTAATAAGGCACGGATTATCGCCTGGCATTATTTCAATCACATACCAAGTGTCGAGTATTTAGCAGACAACAAACACGCGCCGAGCTCTTCTTCTACTCTTTGTCCCGGTTCCAGTTCCTGTCGCCGTGCCATGTCTCCATGTTCCGCCACTGTCAGGCGGTGGAGCTGCTAAAAAAGCCAATAAAAATACTTTGTTTGACAAATAAAAGCCACAGTGAGAGCTTTGGCGATAACATTTCGTAGATAGCGCCCAGTTGGGTGCAAAGGGGCATTGGGACAGCTGTTTGGCTGGCGAATGCCTGCCTTACTGACAGCCGCATATGTGTGTGTGTGTGAGTGTGTGTGAGTGTATGTGAGTGGTAATGTGTGTGCATGTGAGTGTTTGTCGAGCAGCTTCTTCGCATCGTTTGAATTTACGAGCCAAAGCTAGTGGAAATGTCGTGACCATCGTATCTATCTGAGTCCCTGCATAAAATCCATAGCCTTTGGGTATTATTATCTGATTAAAAAACTAAAGTTAGTAGCTGCTCTTTTCTTTATCTTTATTTTTTTTATATTTATTTTGTGTTGCAACAGAAACAGATTTATTAATAATAAGTAATTTATTTTATTTTTAATAAAAAGTATATTTCTTTTCCAGTTAAATATTATTAATAATAATTGAATTTATTTTTAAAGCTAATTAATGAGTAAATTTTTTATCTTGTTTTTTTAATAAAAGCAAAACTCTTTTTATAAATTTTTAAATATTTTTTAAGTAATCAATTTTTGGCCAAAGAATTTATATTTTTGTGCTGATTGCTTATGAAACCAAGGCATATATACACTTTTAAAAATTCTGTTTAGGGTGTTTCAAAGTCTTCTACATTCTTTTGTGATAGTTGCTAGGTTTTCTATTTAGTTTACTTAATGTTGACTTCCACTCAACGATCGTTATTTTTAACAAGTGAGATTGCTCTAGTCGGGACCGCCCGACTAGAAGATACCCTGAACCCAGAAATGAACACATACACACAAACTCTCGGCAGTTGATGAGTATTGAGCCTGTTAAAAATAAAAAATAAAATTTACTAATAATTACCAACAAAAAAATAAATACTCCACAAGCGGGAGTTGAACTCGGTACCTCCGTGATAAGATGCACAACTCTTACCAACTGCACCACAATACCGCATTTTTCGCGAATGATATAACATTACTTAAAGTCGCAAAAAGTCAAGGAAAACGAAAATTTTGCACTTGTCATCAAAACGATACAAATTAATAATAATTATATTTATGAATAACGAAAAAATAAAAGAATTCAACATTACTCTACCATACCAGCGCTGAATTCGAACCCAGTCCTCCGCGTTATGAGGCACAACTCTTACCCACTGGACCACGCTCTTACTTCACTTCGCTGTGTTAAAATTCAATTTAACCGTTGCCTAAAAAAATTCCTAGGAAAACACAAGACTTTCTGGACGTGCATGTGTATGCGTGCACATGTACACAGAAATTGCCAAGCAGCTGCGCTTTGCCCCCACTACTAATAATAGATTCTTGATTTGCTCGTAAACTAAATGTACGATCGTTATGAAATTTTCAGGACTTATTCAGATCATCGAAATGTATCTACAAACCAATTTGCACGTGTGTAGTATTTGATTTACTTTGTTTTTTTGGTTTTATCAATATTGTGGGCGATTGGGGGGAGGATTCCAAAATCTGAAACATTTAAATTCTTCGTATGTTATACGCGAGCATAAAAAAATAAATTTGGTGGCTCTAGCTTTTATAGTTTGGAAGTTATGCTTAAAAAACCGAGTCAAAAAAGCGATAAATATCGATAATAAGAAAACGGAAGGAGTTATCGATGTTTTGAAATAAACTTGATCTGCGTATGGAATATACGAACCGAATGAGACCAAGATCAGCTTTCTAGCTTTTGTAGTCTCTGAAATCGACGCGTTCATACAGACGGACGGACAGACGGACAGACAGACGGACAGACAGACGGACATGGCTAAATCGACTCGGCTAGTGATGCTGATCAAGAATATATATACTTTATGGGGTCGGAGATGCTTCCTTCTGCCTGTTACATACATTTGCACAAAACCATTATACCCTTTTTTACCCATTTTCAATGGGTTCAGGGTATAAAAATGAGGACGCCAGTGACAACAAGCACAGCAACAACAACAACTACAAATGCTGTTTCAACGGCTTTCTCAGTTCAATGTTTGACAATAATCAACTCCGACGCTAAAGTCGCGACTTGTTTCTTATATGTTTGCCCACATGAGCGGACATCAGTTATATATATATATACATGAAATAAATATATATATGTATGTGTCATACGGGCTTTATTCTTGAATGTTGCTGCTTTAACCTGACTTTAAAATCAGCTGATGACGCCATCATTTCATCAGCATCAGGATAAACAGGCTGAACGCTTCTGCGTGACTTGGCGTTCTGCTGTCAGATTTTAATTTCGATGGTAGACGGTAGATGCAAAACTAATTAAAATGGTATGTCAAGCTGCTTTTAATTTTCGTTTTTTTTTTTTTGTCTTTTGAGGGTGGTATTGTAAATATGCAATCGCGAAAAAAAGAAACGCTTGCCTACTCTTGGGCGCACAAAAATGTGCAAATTGCAATTAAAGATGACATCAGGCATTTAAGTTTTGCTCTCAAGCACGTTTCGAGGTTCAAAAGCTCGTTACGCATTGCGTATGCCCGCTGTTTGTTCATCTGCTGCAATAATGTCAACATGTACATGTTGTACACACACACACACACGCACACACACACTCTATGAAACCAACAAAATAACGGTGCTATCGCTATCATCATTTAATACTCTGCCTGCTGTTTGTCTCTTATTTAATTGAAATCGGTGTCGAACACACACGCAAACTGCACTTCATTACATAAAAACTTTAGAAAATTATTTTATATTTCGAAATGCTAAAAATATTTTCCAGATAAAGTTGTTTATTGTATGTTCTAGTTGGATTTTCATAGCCTTGCTTATTAGTTTCTATTATCTCAGCAGAAGAACTTTTAATTTTATCACAATTTTGTAGCATTTGGAAACATGGAACCCTAACAATTAGTTCTGCTTAAATAGTTCACATAAAGCAATTATAATCACTAACTATTTAAAATTGGTAAATTTTGATGGGGCGGACATCAAAACTTTCAACTTAAAGAAAAAACAAAAATAAAATAAATAAAGCCACTTCTAAAAGCTTTGTGCATAAAACAAACGAAATTTGTATATAAAAATGTATAAAAAAATAATGCACAAAAAATATTAAAAGAAACTTTTAAATAGAAATTGGTACTTTCCGGTTTATTTAAGTTTAAGGTTTAATGCTAAAACTTTATTTAACTAGCTGTTAACCTGAAGTGTTCATCTGTCACAATTGATGTGAGGTGATTTTCCTAACTATTTTCTAGCTTTAGTCCAAACTCATTCAAATGTACAATAATTATAAACATATTCGTATATTTGGATTAACAATATGCACACACATGGCTAATTTAATGTTTTGCTTTCTGTTTATTCACAAAATAACTTTTCAAGAGTGTCCTGTGAAATTAGGCACGTGTTTTGGTTTTGTGTTTGTATACGGGAAAATGAACAAATTGCGAGCATATTTATATTGTGTGTGTGTGGTCATTCTTTAAAAAGGCATAACAATGAAGTCGCTTACAATAACAGACATTGTCCCGGACAGCTGCTGGCAGTTAGGTAAACAAATCAACAACAATTTCAATCGCTGCAAACACGAAAACATTTACAAACACCGCGGCAAACCACAACAATTGTTATTGCTGTTGACTTTCTGGCTCTGCAGCAGCGAAAGTGTCGTTTAATAAACAGAGAAGCACCTGTTGGAGCTGCAACTGGAGCTGTTGGTGCTGCTGCTGAATCTGGATTTGAGTGGTGAAGCGAATTGCGACAACAGTGTCAAACATTTGGACAGCGCACAATGTCGCCGCTGTCAGTGACACTTGGAACGTGCAAATTTAGCCGCAGATTCTGTTGGATTCACTGTTGTCGTTGTCGTTGTTGCTTCTGCTGTGTTCAGGCTTTTTGCGCAATTCATTTTGAAAACATAGCGACAAAAAAATGAAAGAACTGAATAGAATGGTGACGTTTTGTGTGTAAATTATGAGACTATGTAATCTGATGAAAAAATTACAGAAGTTGTAATCTGATGAAATTTTATAAAAGTTGACATGGCGATTGCGCAAATTGTGAAATATTAACAAATACGGGCAAGTCGGGCGTCACTGTGTTATTCTCGTAGATTTTTCTCATTATTATTAATTTATTATTTTTTATTAATTATTTTATTTATTTTTAAGTTTTGGGGGCGGGAGGATACATATGAGTAGATATTAAAATTGTAAGATATTGTACAAACAAATATATTTTTTCACTTCGTGAACAATCATAAAATCGAACAAAAAGCTCATCTTGAACGTAGAAAGATAGCGTTACTCCCACACATATTTTTTATGTATTTAAAAAAAAATGATTGTTGAATGGTATTTTCTTATTTTGACAAAAATTCCACAAAAGTGGAAAATTGGTTTTGCTTTTGTTTTTCTTCAAACGTAAACTAACTTTTAAAAATTTTACTAAACTAGTGCTTTTTTGCTTTGACTTTTGTAAAATCTACCTCTTTTTCAGTTGATATTATTAAAAGAAAGAAAACTCACAATAATAAAATTGTGTTTTAAATACATACAATAAATTGGACAACTGTAAAAGCTGGCAACCATGGAACACGTGCCTCGCTGAATCAATCACACGTGACAAAATAGATTGTAACGGTTCGAAAAGGGGTTTTTTAACTATGCGTCGTGCTCGCCGCCCATTGGCTGTGCCTACTTGGGTGGGTCAGCGATTGCCCACTAGGCAGCACGCACCGAAATGCTATACGAAATTGGAATCATTTATTGCGTCACTCGAACACGTGAAATGCGCGCTCAGCAGTTTAAAATTAAACTTAATTATTAAACGATTCAGAGCAGTGGCTAAACTAATTTGACTTACATGAATGAATGAAATTTCTCGCTGATAAGTCGCACAAATACAAACATAAACCGAAAACAGAGCCACAATTACAACAACAACCAGCAGCGACCAGGGGCCAGCGGGCAAATCGCACATTGAATATCAATTTGTGTGGTCGCGCGAGTCGGCGGCGAGCCGAGAAAACCGCAAGCTCAGCAAGCTGAGAATCCGATCCGGCGACCGTACAAACTGCCGACTTAGCATGTATGTATATATATATAGTCAAGACAGCCAGACAATGCGAGACAGTCACATAAATGCGCATAAACCATATAAAATCGCCAATTAGCCGGGCATATTGATTATTCAATGACGTTTGCAATGCATTCAAGCTGTCAAAAGGCCACAAATAAAAACTAATTACAGCCTATGGGTTTTTTCTTATTAGATTATTTTCAATGAACTTTTTTTAGAGAGAGATTTTCCCGATTTTTAATGTGAAAAATGCGGAATATTCGGAACATATAAACAGTGCAAAATTTGGGATATTTTAAAGGAATTTAAAGGGAGGTTTTTTTTTATCATTAGCAGACTTTGCGATTGATAATAGTCTTACTAATAACAAGTATTTTGATTCCATTTTATATGGTCCTGGTCCAGGTCCTATTTTTAAAAATCGGTCCAATGTGTATTTATTTTTTGCTCAAAAAATGTATCTCAAAATTCCAATATGTTGTCAAAGCGAAAATATCTCTATTTCCTGACTATCTACCAAATTCAATTTGAAATGTCTTTAATGTCTGTTTTTCTACTTGAAGAGCATGCGGCTCTCGGCTTTTCTTGCTAGTTTCCCTAATTAACGATTGGGGCAATTGCCGAATCGTGTACACAGTTCGTTTTCATCGGGCGTGGTTTTGGGTTCGATTTGTCAGGCAGATCACGTTCAAATATTCGGCAACGGCTGGCTTGTTAATGGTCTATTAATGTGGGCGCCAAATGCGGTTGCCAGGTGACCTGGGTGCCACACTGCGTATGAGTAATATGCAAGAGCAACCTTCAACAAGTTGCCAAGGCGAAAACATCGACATCGACATCGTCTGCCGCTCAGCGATTTGTAGCTTCGGCCGCTTCCACTGCACAGGAAGCGCGCTAATTAGCAAATAAATAAAAAGCGTGCCGGCAACCAAGACACGCACATCGCGCATATGTGACTGTTCGCTGCTGTAGACACATGTTGTATTTGTTGTGTTGTGTTGATATAGAGACGTGTATGTACGTCTCTAGCTGCTGCTGTATCTGTGCCTCTGTTGCCTGTCGCACTAGCTGCTGTTTTCAATGCATGACGATGCCAATAAGCAAATTCCTTATGCTGCCTTTTGCATTTCATATTTCCCATTGGTGATTTTTCGTATGCGCTGCAAATCTGTTAAGTTGTTGTCCATACTTAAAGGCAGTACCGATGTGCTACGTTGTTTTATCTATCAAAGATTTATTTAAATTTAAATTAGGAAATAGAATTTCTAGAATTTGTACTAAAAATACGTGTTTATTTTTTGCACATATATGAATATGAAATATGAAAATATTACTTTAATAAAAACAAGGAATTGTTGTATTGATAATATATAATAATGTATATAAAACACTGGAATTTTTATACTTTCATTTGTTAAAAAAATATAATCAAATACGAATGATTTTATATTTGTTTTGGGTATTTTTTATTACATTATGCCATTTTCTTCATGAGAAACGCATAAAAATCAATAAAAATTTTTAATTCTTTTAATTTAGGTACAAAGAATATTTTATTCATGAAAACTTCTATTAAAATAAATCTACTACTTCTTCTAATAGGAACGAAAATATTAAACACAAGTTTTTTCTATGAATATTTTTTAATGGCTATTAAAATATTCTATCAAAACTCCGTATAACCCATAGCTAACTGGCTGCAGCTCATTTACAAGTCCATATAGCATACGGTTTTACCAGCTACCAGATATATAGCATTTATTTATTTTTTTATTTTTGCCTCTGTTGTGGGCGCAGTCGCGAATGCTGACTTTTCCTTGACTCGAACGTTGTGCACGTAATTGAAAATTAACTTGTTTTGCTGGCAACGCTGCAAGTTACCTTTGCCCACCTCACGCAGCTTTTGCTTTGCTTCTAGGCTGTCAAGGATTTTTGTGGTCACATGCGTGCTGCATACTGATGGGCTACCAGTTGCCACAACAGAAAGAGAGAGAAAGGGAGAGAGAGACAGCAGTTACTTAAGCATACGTTTATTTACAATACTTGATGGCTTAACTTCTAGTTAAAGCTTTACACTAGCACAACAGTGTTTATACTATATAGTTGATGCTACCAGTAGCGGCAGCGTTCAACGGGATTCATGGGCGTGCCTTGGGCGCACTCGAATACCTCAGCAAATTCCGGCATCTGCGCCAGGGCATAGTTCAGCCGCTTGCTGCCCGTATCGTGGAACATGTCCGCCTCTTCGCCGCAAAAGAATTGCGCAAATTGTAGAAAGTACAGGCGTCCATTGTTGCGTTTCTCCTCCGGCTGTTGCATGTACGTTTGCAGTGCCAAACGAGTGCCGCTGATGTCCGCGGCGCGTTCATTCAACATCACCACCTGGCTGTCGTTGAGGCAATTTACCGCATTCCTGTAGCGGTCGTTGAGCAGCAGCTGATCGCTGTAGTCGCGCATAACACCCTGGGCATCATAGTCGACAAAGTAGGTGTCAAAGGCGTGCAGCATCTCGTGTCCGAGCGTATTGGCCAGATCGCCGTAGAGCAGCGCCGGCCAAAACTGTGACGCATAGAACGGCAGCTGTACGTACGCATACGGCATTATGATGATGCTGCCCAGACAATAGAAATACGGCGTTGCATCAATATTGTCGAGCAGCTCCGGTCCGTGATGATTGAAGCTGTACCACAATTGACGCTGCGTCGCGTTCACGCTGCGCTCCAGCTCCGCCAGGTGTGCATAATAGTGGATCAGGCTCTGCAGATGATTCTCATAGAAATCGCTGCCCACTCGCCAATGCTCTGCGCAATCCGCATAAAACTGATCGCTCACATTGTGCGGCATGTTGCCCACATTGAGCCGCAAACCGTGCACCTTGTCCAGCAGTGCAGCCAGCAGCGTTGCGTTCAGGCCAAACTCATTCCGCTGCAGCTGCTGGGCAAACTGGGACTTGAGCTCCTCGAATACGCCAAAGATGACGCGCTCGTCCGCGGCGCGTTGTCGACTGTAAAAGCTGTGCTCGTAGACGAAATTCATCGGCAGGTAAAGTGTTTTCCGCATATGCTGCACACAATCTACGGCCGTATTCTGACCCGGCTGGCTGCTGTCCAGCGGATTGTGCGGCAGCTGCAGCAGATGCTGCAGAAAACGCGCCCAGCTATACAGCTGGAGGAGACGTGCGTCCGCCTGATTGAGATAGGCGATCAGTTGACGCAATGCCGCCAGATCATCCACCAGCAGCTGATGGCTGCCATCGTATGTGGCGCCCAATTGCAGATGCAACACGTGCGTCCAGTTCAGCTCGGGCAGCTTTTGCTGCAGCTCGTCCAGTGTGTAGGTGTGCAGCGTCTCCTCCTCCCCGCTGGTTATGGTTGGCCTCGCCAGCTGCTGCAGTCGCGCCTCCAGCTGGCCAAATTCCTTACGCAACGTGCCCAGATCGGGCAACTGGCGGTCCGTATAGCGCCACAGGGCATTGTAAATGATCGTGCTCAGATTCAGGCTGAGATTGTAGTTGTGCGGCTGCACAATCACCATATGCTGTGTGGCATTGTGGTGGCTCACCTCGATCTTGACGTAATGCTCGTAATACCCGTAACGACCCAGCACCGCCAACAGCTCCGCCCAGTGATTGCTGGCCAAACGCGGTAGCTGATCCAAATAGCGGCGTAAACGTCGCTTATTCAGCGACCGGCAGCTTTGATAGTACCGCAACAGTTTCCCGTACATCGGCAGCTGATGTTCCGGTGCCCGCGGTTCATTGAGTAGCCGCTCGAACAGTTCCACATACCGTTGATCGATCCGTGCGCCGCTCAGCGACATTGCCGATACGCCGGCCTCGTGCACCGATCCCCAATTGCCGCAGGCATACGCATGAAAGTCCTGGCACGCATCCAACTCCGGCCGCATGTACCGCTCCATCAACTGGATGTGCCTCAAATTGATATCCGCACTGCAGGGCGTCTCCCTGCCTGTCAAGCGGCAGCTTTGGTTTAACTGATTGGTGGGCAGCGCTTTGGCGCTCGCCAACAGCAGGCAGATTGCCCAAATGCGGGCTATTTTCATTTTGAATACCATTTTGTGTTTCACTTTCAAATAATAATTCTGTGTTGATTACAAATTTATGTTTTAATTTTAGTTCTTTATGCTGTTTCCTGTAGCTAGGGACAGCAATTGTTGTTGTTTTTGTAGTTGTTGTTGTTGGTTTCTTTTAGGCGGACACATGTCAGTAAAATGTTCGAAATCGATTGCTGAATGTATTTCGTTTTTTTAAATATTTCACAATATCCGTTTTTGATTTGCCGAAGGTTTTGTTCCGCGTTCGCCGCTTGCTAAAAATCAACTAAAAACTCGTTTCACAGGTTTCCAATTTTTATGTATTCGTATTTAATTTACTCAATGCGAATGCATTTCTACATGTGTATTAGTGTGTGTGTGTGTGTGCGAGTGTTTGTGTGTGTTAAATTCTTGTAGCGCGCTCTTTACATTTTTTTTTGTATTTGCTTGATTTTTGCTTGGCTTGCTTATCAACGTTTTAAATACGTCTTTTCTTTTAGTTCGTGTGCGGCGGCTTATCTATGATACACTGCAAAAAATCGTGTAATTTATAATTAAAGCATTTGCATAATTTATAATTGTGTTGAGTGTTTTGTTTTTATTTAATTGTTTCTTTATATTTTACAATTATTTTTTAAACAAAATATAAACAGTAAGCTTAATATTTGCATTTATTCATAGTTTATTCGTCCAATAAATCAGTCGAAAATCTCACTAAAATTTTATATTATATTTTTTGATTATTAATTATTCCAACTGTTATTTCAAATTTCTAATTATGTTTACTCTTATCAGAAGTTGTTTTTCAATTGTATGTATATATATATAAAATTTCATAATTATTCTTAACCAACCCATTACCTGAATTTAGTAACTAATTCATCTCAGTGCATCCAGTTGAGCTTGGATTCCAATCAGAAAAATATGTTTCAATTCATCTTTTAGTTATTAATTGTCATCGTCGTCGCCATCGTTCGGTTGTCGCGAACTGATAACGTTTCGAATTAACGGATGACGCAATTTGCCGTTGCAATTAAGCACGAGAGGTTCGCGCCGGGGTCAGAGAATCGGCAGCCGTTGCGATATGCTTATATTAACTCTAACCGAAGCTTCTTTGCCGGGTGGTGGCAAGAAGAAGGCCCGGCCACTGCGCATTGGACTTTTTACTCTCCGTCCGACAGCAGACGGACAGAGATGAGTTTGATGGCAATCGTTTCTCATGAGACCTTTGTAGCATTCGCCTTCTTATCAGACCCATTAGTGATCCCATATAGCACAATTTGTCGTTGACTGATTGTTTCAGCAGTTGTTGTTTGAGTATTTTTTTATTTATTTTATTTTTTTATGGGAAAAAGTCAAGTTAATTTTTCTAAATCAGTTATAATGTTATGTTTTAAGTAGTCCCTGCCTGATTCCAAAGGGGTCAAAGTTGTCGTCTCATGTTTGATGGCAGTTTGATTGATGTTTAAAATCAGCATCCGTTTCAGACTCATTTAGGTATTCAAAGACTAAAGTATTAAAATTTCGTAGCTCACTTTCTAATCTGCAATTCTTCATAGAGTAATCAATTACAACCTATAATTACAGATAATTATTATTACTATTTGTTTTATAGAGCGGCCGTCTTTTTTCTTGTGCGGTGTTTTTTTAAAACAAAAACGAAATATTTAAACGCATACTATTAAATCGATATATATTATATTTCTGATTTTCTGTTATTAAGATACTCTTTAAATAAATCATATTAAATCATGCTGTATAGAAATGTCGAGTCCAATAATTTACAATAATTATATAGGTATAATCCGGATCATAATCATACACGGATGTACATATTCATATCTATATCTATCTACAATGCTTTAAGGCACTTTTAAAGCTCTGTATATCAAATTTTTTTATGGACGTGATAAAAAATTGGTATTAAAACCTAATCATTAAGGCATTTGCTTGATTTGCGTTTAATTGATTGCATTTTAATTAAATTGCAATTTGTGGGCTTCGCACACACAAACACACACACACTTGTTGAAAAATTGGCAATGCGTGAATTAATAATAATTATTGTATAAGCATGGCCAGACTTTAATTTCCTTGTCAAAGACAGATTGTTGCCGAAATACTGTGCGAAATATTTTCAACTATACTTTCAAAATATTTGATAAGCTACAAAAAGAAATATATGCGTGTGTATGTGTGTGTTTGTGTGTGTGTGTGCTCGAAAAGTGCAAGCATGTTTAAATTGCTGTTTACGGTTCAATGGGATGCCCCTGCCCATCGCCATTTATATCATGTCCCTGTTCATGTCCTTGGCGAAATGCCTGCATCAATGCATCGGCAGCGGCGGCTGGCAACACTGCCTTGTCGAGCCACGAATTTCATAATTCAATTACGCTCGGCAAGCCACCAAAAAGATGGTGGAAGTGGGGCCAGACAGGCCCACTGAAATGCCCTAACAAATTGCTGAACTTTACCGCTCATATCCCATTTGCAATAGAATAGACCAATTTGCCATTCTCAAAGATTTTGAGCCAGAAAGAAATAGAATACTAATGTTCTATGAAACATAAATCTATAAAATCGTTTGAAATATAAAGCTCAAGTTCACTATTCCAGATAAGGTCTTGCCTTTTGGTTTACAGTACAGACTTGCACAATACATACGAATTCTAAAGATTTCACTCGATTCGAAAAAAAACGCTTAAATTTTAAGATTTATATTTTACGTAGAAATGTTGTATATTTCAGACTTTGAAGTATTTGTATTAATTTATATTAATTTATTGTAATAGATGCCACAACTCTAAAAGAAATTAATGATTTACAAGTTCAGCTTCGGAAAATGATTTGTTTCTGCGCCGATAAGCTTTGAACTTACTGTAAAAAACATTTTGTAAATTTCAAAAGTGAATAGAAAATGCATCAAAGCTGACCAATTTGGCGGAAAAAATATTTATAAATCGTGTGTTAAATTATAATTTTTATTGTAAAACAAAATGCATTAAAGTAGTAAAAGACTGCTTTTGAAAATTCAATATTTAATATTCCAAACTTGTTTTAGCAAACATTTCTGTGTAAAGTTAAATTATTATTATTTTAATAATCGATATATCGCACATTTGGCAGGTTCTATAGAAAATTTAAATTTGCGGTTACGCCTACTCCTGTTTTCTTTTCAACAAAAAAATTTGTGTAATTTTTAATTGACAAAAAATGTAATTAAATGGATTTTTGTTAAGTGAACATTTTAAAAATGCAAATTGCGATTTATTAGCATACCATGCAAAAAATGTGTGTAAAATAAACAAAATATTATATAAATAATATGTCCAGTAATTAGAAGTGTCCAAACTAGTTTTACTAAGTTCTGATATTCAATACTCACAAAATGGCCATAAGGTTAAATATATTTTAAATGCTAAAATGTTTTGGCAGTTGAATAGCCTGGTTATAAGTATAGGGTATTGAAAGATTCGTTGAGCGAATAATATTGGTAGTGCATAAAAAGCAAAAGTAATCCGAAATTGGTTTGAGTTTGGTGCAAGCAAACTGTTTGCCTTGTTAAATGCTCACTTACGCATGCACTCAGCTTGCTGGCACCCCATTTCCCGCCCCCTTTATCCCGTGTTCAAAAAGATTTTTGGTAGCAGCAGCCCCCTTGCACTTTTTGCGATTGGGGCAAAATGTAGCACTTAATGCTCGCGGTTGGTTCTGCATCTTAAAGTCAACGGATTGCTTTAGATAGTTCAGCCCTCATTTTTTGTTCACTTTTCTTCTTTTTTTGTTATTTAGTTCTCAAGTTACTCAAGTAATTCAATTTCCGGCGACTGTAGGCTATAGAAATGATATTCAAGTTATTGAAAGCGAGGCAAATAAACAAACAAACACACAGACAGACAGACAGACAAAGAAACGGTACATCACAAAAAAAATAAAAATAAATGTGAAAAATGTGAAAAACCTTTTACCCATTTGGGCTTTGTTTGGCAAATTTGTTGTCTAGACTAAATTCACTGGATGCAACTTTTCATACGTGGAAAATATGCCATGTGGCTATTAGCAAATTGAAATGGTCGATTTGAAGGCGGCCAACTCTGTCGCAGATGATGATGCAATAAAATGCGCTGCTACCAAAACTCACAAAAGTCATCATCAGCATTCAGCACCAATTCCAGCTTAGCACCTGGCGTATCTCTCTCTCGTTTACAGCTTTGGCTCTGATTTGCATAAGGCGCCAAATGGCGATGCCAACAAAGTTTCAGCTCACCTTCAATCCAATGAAATCAAAGCTCATCCCAGGTGCTTCGCGCGCTGACAAGCCACAATTTTTCGTGTGTGATTTTTATTGTGTCACACAGCTCTCCAGGGTCTAGTTAGCAGACTCGCGTTTCCCAGCTCTGTGGGGGAAGCTCTTTGGCCCGAACAGTTCATTGAATACCTTGCCTTATGGACATTTAACGGGTACAGGTGACACATGTTAAGTTCCACACTTGTTAATTTGATCTATACAAGAATTTCCAAGAAATATTCATATTCCAATTTATTACTAAAATTTAATATTAATTAACTTTTTTAGCTAGAACTTATTTGGCTTTTATTTTAAATTGCTTTAAGATTAAGTAAATAATGTATTATAAATTACTTCTCATAGTAGAACTTAGCCCCAAGAATCTGTTAATTTATTTTTTTTTTTTCTACTGAAAGTTTTAAATAATAAGTTAAAAAATGTGATAATATTTAATTCGTATTAGACTTATTTGAGCTTCATTTAGAATAAATATTCCTAAATCATGAAAGCGTAGGCGATTCACTCTAAAGGTTTAAAGGTTTTCTAATTATAAAACATTCTTCATTATTAAAATAATTATTGTTTAAAATAATATTTGTTTAAATGTAGATTTTTAGCAATATTCTGAATTTTTCTTCGTGAAACCTATTAACTATTATCTTACTAATTAGTGTTATATATGAAAATGAAATTGTTATGCTTTATTATAAATTTATGCAATTTTATTCATTACTTAAATGTGTTTTTGTTGATATTCCAAAGAATCTATGTTATAGTTCGCAATTAACACAAAACTGCTCTTAAGACACTAATCAATTTTTGGTTGTTCATCAGTTTGTTTGTAAATGTAAAGATTATAAGTTACTTTTTATTTAATAATTTGTGAAACTACAACAAATACAATGAATAACTTGGGAACTTGTGCATTCTCCCGTTTTCTATGAACTACGATTATGGATAAGTGGTAATTAAAGGTGCATATTTTCCAAGCATCGAATTGTCTTTCGCAACTGTCGCATTGCCTGTCATAATCCATCCTCATAAAAAAAACTAAAATAAAATCATATCCTCTGCCAAGTCAAGGAGCGCAATCTGTTAACTCTGCCAACTTAATTGCCCATGGACACTTCTAGATGATAATTTACTTACCTGCTAACTTTTATTTATTCGCAATCGCGTACAGGTCAGCGATATTGAGGATTCCGGGAAGGTAAGCACGGCTAATGAAGTGCAGTAAAAACCCAAAGAGTCGCAGCTGTGCCTCGATTAGGTGACCTGACCTGATGCTGGAATAGCGGATTAGCGGATTGGCGGGTGCAATAAAATTTGCATATCGTTTACCTGAGGCGCTTAAAAGGCGCTGCACAAACGTTGCCGCTCACAGTTACAAACTGCAACGTTTAACGTGCACAACGAGAGCGAAATAATAACGCAAGAATAAAATAATAAAATTTCTTCAATTATGGTGCTAAGCAATTCCACGCCCAACAATAAGCACGAGCTGATCGTGGACACGGCGACGATGAACAGTGCCGATCTCAGCGAGCTGCTCCAACTGAATGCCGAGATTGAGGAGCGGCGCTCACGCCACGCCCACTGCGATAGCGGTGATGGGCGCGGCCTGCTGCGCGCAACAATGACGCGTGAGGAGCTCTTTGAGGTCTCCTCACTGGACGACGATCGCTTCCTGACCGCGCTGGAGCACCAAAACTCATACGGGACACCGTCCCGCTTACAAATCACCGACCTGGACCTGTCCAGCATCGAGAACCTAATGAAGTACTTTGATGAGGAGGTGCCCGTAACGCCCAGCAAAGAGCACGCCACAACAGCCACAGCCACAGGCACAGCCACATGCAGCGGGAAGGTGGCCAGCGTCATTGCCAAACTGGTTAGCCAGCCGCAAACGCTGCCGCTGCCCAAACAGAAAGTGGACAGTGGCAAGCAGAAGATTAGCGAACTGAAGCAAAAGTACGAACAGCCGCAGCTGGCCACACCACAGGCGGTACGCGGAAGCGGCGCCAACAACAAGACCAGCGGCCGGCTACCAATGAAGGTGAAGGAGATGGCGCAACTGTTCAACTCGAAGATCAATCAGGTGATGCGACGCGGCGAACAGCCGCAATATGCCATGCTGCACAATGAGCTCTCATTGTCGCCGGAACCGAAGCCACAGCCCAGAGAGAAGAAGAAGCAGCAGCAGCTCTTGAATGAGAGCACCTGTCTCGTGGCCGAGGATGTGTTCCGTGAGCTGAGCGTCAAGGATAAGGTGCTGCTCTTTAATAAGTTTGTCAGCGACATTGCCGCCAAGCATCCCAAATTTAATGCGCATGCGGCCGATCTGAAGGCGCAGGCCAAGAAGCAAATGGCGCGCGGCGAGGTTATCGCCGAGCAGCAGGCCAGCGTCAAACATTTGGCCCAGGAGCTGGAGGCCAAGTGCATGCTGCAGCCACCCACCAGCCCGCCAATTAAACGGCCGGCGGCAATCGTTGCCAAATCGCCGACGCCATCGCGGCACGTCAGCACACTGACCGTAGTGCTCAAGCCGAGTCCGGAACGGCATTTGGTCGCCATGCCGGGTGGCCGTCAGCTGCACGAGCGGGAACAGTGCCCAGCCGCCCAGAAGCGCAATCTGGCGGCCATACGGAGCGCGCTGCCGACGGAGGCGTATGCGCCGCCCAAGAAGATACGACGCACTCGACAGGAGCGCGCCGGCAACGAGAGTCATCTGTTTTTTCAAAACGAGCCGCTGGAGAGTCTCTTCTACAGCTGGCTAAGTGCCGAGAACGGGGTGCTCTTCGATATAACCAGCGTATCGAATGCCGAACAGACGATCGAGATTGCCAGCGGCGAAGAGCAGCCAGCTCAGATAACAGTCAGTTCGATGGGTGATCTTAGCCAGAAATCGGCCGTTGAGCGTCTGCTCGAGGAGGCCATTGCCAAGCTAGAGCTGGAGGGCAAAACGGGAAAGGAGTTGAGCTATGTGGAGGAAAAGGATGTGGATACGGCAGCAACAATGCCAATTTTAACGCCAATTTCAACACAGACACACGCGGCCTCCGGCACGCCCATAGCCACGCCCCGCAAGATCAAACGGCAAGCGCCGCCGGTGCCTGCGCCACGCCCCAGTCTAGGCCAGACGCAATCCGGCTGCGTAACGTCCAGCAGCTCATCCAGTTGCAAGCAATCTGATGCTGAGGAAAGCGAATCCGGCTTGTCCACACTACCAAAGGTGAGTTCAGATAAATTTAATAAAAAAAAGATTGATTTCGACAAGAATTCTAAGAAGAAAAGAAATTATCTAAGAAAACATTTTAAATTTCTTTTTAGTTTTTTTGACAAGAAATTAATTTTGAAGTTTAAAAAAATATTTTATTTTTTAAATATACAAAAACATGATAATAATTATTTGTATTTTTTTAGATAACCAGCGACGAATCTCAGCCAGAAATGCCAGCAACACCCAACGAAGCTGTCGACTTTGAATTTGCGAAGCCCGTGCGACCGCCGCGAAAAAAGAAAATGCGCCGCACGCTGACCTGGAAGAAGGAGAACTCGATTGTGGAGGCCACCGCCAATGCGGTTACCAGCACCGACTCGGATTCCGATTACAAGCCAACGGCGTTGCAAGCGAAAAAGAAGCCAACCGGTACACCTGCACCACCTGCACCACTGCCACTGCCGGAGCAAAGCTATGTTGAGCTGGACAAGTCACTGATGCGACAGGTGAACTCGCCGCGAAAGATTAAATCCGCGTACACGTTGACAGTGATGTCCTCGCCCTCGCCCAATGCGGACAGCGATCAGTCGCCGCGCGAATCTTTGGATCAGCAGCTGCGCGACAGTTTTATCGATCAGGGCTTTGAGACGTGCTCCAATGATGCCATGGACAGCAGTCCGTTGCGACGCTCATCGGTGGGCATGGCCCAAACGAAACCCTCCGGATTTTCCACACCCGTCAAGGGACGTTCTTCGAGTGGCGTGCAGCAACAGCTTTTCAGTCCGATTGGTGCCGGCGGCCAACTGGATAAATCACGTCGCAGCTCTTTGGCCATGCAGGTGATACGAGAGGATCATCCATTGGATTTGGCGTCCTCGTCCGATGCGCCGACAACGCCGACGTGCAGTGAACGCGAATTCTTTGCCAATGCACCCACTGTGGAGATGAGCTCCTCGCAGCTGGAGGAGCTGCCGGCTAGCAAGCCGCAGTCCAAGTTTTGGATTAGCGCCGGCGATTTTACCGTTGCACTGGAAATAGTCTATAACACAGCCGATCGACTGCGTCTGCTCTATGAGATCTTCACGCAGAAATCATGGGAAACCGGAGAGCTGACCTTTGGCATTGATGGACACAAGTTTTGCCGGTCAAGTGCCGGTTCACCGGATGCAAAGGCCAAAAGTCTGCCAGAGCGACCGCCGAGCGTGAAGGGATTCTCGCATTACTGGTTCGCCAGCGGTGACCTGGCCGTGCCCTTCAGCGGCAAGCACATGTCCGGCGAGAAAATTGATCGTCTGTTCCAGTTCCTCGACACGGAGCTGAGCAGTGCCACCGATCTGGAGCTGCGCTTTGGCGTCGATCATTTGGAGTTTAGCAGCGTGCCGGAGTTCTGGCACACAACGCCCAAGTTCTCCATCGAGAGCAGCTACAGCATGCTGGTGGGCCTGCAGACGGGCAATAGCAACGGCCTGGAGGGGCGCAGCAAGTACGCCTGGCCGAACAATCAGAACAACAGCTCGAACAATGCCATCAAGACCAGCGATTTGGATCAGACCGAATTCGAATCGGACAGCTTTAGCAACAACAGCGGACGCCTTTCGTTCTCGCCGGATCTATTTAGCCAGGACTACGAGGCGGTGCCCCTCGACGAGCTGTTCGACAAGACGCTGCCCGTTGTCCGCTCGGCGCCGATGAGCATGCCCCAAATGCTGCGCACCCTGCAACAGCAGCAAACGAAACTGAAAAGCGTCGAGCAGCGCATACGCAACTACGAGCTGCCCACAAAACTGAACGAAGCGACGCTGAAGCAGTGCCGCAGCAAGCCGGAATTGGCACACAGACTGCGAGCCATTGATAGCATTGCGCGTGGCAGTGGATTTCGCGCCTGCACCATGGAAGAGCTGGAGAGCTTCATGCAGTTCCTCATCGAGTATGCGGACACCTGTTTGGGCAGCTGCAGCGAGCACATCGAGAAGATCATCGACACGCTGCTGGATCGACGGGCCGTAGCCGTTTAATGCTAGCCAATTTCATATACATACGCTAACCGTAATTAGTCTATATTCGATTGTATGTTTTTTATATAGCCGCTAACATATAATGTTACAAATATTTTATGCTTAATAAACTTTTTGAAAAGTTAAACTAAAGTTAGAAAAACCAAATACACTATATATACAGCATATACAGTTAGTTTTAGTCAACTTTACAGTTGTGCATCCCAAAGATATTTTTTCATAAAAGACCCAAAGTTAAAATTGTCATCAAATGTTTTTTAAAGTCATTAAAAATGTGAAAAAAGCGTTTAATTCTTTTGTGCAAATGTGTGTAACAGGCATCGCTGAAGCCATAGAGTATATATATTCTTGATCAGCATCACTAGCCAAGTCGATTTAGCTATATCCGCCTGTCAACAAGAGCTGTAAAGCTTAACTTGGACTTTTTTTTGTTTCAAATAGAGTTTATTTCAAAAGTTTAAAAATCCGTCCTATTTTCTTACTATCGATATTTATCGTTTATTTACCCGATATTTTTTTATATATATATATATATTGAATAATGGTTAGTTATATTATATATTGTATATATTATGCGCATAGACTCTAAACTTAAGTACTTCGAAATGAGTATTTTTAAATTTATGTATAAAGATATTAAGTATTGGAGATATTTTAAATTAAAATTCAATTTCCATAAATTAATTGAGGTTTTTTGTGACTTAACTTAACTTTGAAATATTGATGGTAAATTATGTACATTATAAATTTGGATATTACAAACATGGATAGATAAATTTCATGTCAACATGAAAAGTATTGATTGAAATATCTTTCATTTTGTGAAACCAAGTCTCATGTCATTTATACTAATATATGTTTTTCGCCAAATGTTAACCTCCAGGCAATGAAAAAAAAATTGAATTACTTTCTCAAATCAAAGCATATTGATTTCGATGCTCGGTTATGTTGACCAACTACAACTTGAAGTTGAATTGGCCCATTCTTTGGCTTTGGTTGTCAAGTGGAATGTTGACTGCATCATCAGCGTCTTTAGTACAGTTGCCGCCCGCCTCTTTGGGTGGTGGAGTGGCTCCATTGTGTTTGCGTTGCGCATACGCCACGTAGGAGAAACAGCATCACGTTGATTTTGCTGGCGCTTGGCAAAATATTTGCCTTGGATTTTTGTGGCCAACAAACAAGTCTTGTGAAGAGCCGGGCTATGCAGCAACAAAGTCTCCTCTGTCCTGCAACGTGCAGTTGGCAGCCAAATGGGTAACGCCCTCAATTGTCGGAGACTCAATAACAATTTCACGTTCTAGTACCCAAAGTGCTACACAAACACGGAATCAAATAAAATCGAAAATCGCTGCACACGACCATAAAACTATGACAAGCTTTTCAATATGGATTGGATTGGTCAGTCTTGGTCGTCTTTGGTCCTCTAAATTTGATAGTTATTATAGTAGATTTGCTTTAAACCATTATTATTATTTCAAGTATATGATATAGGTATAATCCAACTAATATTTTTTGAATAAAATATAAATGTAATAATTAAAAGAAGTTTTGAAAATAGCTATAAGCTAAGACCGATTTAGGTATTTATGCAGGATATTTCTTAGCAATTACTTACATTTATAATAATTTTAAAAAACTTGAGACAGGGTTTCTTGTGGAACAGATCAGAGCGTAATAAAATGCAGTGCTCTGAACAGTAATTAAGAACTTGTATAATGATGAGATCTGTCAAGCCGCTGAAAATTTGTTGAAAATTTATAAAAAGGGTATAATGGTATATCAAATTATATCTTAAAAAAAGTAAATATAAATGTGCATATATAAAATTCAAAACAATCCATAATCACTAATTTAACAGTTCCATGTTGGTAAATTTTTGCTTACTTATTACTAGTTCTAGAGATACGATCCGCACTGGCTCTATATGCCCGATATACGCCGGCCACGGGCAAAGATTTAAATATAAATTATTATTTTAATAAATATTCCGCTTACGTGTAGGAGCAAATTTTTCAAGAATTTCAGAAATTTTCAAGTGAAATTTTTGAAAGCTGATCGATAGTCCACATTCCGACGATTCCAAAAACTATATCAGAAAACTATTTCAGAAAGCTGTCACTATTTATCGTATATGTACAGTTTATAAACAATGTACATTTCATATCGTAAAAATTTCGTAAAAAAATTAATTATAAATTGCAAATGGGCAAAAAGGGCAAATCTGTATGTATCTGTAAATTGTTTGCTTTGTTTCTTACCTGAAGTGAATGTCAAATCCAAATTGCTGGTAATATTTATGAAGAATATGCCTAAAGTGAATAAATACGTATAAGAAATAGAGAGCTTTTATGTAAATTTTATGTATATTCTTTATTTGCTGTCTGCATACGAAGCAATCTCATAGTGTTGTTTATTCCGCTGTTTCTTGTTTTTTTTTTACTGGGGGTTAATTTCATTAAATGTACATTATCACTCTTATTAGTTAGAAACACAAACTAAGGCCTATGATATATTTATATATGTATGTATGTTTAGTTCTTAATTAGGCTGCCATTTGAATATCTGAGCATAGTTCAGGATATATGTATATTATATATATGTCAATTGAAATAAGTTGTTCATCAACTAATAGTTTGTGACTACAAATAAACTTGGATTTTAACCCTCGTTTTGATTAACGACTCGCAAGTGGGCTGTTTTTTTTTTTGTAGGTTTTCCGGGTTCAAGTTTGGGTAGTTGTTTGGCTTTATAAATATAATGCTGCCTAATTTCGTACGAATTAAAGCGCAGTTGTTTATTGTAATGCTTATAACGAGTACGTAATTTACAATTGTTTCTGTGTGTCTAATTATTTACATATGTATGTTTGTCTCGATATTCCTCTTTAATTTTCTTTTTTTTTAACAATTTAGCAACAATTTTAATGGCTTTTATTTAATTGTTTTTTGTTTGTTTATATGCATTGATTTGTATGCCAGCTTAATGAATCATTCAGTTGACAACTCAACTTGAGTGCTCTTTCCTGGAAGGCCTCGAAAAGGCTTTTTAAACAATGAACAAGTTTTGGAAATTAAACTTTTGTTTATTATTTCAATCAAATTTTTAATTATTTTCAACAAAACTCTTGAGCTGAAACTCGGCTTTAAAAATATTTAAAGGAATTGGGTATCAAATAGGAAAGAGCATATAATTGGCGGCTTGACGCTGTTCTCGTTTAGCTGCTTAATTTACTGCCGCTGTTTGTCTAAATTTGTTTGTTTTTTTTTTGTTTTTACTGTATTCAGTTGGATTGGGATAAACAAGGCAGACCAAAATTTAACCGCATTGCAATTGGTAAATTTTTTAATTAAGTATTTGTTGAATATTTTTTGTTGTGTGGGTTTAGCAATGCTGTGTTTTGGTTTGTTCTATGCTTTTTTTTAACTCGTTTTATTGGCTTTTTTTTTGGTAATGGCACTTTAATAATACAGTTTGGTTTCATTCCTTAATGATGTGAATGCATTGCCAGCAGCAGGAAAATTGTTAGCAGGAAACAGACCAAAAAACGCGGCCTTCCTTCAGCCGAGCTTTTGCCCTTGGACCAGTCGTAGCCATCCGGATTGCTGCCCATCAGCTTTTGCTCAGATTTGCCGATCTCGTTTAAATTCGATTGATACTTAATGCCCACTGCAAATTTAGATCAGAGTACAAATCAAAACGATTGCAGTCGAAATCAAACAAAATTGACAGCCAAATGCTTTTAGCTTACTCACATTTGTCAATCACAATCACCGAGTTTGTGGGTAAATCCCCGCCGTATCCATTAAAGGGCGTGTTTGCATCATATGGTAGGTTTATTGTTGTTGTTGTGGTGCGCAACGTTGTTGTTGTAGGCGGTGGTTGTGTTGTCGGCGGACTGGACACTGCAAGTAAAAAGAATATTGCTGTTATTGTTAAATTGAAAACTTTCAAGCGAAAAGCGCATTTTGTGTGTGGAAAACAAAAAAATCCTTCTTTCTTTGACTTGGTTTACTTTGTAGCTTGCTTAATCAAGAATAAACATATATGTATATATATTGAGCTAAATTATGTAAACTAATATTACTAAGTGATTAATCAATTATTTGTATCTATCTGTTTAAGCTTGCTGATTCATACTATTTATCCATTTACTACTATTAGTTATATACTACTATTTATCCATTTATCACAGCTTAAGCGATAAGTAGACTGATTCCTATTATGTGATCAATATTTATGAAGCTTGAAGCACTCGCAAAAATAAAAGCATGGCTTTTTAGAAACGATTCGATTTAAATCTTTAATTCCTGCAAGCCAATCTTCAAGCTGTTATCCTTGCCGCTTTTGGTGGCTTGCCTTTCGTTTTCAATTTCGTTTCGTTCGGATTGCTCTCTGGTGCCATATCATTATTGACGGCAATTTGTGTTGAGTCAATTTATGAGGCTGGGCGCCTTGACTCCTTCCTTATCCCGAGGCGATGCCAAAGGATGTTCGAAACTTCCATAGCAGTGCTGACCACTTAATAACATTGTCGCAGGCTTATTGTGCTCATTGTATTGTTAGTTGCCTTTGCCATTGCTGCTGCCCTCTTATTATCAGCTGCTCTTTGTTACCTTTAATTGGTGGATCGTTACAACCACCCCACCACCCTATCGCCCCCCTCCATCCAACAGCTTTATGTTGCATTGTTGTTGCTGTTGGCAGCGCGTCAGCATCGACGCTGGCTGTGTTTTTATCGCCTGCGCGCCAAAATATAAATTAACTTGTCGCATTTTCACAATGACAATTTCTGGCCGCTATTGGCCATGGCCTTTTGCCGGCGTCCTCTCTCTTTTTATTGTGTCGCAACGAACGAACGAACGAACGAAACGAACGGATATTTTATATTGTTTTATGAACTTTTGTGACCGGAATTTCGAGTTATGTACTTGCTGATACTACACACATATATTTTGCAGTCGGGCTGCTTTAATGGCCCACCAGCTGCGACTGATTTAGCAAATTGACAGATTATTGGCATTTTATTGGCCAGCGGCGAACGGACACATTTAATTGTCGCCCATACGCCATGTTGGCTGTCTGTACAATTTATGTTCCATATTATTACTTGCCAAAACTATACTATTGATTTACTATTATTTTTCATGCGTCTGTTTTTAAAAAACAATGCCAATTGTCGAACGAAACATTTTTAAGATTTATTTATAATTCAGGCCAAAAGTAACACAAGTGTGTTATTGGCTTTATTGCTGAGAGATGCAAAAGTATCTGAAGCGATCAAATGGAAACGAGATAATAATTAAAGTCATAGATACAACTACTAACTATTGGATATTATATACTATATTTTGTAGTTTATACAGATATTGGATCACTATTTTTATTCTTTCTGTTCATTAAATAAATATTAAGTAATTTGGCCATAATATTGCTGTTTTCCATATGAAATATTTGGCTCTTTGAATGCGTACGTTGCTTAACTAAAATTGACTGCGCTATTTGGGCTGGAATTTCATCTGGCACACACACACACAGACACATTTTGTGACCCTGCTCAGGCGCCATCCAATCAGGAACACACATTTGGCTGCCATAATTAAAGCCACAAATGGTGTAGTTTTGAAATTCGCCGTGTTCGAAATGAAACAAGCGAACAAACGCAAACATAAACCCAAACACAAACAGAACAACATTTCGGCCAACACTTGTTATTTATCGCATTTATTTGTGCGTCTGTGCTGTGCTGTGCCTCAGTTCGGTTTACGCATTATGGGCCAATATTAAAAAGTATAAATAACAGATTGTGTGTACACTTACTGTAGAGCTTTATGTTGCCGTCCATGTCGCCACGAGGATTTTTGGCGACGCATTTGTAGTTGCCATAATCGCTGCCCTGCACATTGGTAATCGTCAGCCGCATTGTCGCCTTGTACGATGGATGGCCCGGAATTGTTTCGGTTCTGCGATGGAAATGTTATAACAATAATAATAATAATAATAATAGTAATAACAATGATACTTAGTATAACCCAAATATGAGCGTAATTTTAGCAAGTTCAATGACAGCAATTGCGCCGTGCAGCACCGTTATAGGTCAGTGGCGAGTGGCGCAGCTTCAATGAGCGTCAATCAGAGGAATCAAGGCCAAGGTGAAACTGATAAGCGTAGTCGGTGACCACTTAAGCCTAATCAGAATGCGACCCGGCACAGTGCGCACAGTGCCGCCAAAATAAACATACCGAAAACAGGGTGCAACTTTCAATTGAGCAATTGTCGCGCATAAAAAGCTCAGTTAAATAGTAAAAAGGTAAAAAATAAAAAGTAAATAAATAATAATAATAAAAAAATCATTAATGTTTAATTAAAAATAAAAACTGCAATAAATTAAAAAGTTAAGATTAAATGTGAAGTATAAATTTATTTACTTGCACAAATTTATATAAACTTGGAGTTGTTTTAAATGAAACAAAAAATGTGAATGTAATCAATGAAAATTAAAGGAGCAAACAAATAATAGTATATCATATTTGATGTTATGTCAATTTCGCGCACTCTCGTACCAGTGTGCGGCGCCGCGATGAAGACTGACAGGCAGTCGACGCTGCTGACCGCCGGCTGGGCAGCTACCCGGCTGTTGGACTCGAGCTCTGGCCAGTTATAGTTGAACGCAGCGCGATGCTGAAGCTCAGCCTGATTGCCTGGCTGCTGTGCTCGCTGGCGTGGCGCACCACGCCCACCAGCTGCCGTCAGACGCGACCGGCGCCAAGCATACAAGAGCTGCTGGCCAATCAGCTGCAGAGCTACATGGACACCAAGGCGCGTCCGTGCGAGAATTTCTATCAGTACGCCTGCGGCAATTGGCAGCTGCAGCAGGAGGAGCGCACACAGCAGCAGCAGCAGCAGCAGCCACTGCAACAGCAGAAGCAGGAGGGAAAACAACAGCAACAGCAGCAGCAGCAGCTGCATCAACAACAGCAACAGCAACGGGAGCAACTGCAGCCCAGCGACACGTTGGCTGTGCTGGATTATGCACTGAATCGTCAGCTGGATTTGTTGCTGAGACGCGGCGCTGCCAATGAGACAAGTGCGGAGGAGCCGCTGCTGCTGGCTGTTCAGGAGAAAATGCGCAATTATTATCGGGCCTGCAAGCGTCTCAAGCCGTACAATCTGAAGAAGTATCTGCAGCTGCTGCAGCCGGGCAACGGTACACAGTGGCCGCTGCTCAGCCGCAGCTGGCAGCCGGAGAAGTTTAATTGGCTGGCGACAATCGGACGATTGCGTTCGTTTGGGCTAAACGGAGTGCTGCTGAAGGAGCAGGTGCTGCCGCGCTGGGATGACTCGAGCAGCTACAGCATCTATCTGGATAAGCCCAGCCCGTTGGAGACGGCGCCGATGGGCGAAGGCGCCATGATCGAGCTGCTGCTGGACATTGGCCAGACGAAACGCGTCGCCAATGAGCTGGCGCGCCAAGTGGATGCGTTTGAGCGGCAGCTGCATCGACTGCAGGAGCTGGAGGACGACGAGGGTCCCAAGGAAATGCAGCTGGGCTATCTGGCCGAGTATATGCCGCAACTGCAATGGCTGGTCTACATGCAACAGCTGCTTGCCACCGCCGACAACGAGCTGGATCTGCTCGCCACGCTCATCATCGAAAACCTGACGTACATGCGCGCCCTCGACGAGCTCCTGCAGCGCCACAAGCCGGAAACCATTTGCAACTACATCATGCTGAAGCTGCTCGCCTTCCTCAAGCAACAGGGACCAGCGGAAATTTCGCGTGTTGAATGCATCGCCAGCCTGAGACGAGCCATGCCGCTGGCGGCCAGCTGGCTAATTGGCCAGCGATTTCATCAAACCAGCTCCGAGCGACTGGTGCACGATTTATTCGGCCAGCTCAAGCTGCGGTTTGGCCAGCTGCTCGGCGAGAATCGCCTGCAGCTGCAGCAGCCCATTGTTCAGATGCTTCAGGAGAAGCTGCAGGAGATGCGCCTGCAGCTGGGCTTCGTGCAGCTGAACGACTCCAGCTTTGTGGAGGATTACTATGAGCGTGTCGAGCTGAATGCGCATAGCTTTTATGGCAATCAGCTGGCGTTGCTGCGGCTGCGCGTCGAACAGAATCATCAGCTGATCCTGAACGGCGCCCAGTCGGATGCCAACAATATCAGCTATCTGGCGGAGCACTGGCTGAGCAGCAGCTCCTCGCCGTTGTATGTGAAACCCCGTAATCTGGTACTGCTGCCGTATGGGCTGCTGCAGCTGCCCGTTTGGCACCGGAACATGAGCGCGCTGCAGCAGCACGCGATGCTGGGCTTTGCGCTGGCCCACGAGCTGATCCATGGCTTCGATAGCTCTGGCATCGGATACGACAGTGTTGGCAACATCATGGGCCCCACCGAGGAGATATCGGCCAATCCGCGCTTTGTCCTCGGCCTCAACTGCATGCAACAGCAACTGGCCACCGGTTCGCGATCGCTCAACGAGAAGCTGGCCGACTACGAGGCACTGCGTCTGGTCTACGAAACCTATTTCGGCGCGGATATGCTGATAGACCGCAAAGAGCCGCGCGATCCCCTCCTGCCGCAGTTTAGCCAGCGTCAGCGGTTCTTCATTAGCTTTGCGCAGTTCTTTTGCGGCAAGCTCCAAAGCCTTAGTCTGCACGCCCAGCATCTGGAGCATGCTGTTGATGAGCTGCGGGTGCTGCAAACGTTGGCCAACTTTGAGGAGTTCTCCAGGGAATTCGGTTGCGAGAGACGCACCAAGATGCAGGCCAAACAGAAATGCAGAATATGGTAAAGTCGCAGACGAAAAAAACATCAGGTAAATGGAAAACGAAACTGACCAGAGAAGGCTTTTTTGTGTGAAAAAACCAGTATTTTGTGTACGTTTTTCATCAACATCAACATTATCATCAAATGTGAACTGTAAGTTTTTAACATAATGTTAAAAATGTTGGATCATAGGGCACTGTGTCCTTGCCAAAAACAAAATAGTATTTAATAATAAAAAATACCAAAAAGAGAAATTTAAAATATAATTGGTCTATGGAACTCGATGACTATTTCCAAATATAGAAAAACAGCATTATAGAGAAGGCTTAGAGCTAAAAATTGTTACGGTAGATTAAATAAAGCACATTGTGACAAAAATATTTTTAAAATTTAGTTGTAAAAGTTGTCTTTATAAAGGTGTTCTACACTCAAATTTTTTAGAATTTCAGAAATAAGTGGCCCAACAAATTTAATATAATATAGCTAATATAAAATGCGGGTTTTTTAAAAATTAATTACGTGTTCTATTCAATGCGATGTGTGTGTGTTCGTGTGTGTTTAACTGTAGTTGTATGTGTGTATATATAAAAATTTGATTTTTTTTTAATATTGAATGAATTCACTATTGCTCTTTGACGCAAATAATATTGGATTATAGCCAATCTATATATATACATATATTCCGATTCATTTTTTAACTAATTCAAAAAAAAAACAAGTGAGATTGCTCTAGTCGGGACCGCCCGACTAGTAGATACCCTGAACCCAGAAATGAACACATACACACACACTCTCGGCAGTTGATGAGTATGGATCCTATTAAAAATAATAATAAAAAAAAAAACAATTACCAACGGAAAAAAAATGTTCCGCAGCCGGGGCTTGAACTCGGTCTCCCCGTCTTAAGATGCACGACTCTTACCAACTGCACCACACTACCACATTTTTCGCGAACGATATAACATTACTTAACCATCGCAAAAAGTCGAGGAAAACGAAAATTTTGCAGTTGTCATTAAAACGATACAAATTAATAAAAATAATAATTATAAATAAATAAAAAAATAAAACAATTCATCATTGCTCTACCATACCATCGCTGAATTCGAACCCAGTCCTCCGCGTTATGAGGCACAACTCTTACCCACTGGACCACGCTCTTACTTCACTTCGTTGTGTTAAAATTCAATTTAACCGTTGCCTAAAAAAATTCCTAGGAAAACGCAAGACTTTCTGGACGTGCATATGTATGCGTGCACATGTACACAGAAATTGCCAAGCAGCTGCGCTTTGCCCCCACTACTGAAAATAGATTCTTGATTTGCTCGTAAGCTAAATGTACGATCGTTATGAAATTTTCAGGACTTATTCAGATCACCGATATGTATGTACAAACCAATTTGCACGTGTGTAGTATTTGATTTGTGTTTTTTTGGTTTTATCGATATTGGGGGCGATTGGGGGGTATCCAAAACCTGAAGGGCTTAAATTCTTCGTATGTTTTACGCGAACATAAAAAAATAAATTTGGTGGCTCTAGCTTTTATAGTTTGGGAGTTATGCTTAAAAAACCGAGTCAAAAAAGCGATAATTATCGATAATAAGAAAACGGAAGGAGTTATCGATGTTTTGAAATAAACTTGATCTGCGTATGAAATATACGAACCGAATGAGACCAAGATCAGCTTTCTAGCTTTTGTAGTCTCTGAAATCGACGCGTTCATACAGACAGACGGACAGACGGACAGACAGACAGACGGACAGACGGACAGACAGACAGACGGACATGGCTAAATCGGCTAGTGATGCTGATCAAGAATATATATACTTTATGGGGTCGGAGATGCTTCCTTCTGCCTGTTACATACATTTGCACAAAACCATTATACCCTTTTTACCCATTTTCAATGGGTTCAGGGTATAATAAAAACTCCACAAGCGGGAGTTGAACTCGGTACCTCCGTGATAAGATGCACAACTCTTAACCATCGCAAAAAGTCGAGGAAAACGAAAATTTTGCAGCAATAATAATTATAAATAAATAAAAAAATAAAACAATTCATCATTGCTCTACCATACCATCGCTGAATTCGAACCCAGTCCTCCGCGTTATGAGGCACAACTCTTACCCACTGGACCACGCTCTTACTTCACTTCGTTGTGTTAAAATACAATTTAACCGTTGCCTAAAAAAATTCCTAGGAAAACACAAGACTTTCTGGACGTGCATATGTATGCGTGCACATGTACACAGAAATTGCCAAGCAGCTGCGCTTTGCCCCCACTACTGAAAATAGATTCTTGATTTGCTCGTAAACTAAATGAACGATCGTTATGAAATTTTCAGGACTTATTCAGATCACCGATATGTATGTACAAACCAATTTGCACGTGTGTAGTATTTGATTTACTTTGTTTTTTTGGTTTTATCAATATTGTGGGCGATTGGGGGGAGGTATCCAAAATCTGAAACATTCAAATTCTTCGTATGTTTTACGCGAACATAAAAAAATTAATTTGGTGGCTCTAGCTTTAGTAGTTTGGGAGTTATGCTTAAAAAACCGAGTCAAAAAAGCGATAAATATCGATAATAAGAAAACGGAAGAAGTTATCGATGTTTTGAAATAAACTTGATCTGCGTATGTAATATACGAACCGAATGAGACCAAGATCAGCTTTCTAGCTTTTGTAGTCTCTGAAATCGACGCGTTCATACAGACAGACGGACAGACAGACAGACAGACAGACAGACAGACAGACAGACAGACGGACAGACAGACGGACATGGCTAAATCGACTCGGCTAGTGATGCTGATCAAGAATATATATACTTTATGGGGTCGGAGATGCTTCCTTCTGCCTGTTACATACATTTGCACAAAACCATTATACCCTCTTTTACCCATTTTCAATGGGTTCAGGGTATAAAAACTGGAAAGTTTTGATGCTTTTTAAACTGAGAAAAACCATTTATAAATTCTTTGTTAATTTCATTTAAGACTTAAAGTCCAATTACCAGAGACGGCATTTTTGTGCCGGATGCATATTATCCCGATCTTGGCGGCATCCGTATGCCTCGGCAAAGGCTGGGAAATTGCTCAGGATTTGCGTCAATCGTATCTGGTCCGTATCGTGATCCATAAAGTCATTTGTGCTCGCATCGCCACAGAAGAACTGCGCCAGGTTCAGGAAAAAAAGTTGCTTTTGCGGCAAATTCGTGAAATCTAGCTGGGACTGATTGAATTTGGAGCCAGGACCAAAGTAAGCGTCATAAGCCAGGCGAATGCCCGCAATATCCGCTTCGCGTTCACTCATGTAATCGGTCCCATCACGGTTGAGGCAGCTGACGGCTGCTGTATACTTGCTATCCAGTACGATCTGTGTGCCCTTCTCGTTGAAATTGCCTCTTGAATCATATAGTAAGCCATCAGAGCCAAAGCCGTGCATCATTTCATGGCTGAGCAAAAAGCCCAGCATGCTGAATTTAAAGATATCATGTGCGTCGTGGTAGAAAATCGGTTCCTGCAGTATGCCATATGGCACGATAATGGTATTATCGCGCAACATATAGTACGGTGTCGAGCTCATGCCTGAGTTTCCATCGGGTATCACGAAATAATCGTTCGCTTTTAAGCGTTCGTTGAGCTGTTTCAGCTGTTTGCGCGTTTGGAATTCCAACAGCCGCAGGTGATTGTCGGCATAGTCCAGATTGTCAACCAGTTGCAGATCCGCATAGAATCGTTTAATAAAGCTGCTGCGATCTGCCCTTTTGGGCACGTTACCAATGTTGATCGTTACGTTGAGCAGCTTGGCTTTCAGTATCTCCACATCGCCAGTCGCCAAACCCAGATAATTCTCGTCAAGCTTTTTGAGGAACTGTTTGCGTAGCTGCTCAAAGAGCTCCGAGACGTCAGCCTGGTGCTGTCGCAGCTTGTCGGCACCAATGAAACGCTGCTCGTAGAGCAGATTTACGGCTATCTCCATTTTGTTGCGGACATCCTGAATGCATTCAATGCGCTCCCTGTCGTCCCTTGAGTCCTCCTGCAGATGGGACACAAAGCGCAACATTATGTAGCTGGCCAGTTGCTCACGATCCCACTCGTTTATTAACATAACGAGAGCAGTTAAATAAGCCGCGTTGTCAACTTGGATCTTGTAGTGAGAGGGGACACTGTGACCTAGTAAAATCTCTAAATACTTTCGCCATTGACCGCCAGTCTGCAGCTCCAGCTGGCGCAGATTCAAATCCTCCGTTTGTTGTTCCGACATCCTCTCGGCCAGTTCACCTACAGCGGTCTCCAACTTAATAACTTGCCTCGTTAGTGTGATCGACTTTTTCCGGCTAAAGCCCAGCAAACGTAGCATCATCTTGGTCAGAAATGAGTTTCTGAGTCGTTGATTCTGCTCCTTAAAGTTGGGCATGGCGATGCTAATGATGTATTCGCTGCTGTTAAATAGATGAGGCACCACATCCAGATTGAACAACACGTTGTTTAGACTATAGAGACGCAAGCGTGCCAATGTTTCAAGCCAATGAAACTTGCTGCTGCCCCAGTTCTCTGAACTGCGCATGAACTGCGGCCAGGGTATTTGCTCGTTTGGGGGCACCAGCTCCAGATAATGCCGACCCGTGCGCGTTGATAACGGTGCCTCGCGACAGGTGCGATAGAAGCTCAACACCTTGGCCTCGACACTGGCTGGTTCTAGCGGACGTTGCTGCCATTGCTCAGCCATCAGCTGGACCAGGTCCTCATTCACCTTCTGATCAATCATTCCAGTTATTTCCAAAAAGCTATCAATCACATGATTCTGAGGCCACTTGCCGCATGCGTATTTATAATAATTATCACACGCGGACACACTTTCGTCGACATTGCTAAGTATCTGATACAAAAGCCGTGTGTTGGGACTGGACACGGGAGAATTTCCCGCCTGGGCACTCACTAATAGCCACACACATAGAAATATTAACCGAAAAGTCGACGTTCGTGTCGCCATTGTTTTTAACAAACTGACAGTACTGATTGGCTATACGGCATATTTAAGGTCGCTGCTTTTTAATCAGCAAATATACTGAACACAAATTCTCTCAATTATAATCTCACTGAGTGTATTTATCAGCAATAATATAATCAAATTTCACATTAATTTGCAATTTAATTGTCAAGTAAATATCGTTGTAAAAGAAAGTCAAAAAGACATCTTTATTATTGTATGTTTTCTTGCTAAAAATTTAAATTTTTTTAAATTAAAAAAAATTTAACTAATATTAAGCAAGGAATAAGAATGTTTACACACCCGGACTCGAACCGAACACAACTCTTATCGACTGCACCACACTACCACTCAATTCAGGCATGATATGATATGATATAAAATAACGTAAACATTGCAAAGCAAAATTTCAAGGAAAACGCTAGACAAAATTCTGAAATTTTATAAAATAGTTAAATACTACACTGTCCCATCGCGGATTCGAACCTTCGACCTTCGACTTAAGCTATATTATTTATCTATATTATTTTCTTTATTATTATTCAAACTAAATATTGCTAAAAAAAAAATCCGAGCTAAAGAAATTTTGCATTTGTGAGCATATGAATATAGAAATTGGTTGCGTTTTAGCCAATCAGCTACCGTTGGCCCCCACAACCGAAAAGAGATTCTTGATTTGCTAGTAAACTAAATGTAGGATCGTTATATCATTTTCAGGACTTAATACGAGCATCAAAAAGTATGTTAAATTTTCAAATCTATAGTATTTGATTTGTAGGTTTTTTGGTCATATCGATATTGGGGCGATTGGGAAAGGGTATTCAAAACTCGAAATGGGCAAAATCTGCGTATGTTTTACGCGAACATATTGAAACAACTTTGCTGGCTCTAGCTTTTATAGTTTAGAAGTTATGCTTAAAAAACCCTGTCAAAAAACGATAAATATCGATCTTTTGAAATAAACTTGATCTGCATGTGGTATATACGAACGGAATGAGTCTAGGATCAACCTTTCTATGTTTTGTAGACTCTGAAATCGACGCTTTCAAGACAGACGGCCATGACAGGGGTTCAGGGTATAAATATATTTGTAAAATATCTAATTTCTAGTTTCAATTGAAGTAACTTACTTGTACTTGGTCGACTCGGTAATCATTTGTTCGCTCTCGCGCGTCCAATAGTTAAGCGACGTGGGATTGGCCTCGATAAAGCACTCCAGAGTGACGTTGAAGCCCATAGGAATGCCTACCAGCTGATGCGGTATCCAGACCATTGGCGAAACTGTAAATGCAATTCGGCATTTGGTTTGATGCAAAAAAAAATCGATTGAATCATTCAGGAGCTTACAGTCCACGCTGACTTTGATGCGCTTGGAAACGCTGGGCGGCACACCATTGGAGGCAATGCAGAGATAGGCGCCCATGTGGAGGCGCGAGATGCGCTCCAGTTCCAATGAGTCCGTCTCCAGGTCGTTCACTGTAATGAGTAGCATGCGATGGGGTCCAAGATTTGATGCGAATTGCGTGGCAGTCGGACTTACCTTCGAGTGTCTTGTTGATGACAATTTTATGGTTGTCATCTCGTTTCCATTTGATGGATGGCTCAGGGCTGCCTTTCGCCTTGCAGCGCAGTGTCACATTGTCGCCCTCGCGCACAATGACATCACTGGAGGTCAGCGCGTCGTCTATGTTTGGCGGCACTGCAAATAGCATGATGTGGGGGGATGGGTAAATTGGTATTATTATTCCTGCCAGATAAACATAAACTCGCAGCGAGCAGCGCCCGCTTGATTTAAATGTAAAAACTTTTGCATTTTGGCAAACAGCGTTGCCAAGAAACTGGAAACAGCTCAAGCTAAAAAAAACAAACAATGAAGGACAACGAATTGTCTACACACTTGCTAGTAGCTTATTTATATAAAACATATTTTTTTAAATTTTTGCAGATAGGTTTTTAGTCAATTATATTGCATAATTGTCTCAAAGCTTTAAGCTGTAAAAAACTGAAACTTATTATTTATTATTTATAATATGCCAACTATAACAACTAGCAAATAAGACGACACAGTTCGGTTACACTTTTTTTGTAAGTGTAGAGAAAGCATTTCACGCATTGTTGACTTTGACGCGCAGATTCAACTTTGTCCCAAGAGATATTTTAGTTTAAGCCTAATTAGCTTTGCGACAAGACTTTGGCCTGGCTAACTTTTGGGGCGAGACTGTTAATTTAAAAATCGATGCAGCAACCTTCATCAAATTGTCATCAGCCTTGGGGCACACCGTTGCCGTTGCTGGCTTTCAATTGCTGCCTGAACACGCTTCTGGCAAACCCTTTTTTTTTTGGCTTCTTTTCTTTGCTTTTCTTTGCCCTTCAAGCTGAAAATCTGTAATGAAAAATCTATGCAAATCAAAGCGGACAAAGCTAGCGGCCCACAGTCGGACATATGGACAGACAGTCCGATGGCCAGCTGGACATATGGACCCGAATAGCTGTAGTCGCTGACAACCGCTGCAGTTTGTCTCATTTCATATTCGAAGCGTCGCTTCTAATCAAAAGATATCGCATGCAATTTTTTTTCGTTCAGTTGGGTAAAATGCCTGGACAAGTCCCGTTAGTCACGTGCCCGACGCGTTTAGTTGTCGTCTGACGTTGACGCGTCATCCACTATCTGTTGGCCTGACCCCAGGCAATCAATAATGCGAAATTTCATACGAATTTCAATAAATACAAAAAGCTTCAATTTAGCAATCGCTCAATCGATTGATAATTAAATTGAATTCAAAACTAAATAGTTTAACTGCAAAATTAAGTTACAGATTAACAGATTGTTTTTTTTTTTTGAATATAAAATTATATATGCAAAATGATTCATTCCCTCGTGATATATTGCCAACAAATGATCATTTTGAATGACTTTTCTTAATTTGAATATTAAAATCTAATTATAAACAATTCATTAAATAATTCATTAAATAGTTATTATGTTTTTCAACTCAGAACTCAGCGTTTCTTTAAGAGAACACGTTTCGGTTGAATCTTCACCTTTTGGTCACATTTCCGCTAGGGACGTGGCGCATAAAACCAAACTGTAATTAAAAGTTGCAATTACTTGAACTTTTTCTATGCGCTGTAAACTTTTGTCTTTGGCTCCTTCATTTCGCCGGCCTCATAATGCGAGGACCTTTATGAGCCAAAAGCGACGCTGAGTAAAACTTTAGTCGAACCGTTTGCTGTGCGCTATTAATAAACGCTTGATGTGCTAATCGCCGAGCTGGACATAAGCGCACCGAATCGCTCCTCGGCCAGCTGTTGGCCGCCCCCCATTTGACATATTAGTTTCTTTATTGATATTTAGCAGCTGGCGACAAGAAAAAAGCCAGCAAAGTTTTGCACACAGACGTGCTGGCGGTTTTTATGCTCGAATATTGTTTTCTGTTTTTTTTTTGTTTTCAGGGTAAACTTTTCACATACAAGCTGGAAATTTAATTAGCCAAAGTCAACACATTGGGCCAAGTTTGATTTGAAGGCCTGTCAGGACATGTGCCCCATCAAATAGCCACAAAACGTTTATTCAATTTATAATTGAAGGGCATCAACCGAGTCGACATAATACGCCAAATTGCTTAATTGCTGTGTCCGCTCTCAAAGTTTATCGTCGCGCTGATAATGTAACTGTTCAACTATTTAACGAGTGGCAATTATAGATTTAAAGTAATATTTTTTAAAGTAAATATTTAAGGTTATATTTGAGTATTAAAATAATTATGAGAGAACTGGAAAAGCCATAACTTTTTTAACGTTTTATATTTTATATATGAGGATATATAACTTTTTTTAATCATATATAACTCAAAATATTTACTTTCAAAAATATTTACTTTCAATCTGATTTTATTCAAATATCTATTTAACCTTTCTGAATAACATTATAGTTAACAAGTCGGATTCTGAATTCGATGCGTATTCAGGCAGATAAGCAAAAAAACCAAGCTCTGCAAGTATTTAGTCACACATAAGTTACGATGCTTTCATCAGCTGGCAGCATACATTTTCAGGCAGTGTAGACAAACTTCAAGCTTTGTAAATAATTATGTATGAGCTATTTGATAGTTTTGGCATGTAATCAAATGCACATCAAAAAAATTGTTATGTTTTCTTAAACTTAAAAATCGAATTAAATTTCATACTTCGAATAACATAAAACTGCGATTAGTAATTATATTAACCAAGTTTAATATAGCTATTTCTGCTATTTTTTTATTTTACGAGTTTAATGTTGATTTTACTTTAGTTTTCTTGTAAATCTCGAAATAAGATTAGATGATTAATTTATATATTATATATATATTATATATTAATAACAATTAGATTGTTCTAGGTACCCAACTAAGAGATACTCTGAACCCGGCTTCGAATTCTCGTTGAATACATTTCCAACTATTTATTTGCCTCGCATTTTATTTAAAAAAATAATTCACTAACAATTTGTTTAATGTCCGTTTTTTTTTGATTTTCATAAATTCATTCGAAATTATATTAAAAATTTTGCCAGACTTGATTTTATTTTGAACGCGTTGTTTAGGCTAGCCGCAAGTTCTGCAACGTTTTATGATCATTTAGAGTGGAAATAATTTACGAGCGTGTGGAGTTATTTTTGGTCTATGGCTAACCGTGTGGCATTAACTGCTCGCCCCTTGCCTTATGAGTGTCAACGCTGTAATTGAATTTAATAAATTGCCTCATTATGTGAGTAGAAATTAAAAATTATGCGCCAACAGAGTCAACATTGTGCGGAGCTCGTTATTGTTCTTGGCCGTTAGTTGTTGTTAGCCTTGTTGCATGTTGTTGCATTTGTTTTGCATTTTGTGCGGTCATTTGGTCGACTTTTGAGCTGGGGACCGAACCCCCTCTCCCCTCCCATTCCCCGGGGCGCCACAAAGCACAACAGAACAGAACGGCTGTTGCCAGTTGAAGCCGCCGCATTTAAATGCATTTTGTGTGCGTGGCTCATAAATTCAAGCGCGTTTAATGTTTGTTTTTACCGTTCCGCCATTTTATAATTTCGTGCTTTTCGGCCCGTGTACATTTGTATTTCATTTGCCTCGTTTCGAATTTGGTGTTTTCTGTTTGGCTCAGCAAATTAAATTCACAAATTCAGCTCACTCTGAAATTTATTTATTTATTTACTCATTTGCCCGGCAAAATTTTGCATGTATTTTGTCTCCCTTTATTTGGACGGCAAATGCAACGTTTTAATTTCATTACAGTTAGTGCCACAATATAACAATCTTTTTTTTTGACCACTTGCATTTATAAATTGAGTGCCTATCGAAAGGGTGGAACGGGGGGATATAACTACCAAATGACTTCTCCACTACCAACAAAAAAAACAACGCGGTTGTCTTTTTGGTGTAAACATTGCGCGTCATTTAATTTTGTTGCATTTAATTGGATTTAGTATGTAAATGAAATGCAATCATTTGATTCGGTTTAGCCACGTTTGACAATTTTATGGTTGCACTTTTTGTATGCAGAAATAGAATTTTATAAGAAGGTATATTATGTTGAACAATTTTCGGGAAATAAGGCATAGCTAAATTTTTATTTGATCAGCATAATCAACCAAATTTTTCCCAGTTCGTTTAACCAAATTAAATTTATCCCGCTATACTATATTTTATTATTATTATTAATATACAAAATTTCTAAGTCCACATAATGTGGTTTTTACTGACTACAGGGTATTTGTCTCGCCGAAAGCATCCACACTAGTTTTTAACATACGTACATGTTTATATAAAGCACATGCTTGTATTTTATTTTAAATTGGTTTAAATAATTTACAAACCAAGTTAAAAGACAAACATCACAATCAAATTACCGTGTGAATATTTGTTTCGCGGCAAAACAAAATTGTTTTAAATTATTTGCGAAATCAGATCATTTTTTGGATTTTGGGTAACAATTTTATATACACCGAATCTATTGAAAATGGGTAAATAGGGTATATACCCTATATAAAATACCAAAAATCCAATATGGTTTTTTTGTATTTGTAATGGATTTGGCCATGTCTATCTATCTGTCCGTCCGTCTGCATGTATATCTGTATTCCGGTCAAAATCTTCAAAAGCCTCAAATTTTAAAACTTTTTCCAAAGAATATGAAAACTAGTGACAACAAATTTGTATTTAACTTTGAAATTATTAAATACTGATTATGATCGCTGATAATGATTAAGTAGAATGATTAAGTACAATGATTAAGTAGAATATAATAATCATAGAATAAATTAATGTGCATTAAAACGACAAAAAAAATTTAAGAATTTTTTCTTGTAAAAATAATAACTTATTAAAATTATATAAACAGAATCCTTTACGGTAACAATTTAAGCTAAAAATAATGTAAATACCACAAATGTTTTGTGGTACAAAATTTTTCTCACACAATCAATAATTGGGCGATAAAGCGAGAAGCGGCCTTACTTGTTTTATTTGACAATTCTCAGTTAGCCTTGTTAATAGTTGGGCAATTTTTGAGTGATTTTTGCTTTTTGCCTTGCAGCATTTGTAAAGTTAACCAATAAATCTGATAAAAATGCAAGCAAGATTTCAATGTCGTGGGAAATGCAAGAATTTCGCATGAGATCCGCTTTTCAAGTTGACAAATCAACATCATCCGGTGGACAAACATGGAGCGTAATGGGGGGCAACAGTGTGGGTGTGGGGTGCGGGCAACAGACGTTTTGCGGCATTCCCATAAATCAGTTTTTGTGGCAGAACTTGAAAAATATGTGCGCAAACAAATGGCAGCCGAGCGGACGAGCCTGCAAAACTGAAACTGAAAACTGCGCCATGCAACAGTTAGAACATGGACAACATGGAAACAGGAGCCACGAGAGGCAGGAATAGGGGCAGGGCATAGAAGACAGAGCCAGAGGCAGGGTCAGAGGCGGAAACAGGCACACATGCAAATGCGCGAGGACACACACAGACACGAGTACACATATGCTGCACGTAGCAGGATTTTAGTTTAGGCTGGCAAAAAAAAAACAGGCGGAAAAAGCAAAGTCCAGTAAATGGTTGAAAAACTGGAGAGAGCACTACGAATGGGCAAGGAACTAACACAAGCAAAACATCAAATACAAAAATCTACTCTGAAATTTCATATTAATTTTTTTCATTTTAAAATTATTTTAATTTATTTTATTAGATAACGTTATTCCCAACTTGATTAACTCTTTCGGAACAAGCTAATATACCCTATTGTACTTTTGTGTAAGCATTTTTTTTCAAATATTTTTTTTTTTGCTTTTTTGTATTTTTTGCTCGCTGACCAGTGGTCACACTTCTATTTTTTTTTAGCTGACAAATTTGCCTTTCCAGGACTTTTGCCACATCAGCGTGTGCGCTACTAGTGTGTGCGTGTGTGTGCGTGTGTGTGTGTGTGTGTATGAGATAAGTGTAACCAACGTTTGTATGCTGGTGAGTCAAAAAAATAAAACAACACATGAAAAAACATTGCACAAAAAATAGACAACGAGATTGCAAAAAATGTTCGTGAAGCGGCTGCTGCCGTTTTGGTCACGCCACGTCAAATTGCCAGGACACGCGTGTGGTGCGTGTGAGGCGTGTTATTTGAGCATTTTACAACACTGAAGCGTGCTTAACGGCTTTTTGAAAATGCTATCAGAGAGCGTAACACAAGCAAAAAATATTAAAACAAAAAAAAATTGAAACCGAAAAAAAAATTGTGTAGAGTCAGGCAACCTGCAACGCTATGTAAACATAAAACGCTTAGGCATACACACACATATGCACTTAAGTGTATGCCATGTAATGCAATCTATGGGTATTACATATGAAACGGGACAATGGTGGGCAGGTCATGCAAATTGCTAGAATATACTCTGCCAACTGCTGCTGAAAGGTCTGTTGTGTTCGGGCTTTAATATTAAATATATATAATCTTAAAATGCTTTAAAAATTTTAATTTTTCGATTTTTTAGACATTTTTGAAAATGCTGAAAATTCAGCTTTTGAGAGCTTAAATTTATATAAATATAAAAAAACATAAATAAAATAAATTAGAATAAAAAGAAAGTAACCAAATTCAAAAACTAAGAAAAAAAGTTGTACTGAAAAGCTAAAAGAAATCTTTACATTTACTTTTATGTAAATAGAAAAAGTAAACTGTTTGGCTTAAAATCAGCAATCGAAGAAGATTTACCATCGTTTGTTAAACTCACATAGACAGATTCAGTCCCCATGCTGATATGAAATAATATTTATCTACTATCTATCTTTCTGTCTGAGCTCCACGGTATGCTGTTGCTGCCCACATATCGCTGACATGCAAAGAGAGCAGGATTTGGCGGACATTTTGCAGCAAGCCAGGCCCATGCTGAGGACCGCCCATGGTCAACACCGCTGGGATATAAACTGAGCGGAGACACAGGCGCACACAAATGCCATTGTTCATGCTAAAATGTCAAATGTATGTGCACTGGTGTGTGTGTGTGTGCGTGTGAGTTCGTCAGAGGTGTGAATGTGGGCGGTAGCATTTGAAATGCAATTTTTTAAAGCATACTTTTATGGGCAAGCATACCGACTGGCTGGCCGGCTGTCTCAACTGGACTCGCAATGTTGTTTGTTTGCCTTAATAAAGTGCTTTGTGTAGAATTTAATTGTATGTTTGCTTGCTTTACTGTCTGAAACAAGGCCTAAACAGCTAGGCAACGGGCTGAGCGGGGTGTTTTCTACTAATACCTGGCAACAGTTTGTCTGGCAAATGAAATGAAATATTCAAGGGACATGTGTCCAACTTGCGATGAGTTGTTCATGATACTGTAGACGCACGCCAGAACAAATATTTCAATGTCAGCTAAGCTGACAAAGTAAACATACACACACGCACACGAATTTACTTACCGACAACTTTGACAAAGCCATATTGGGTTTTGGCCGTCACCGTGTTGATTTGGCACATATAGCGTCCCATGTCCTCCTCCTGCACGTTGTTAATGTGCAGAAACCAGGTGCGATGCTTGTCGTGCTTATCGTGCGTTACGCTAATCCTCGGATTTCGCGTTATCACATGATTGTGCACCGTCAAAATGGCCGACTGCTCAAAGTGCATCCACGCCACCTAAAATACAGAAGCAAAGCCGGGTTTCAAAAATCAAATCATATCAAACATAAACAGCATAGTTAAAGCAGCGTAGATCAGTTGCTACGCATTAAATGTTCGTTTATAAGCAGCTGACAAATATGTCAGCGTTCTTTATTGGCAAACTTTGCTGCTATCATCATCAATTTTTATGAAGGATTAACGAGAAACGATGTCGTCCGGGTCCGTTGGTCAAATTGCCAAAGTTCGCGTCACATGTGACAACAGCTGCTCTCGCAAACTTTGCTGTCCGCCTTCGTGCGTCATCAGGACGCGCATCCTGAAGGATGCCAACGCCTGCCTCCTTGCCGCTACTTATGCAATAGTTTCACACAAAACAGCAAACAATTTATGCAAATTTAAGCGCACAGAACAGACGTGCTAAATGTGAAAAGCAAAAAAAATAATACAAGCAACCATTGTCGTTGCTGCTGCCTTCGATGCCATTTCATTGATAAATTCGAACACACACAAAGGCGACAGAGGTGGCTCGACAGCAACAGCATCCATAGGAATTGAATAAAGAGGGGCGCAACGATCAAAATGGCGAGTGGGAGGAGCCAGTGTAAGCAGAGGCGTACACAAACGCAGCAAGGGGATCCGACTACCCATGGATTAGTACTGTCTCGGTTAAAAAAAATATCAATGGAATATTATAATCTAAAAAAATGAAATGCTTTTTATGCTTAATATAAATACAAATATTTTTTAAAATAAAAAGCATAACAACTGTAAACAACAACTATTCAAATAAAAATTTCATATTTTAAAGGATTTAACAGAGAAAGCACTTTAAAACCAAAAAAAAAGGGAAGTTAAGCCCTATAATTTAGGGATTCGACAGCAAAACAAGTCTGTATTTTTTGTTTTAATTACTCGCTTTTGACGGATTTAACTTTTATCATCAAAATAACTTGTTGATACAAAAAATGTTACGTTAAATACATACAAAAATAAACCCAATTATAAGTTGGCGTTTTATTTTTTATATTCAATCGCTCTTGCAAAAATTTTAAAAGCGTCCTTTATAATAATTATTAGTTATTAAAATACGTTTTAAAAATATATGTTAGCAAATATGTATATATAAGAAAAATTATTAGAATAATCATTAAAACTGTTTTCGAGTATTTTAGTTAATCTAAGTTTCTTAGAATTTGAATAATAATATTCTGAATTTTGATTTCTGCTGACATTTGAACATGACTTGTTCTTCTAAAAATATAAAGAAGTAGAATTCAATGTAAGGCATGAGGTAGAATTATATCTTAGTACAGCAAAGATAAACGTGGCACTAATTATTTATTTGCGTAGTCATAGACTACTTTTCATCCGTTATGATTGATATGCTGTGGCTACTGCGCACAAGGATCTCTCAGCCGACATCATCAGGCACTTTACTTGATAGCTTTCAGTCCGTGTTGAAATAACCAACTATCATCAGCTTTGGCTGTAGTTCGTCTAAGTGTCCTTTTTGATGCCACCTCTGTTTTAGATGTGTTTGGGAATGTGCGGCGCGGTGGAGCGCGATCCAAAGGGGAGCTGCGGCACAGTGTCAGGCAACATAGACAGATATCGGTTAATTTTTCAATGTCTGCAATGAAAACGTGCGACAACCCAGACGAGACAAGCAGCTGGTCGCGTTCCGGCCACGACGCACTCTTTGGCGCTTATTTACATTGGTTCGTCGTCTGACTCTTTGGCATCTTCCGTGGAATAAAAATCAAGCAGCTGTAGTTTGCTTAAGTAGTTCGCAGCTAACGCCTCCATGCCAACAACAAAGTCAAATATTAATGAAGCCACGTTTATCAGTCGAGTGGGAGGTGGGGGTTGGGGTAAAGAGCTCAAAGTGGCAGCCGGGACAGACGCCATGCAAAATCAATAAAACTGCATTAGCGTGTTCAACTTGCTGAAACGTTTAAAGTCAAATGCTAAATATAAATACACACACACACACACACACACATACACAGTCACATTTTAAAGTGCTGTCCATAAAATTTTGTGAAAATTCGCTGCATTTGCATTTCGCATTTTGGTGAATTTTGAGGTCATTTGAATGAAATTAATTAGGCTCATGTAACGCCAGCGAAAAAGTTCAAAAGCCAAACAAAATGGACACCCCACCAGCAACCACCAACTGATTCGCCCCGTTTGCCTGGCTAGCCAAATACGGTGCCAAATTTGGGCAAAAATGAAAGCGTTGCTGTGGTCTGAGTGTGTGACATTTGGCTTAATAAATTTTGGCCGGAAAATGTCAGCGAAAGTCAAGGCAAAGTTGAGTTCGCTGAATGTGCTGCTGTGACTTTTTAATAGGCTTTCCATCTGCTATTAAAATTTTACGCATATTTAAGCGCATTCACAGTTGCTGCACCCTAACCAAGGATTAGTGAATGCCTGGGATGACATCTCTGCTGCACCAGACCAACACTTGAACTCGCTTTGTGAACGTTCCAACTGCCACTTTGGGCTTGGCCTATCGCAACTTATGCGAATCAACTAGCTCGTTAGTTGAGGAAAGTTGCTTGTGCAGCAGGACACGAATGAGAAAACTCTCTTGATCTTGACATATAACATTATTACTGCATTAGCTTGACATCCCAAACAAACCATCGACAGATCAGCATTTTAATTTATTTTATTACATTTCTGTTTTTTTATGTCATTAATTAAGCATCATAATTAATTAATAATTATATCATATGTTTTTAATAGACTGAAAAAACATTGCTTTGCAAACCATTTATGCTTTATTTATATTATTAATAATAATAATTATATCAAATGAAGTATTCTATAAAAATACAGGGATGTTTAATAGAACTGTGATTAATTATATCATTAAATATATTATATAATTATAGTATTTGTTACTTAATTATACAATTATCTAAATTTCTATTACACATCCCTGTATTTTTATAGTGATCAATTTGATATAATTATTATTATTAATTATATAAATAATAATTGCAAAGCAATGTTTTTTCAGTCAATTAAAAACTTATGATATAATTATGCTTCTAATAAAAGTAGTAGTCGTCATCACTTCCATATTCAATTTCATCTTCCTCGTCATATTTGTATTCTTCTTCAACTTCATTAGGGTCAACACAATCTGGGGGACAGCTACTTTGGTTTTCTATTAGTTGGGTTAGCTTTGTTTCGTTACTTTGATTTTGTGCATTTTTAAGCGCTGTTTGTTGTTTCAAATAAAAATTCCGACATCTATCACTTAAATAAGTTTGCAAATATTCACGGATCACCGATAAACGACTTGCAATTTTCGCTTCCAGAATCAAGCGTTTTTTGTTATAGTTCATAAAATTATGATAAATTTTAAGCCGGTTCGGCGAGGCATCGTCCTTTACGGCAGCTTTCACTTTTTCAATTTCTTTAGCATATTCTTCATTGCCTTCGGTATGTCCCTCCTTAGCATCAATCAACTCTTGAAGAAGTTCTTTTAATTCGTTGTTTGGTGGAGGAGTAGTAGGAGTAGTAGTAGGAGTAGTAGTAGGAGTAGTAGTAGTAGTAGTAGTAGGAGTATTAGTAGTAGTAGTAGTAGTAGAAGTAGTAGCAGTAGTAGCAGTAGTAGCAGCAGTAGCAGTAGTATTATCTTTTTGCGACTCCTGTAAATAAGGTTTTGTAGAGTTAGAATAACTCTAGATACAGGCCATATTTTCGTTGGCCATTCTCAATAACAACAGTTTTAAGGGTTTTTATAATCGTTCATAAGGTGATAGAGTTATTGAGTTCGTACAGAATCCGTCTTACTAATACATATTCACCCACGTCAGATAAACTGTGAAGATTTTTTGAAGACATGCAATAATTTGTATCTCTCAAAGTTGTACAGCAATAGACAACTATATTCTTCTTTAAATATTAATCACAACCACCGCAATTTACAAAAATCGGTATTTTTTCAAAACAACAGACTAATAATGTTGACTGATATTTTAACTATTTTAAGTTATTAGTTTCTTCCGTTTTTTATACTCGTTCGCTGAATGTATCTTGGGTTTCTGCAATCTCCGTCATGTCGTCTATCTCTCCCGATTAACGCAACGTTTTTTCGGCGCCATTTTCGATAACATGTCGATACACCAAAAATCGCAAATCGATAAACAGTAAACAGTAAAAAACAGTGTCAACAAATTTGTAGATAGCTGGTGTTCGCCCTAAAAGATTGCGTCCTTGATATCTCGCCGCCGCCCTATTAAATCAGAAATGCCTATATCTCTCACAGTTTTAAAGTCACCAAATTGGCGATATATTTTACTGGAATGCATCACAGAAGAAAGAAAAAAGAACTACAAAAACCTGAACTATTCAAAAATTACAATAACAATTAATTTGAACGAGTATAATGCAGTCGGTAACGCCCGACTGCTGCGTTCTTACTTGTTTCACATTCTGCTTGAACTTTTTTTATTTACCGTGTTGTTCTGTGCTGTATAGCTGTTACTTTGTAGTATGACCGTTACAACTAACAGATAGATCCAATTCGTGTTCATGGTTACTTCGAATAAGCCTCCACGAAGATAAACTAAAGACTGTGTTCTCTGGCAATACCTTTTTATAACAGACCAGGATGGTCCGGTATTTTTCTATCACGTTGAAAGTAATTTAAAATATCAACGTTAACTTTATTTATGGTATTGCCTTACACAAGCACAGTGGAAATCCGACTTAACGAACAAGCGGTCGGCATCAGATTTTGCAAATGTTCTGGATAGAGTATATTGGGTTTCTTACAACGTCAATTCGTCTGTCTAAGGCCTGAAACTTTTGATATATATTCGCGTATAATCACTTCGGATAAGATCACCCACGCACAATACAAGAATTTACTTTAACAATAATAACAAATAACTCTTTCGACGGTTTAAGTCGTTATTACACTGTAAAAGAGTTTCACAAAGTCAGTTACACCTGTCTGCAAAGTTCTTGTTTTAATTTTACAGCCTAACATATTTGTATATAGAGATAAAACTTAATTAAAATGTCAGCGTTGACTTCTTATCTGACGTTTACATAAGTTATTGTTCAATATAGTATATTTTTTATAATATATAGCAAAAAGCTATAAACTTATAGCCACTTTAAAAAACTAAATTTTTCGGAATATATATATATATTTAATATATACATATATTTTTTACTTAATTTAACGATGCTCCACGCTGTATGTAGACTCCTTTCCCCTTATTTTTTTATGTTTTTTTCTAATAACTTTTACACCTTATATTTTACTATTCATTTTTTTCTGATGTTAACTGTGAGTCCTTTAAATTATGGCATACTCAGTTTTTGAATTTTCCCTGCGGTTTCCCGAAAAATCCGGAAAAATGGGGGTGTATGTTCACTTTTTTCATTCACTGTATAAGCTGTAGAAGCAGACAGTGGACACCCAAATTATTGGATAAAACGGTGGGCCATTTTTTTTCAAATCTATTATTCAGCTGCGCAGCAAAAGCGCTACTGCATACAAAATGTTTTCTCAAAAAGGCGTCATAATAGGCCACCCCCATATTCCAAAAACTGTTCTTGAAGAAGTTTCAAAACTTAGCATTTAAAACAGCTAGTTTTAAAATTTTTTATTTAAGCTAGTTTTTTCTAAATGTAAAAATATGCTCAGAAATATGCTCGACAAATTAGTCGTTTAAAAAATATATGCATCACTCTACGGTACTGTTTGTTTTTATAATTTATAATATAATTAAATATATAATTTTTTTAATATATAATATAGTCCAAAAAAAAAAGTTCTGATCATTGTATTTATAATTGTTATAATATTTACAATGTACACTTCGCGATATTTTCTTTTAACGTATCGGCTTTCTGCGTATTCGATTTTGTTAAAGATTTCTGAAGCACATTAAATTGTTTTTTATAAAAATTAGAACATGCATTTCCCGATTCCATGAGACCAGCTTTAAGCTCTTTAATGCGCTCGTTAATCGTTTCCTCTAAGTTTAATCGTCGGTCGTTATACGATTTAAATATTTCATAAGCGTACAACTTCTCGGAATAAGATTCTTTCTTCAATTCGCTGACTCGAATTAAGTCGTCCAAATTGTTTTCGTATTCCCTGTTCTTTTTAATACGTCCTTCCTTGGAATTGATTTGCCTTTTAAGCTTCGCATTTAAACGATTATCAATATTTGTTAGAATGCTCTGTAAATAAATATTTGGTTTAAACTATTCCATATGGCTAATATTTATTTTACTTCCGCTTCGCTGGTGTTTTGACCATTTTCTCCAGAGCATTCAATATTTATGTTGGATTTATTTACCGCCAAATTTGGTCTTCCAGATGTTAATATAGGCAGCACCGCCAGTAGGAATACAATAAGACTACAGTTGCTGTTCATATTTGTTCAAAATCAAGCTAAACTGAAGACTGTATCTCACTTTTATATTAGCCTCATGTGTAACACGTTTAAATTTTGAGGTATTTTTCTAATTAACGAAAGCTGATACCAAATGTCAACAGAAATAATTATTCTGAGTTCATAAACAATTGTGTAAAGTTCCATTGAAAGCCAAACCTGACGCACACAAATTTAGATAACAACTTAATTTAAGGTTAATCTATTCCTTAGTTTTAGACTTGAAACAATTATTTACATCATATTGAAGAGATAAAATAAAACATGCTTTTTTGACCAAAAACTCCAAAAAATTGTATTTTCGAAAATGAATATATTTTGAATGTGGAATCAATATATAGGTCAAATCATCACCAAAATGCCATCAAACGTGAAAATCGGTTCACTTTTGACCATTTAATGGTGGTTTGATATATGGGAGCTAAGGAATCTGGCAGCCTTACATGTCAAAGTTTTTGTCGATTTTGGCATGATTTTTGACCAAAAATTTGACCCCCCAAAATCACTTTTAATATTGTTTTTTATGCTAATTGTGACAAATAAAATCGATTAAAACTAAAAACTCGCAATTGTAAATTTTGAAAAAAATTTTTTCCAAAATTCACAAGGGGGAGTACATGCTTTTTTGACCAAAAAATTCCAAAAAATTTTATTTACGAAAATGAATATATTTTGAATGTGGAATCAATATATAGGACAAATCATAAATAAAATGCCATCAAACGTGAAAATCGGTTCACTTTTGACAAAGTTATGGAGGTTTGATATATGGGAGCTATGGAATCTGACAACTTTACATGTCAAAATTTTTGTCGATTTTGGGATGATTTTTGACCAAAAATTTGACCCCTCCAAAATCACTATTTATGTTGTTTTTTATGCTAATTGTGACAAATAAAATCGATTAAAACAATAAATTCGCAATTCTAAATTTTTAAAAAAATTTTTTTCCAAAATTCACAAGGGGGAGTACATGATTTTTTGACCAAAAAATTCAAAAAAATTTTATTTTCGAAAATGAATATATTTTGAATGTGTAGTCAATATATAGGACAAATCATGATCAAAATGCCATCAAACGTGAAAATCGATTCACTTTTGACCATGTTATGGGGGTTTGATATATGGGAGCTATGGAATCTTTTATTGAAGAACGTGAACGATATGTGTATCTGGCTCACAACAATTTCTTAGCTGTAGTATATCTATAAAAAATCTTTGCATATATTGTTATTCGCATGGTTTCTATCAGAACTGGGGCATATTTTGATGAAATAAGTCGATTGACGAGACAGAGGATGGCCAATTTGCGTAATGGTCGCTGTGTTTTGGCCAGAAACCACACTACAATGTACTGAATAAAGTCATAAAAATTTAAACAAAAACTAGTATATAGATATGTATATATATATATGTACATATACACATATATATAGATATATAACAGACTACAAAAAACTTTCCGCCAGAGCAAAAATAAACACACTTTATTATGCCAGAAAATGTTTATGGTTGGTTCCGGTATACGAGTATGGCAGCAGGAGAAACAATAACAAAAACAACAACGAACCGAACTTATGCTCATGTTGGCCTTGTTGTTATAACTGCTTGTTTGTGTAGGCGTTGAAAATTGAAATACAAACAAGAACATGACAGCATAAGAGTCGACAGTTTCAGCATAAAGCCACTCGGCAACTCTGCCAAATAGCAGAAAGACGCCACGAAATATTAACAGTTTAAGTGTAAACGTGTTAAAGGAGCATCAAAGAACTACGCGAGTTAATTTACACGCAGCTCAAATATTTGCACGCCAAGAATAGCAGCAGTTTTAAAGAATTAAGAAACGAAATTAGGAGTTGAAATGCCGAAGCTAGAATACCCTAACAGAGGGTGTTAGTGAGGGAATGAAACGCTTTTGGGGAAATATAAAATCAGAAAACCTTACTTTATGATGCAATAATACCTATTAAAATTCCTTAAATTTAGCAAATGTTAGCCAACTTATTATATCAAGTTTTTATAGCTATGAATATTCTAGATGTCACCTAAAATGCAGTTTGCCCAACTTAATGACAAAGTTTCTGTACCCAGGCAAGGATATAAAAATCAATTCCAATGTAACCTGCCTGCTGGCGGCTACGCAACTATTTTGCATGCAAAGTCACGTTTTATTGCAGCTACGCGTTGTTCTTGTTGTTGCTGCTGGTTAACTTTTGAGTATACCTGCGGCGGCAGTGGCAGCATTGGTCGCTTGGGGTCGTGCGCATTGTTAGTTAGGGGGAAGTGAAAGAGGGGGTGGTGTATGCGATTGCATGCCAAACTTAAGGGCCATAAAAATTATTACGAGCACATAACATGCGCTCGCTGATAAAAGATGAAGCGAATATCTCGTGTCAAATGGAATTTATGCACGTTTCGGCCGACGCACATTATGGAAATTCAATTGAATGCAAATTTAAATTGCCGGGCACTCAAACACCCACACACACACACACACACACACACACAAGCTCAAAGACATTGAAGCGACACAAAGCAACTGCTTTGCATATCAAGTGCAGCCTAAAAGTATGCAGCATTCAATGCATATTGAACAGTGCTTTACCAAGTAGATTTCCAGTGGACATTTCACCACCTGATTAATAACCTCGATTGAGCAAAAGCACTTCTGACAGTCTGATTTTTATACCCAGCCCCCGGGGGAAAGCTAAGCGCAAATTACTTAATTAAAGCGACAGCTACGCACATTTGCCAAAATGGTTGCTCAGCCCTTGTTTGGCTGTGCTGTCAAGCGACTAGCAAAGGGCAAACAAGAAGCTCACAATGTTACATATGAACAACAAATACAACTAACAACAACTATGACTACAACTCATAGAAAACTCAAGTGTGGAACAGAGCTGTGCAAGTCAACAAGTTCAATGCGTTGCCCTTCGTGTCCAGTCGCCGGAGGGTGCCTGTTGCTGTTGCTCTATTCTAGACCTTGACTTGGTTCGTTGCTGTTGTTGTTGTTAGTGTTACTGCTGTTGTTGAATGCCCCACGGACATGTTGATCTTGGACAGCGGTATATTAGTTTGCTGTCTGTCCGTTGAACACATCACTTCAAGTTTGTTAAAGTTGGCTTGATCTGATATAAAGTTGATTTTAAGACATAGATAAAAACCATTTTTATTGTAGTTTTTATATATGAGTTAAAGTTCTTGCTTTAACTTAAAAATTGACAGCGTTTAATGGATAATTCCTTGTGCCAGCAACACTTGAATTATATTTTGTTAATATCTTAATAAATTTATGGTTTTTGCAAGTGTTGCCTAAATATTGCCAACATTGCGAAAAAGTAACCAATGAAAAAACTTTAATACGGAATACACTGATTAATGTTTTACATAGAAATATATAGAAAAAAAAAAAATATTCAATAGAAACAACTAAATATTTATAAATTTTCAAAATTATCTTACCTTATATGAGCCTAAATTCTTCACCGAGCAGGCCAATTTGACGTTGCGTCCCGCGGGAACTGTTATATTATCAATGACGTCAGTGAACTCGGGATCCTCCTGAATGACTGCAATGAAAAAGTTGAAAATATATTAATAGCTGAGACAACGCCTCAAATTGCCCGCCTATTTAGCAGTGATATATTTCCTCGTCATATTTCTATATATAAATAGCTATGCCCCAAAGTCGTAGGCGAAATATATTTGGCTCTCTCATTAATATCCATTTAAAGTGCGGACAAGATTTATGGAGCACATAAAAATTAATAGCTATTAAGACGTCAGCCAGGGCGATTAGCCCAGTTTTCTAAAGTTTTGACAGTTAATAAAACTATCAATAAAAAGTAAATAAAGTGGCTAAATCAGCTTATTAAAGTTTTGACATCGAGTCATTTTCACACACACACATGCACGAAATAGATAAGGCTAATAAAACAATAAATCATAATTAAATTTCACGCCGTACGCCTTTTGAGCGGCAATGCCATAAAGCGCTCGCAACCAATGTCCGGCGTATCGAACGAACCGGGTCCGCTGCTGCAGTTTAGCCTAGTGTGAAATTGCATTTCGCTGCATTGTCTGGCTGTGACTCCGGTTCTCGTTGTTGTTGTTGTTCTTGTTATTATTATTGTAACTGTAAACGGTACTTGCTCCATTCACAATAGGCCCCAAAAACCCAAAACGAATTCTGTTTGCTGTTTGCCACATTAAAGGTGATAAATGTTGTGCAAACGGTTGACAGCTTGGCAGCTCTGTAAAGTGGGTTTCCTTTAGGCCAAGCCAATGGTTTTATTTACGAAACAGCCTGTGTAAAGGTGATTGCGCCAACAACTTAGGTGCACGATGGCCATGAGTAAACTTTAAGTTATCGTTTCAATGCTGACCTATTTGTTATTTAATATTTTGACTTTTAAATTAATTCCCTTTTCTTAGATATTATATTATTGTTAAGCTTATATAAAATTATCTATAAAAATAACTTATTTTGGAATAACTATTGTATTATTGAACCAAGAATGAAGTAAGCTTCGCACTGAATCAGAGCATATTCGATTTTAAGATTTAAAAGTTTTAGTTATCCATACAAGCTAAACGATATATTAATAGAAAACATAAAAAGAAGTTGTGTACCGAAGAATTTAGTAAACAGATTTCAAACAGAAACATAAATTTTTAATTTTTGATTTCATCGATTTGATTCATTATTAGCAAAGCATGCAAATTTGATGCTTATGTAAATTTTCGCATAGCCTTGCTATTCGTTTACACTATTTGACGTATTCGCTTTGGTCAATGATGTTTGGCCAACATTTATAGAGTGAAATGTGTAAAACTCAAACATATTGGATTCCTAGTCAGGGTAATGGACATTTGGGGCACAGTCGGCAATTGCAAAATAGGCAGTTAGAAAAAGAGAGAGAGAGAGAGTGAAAAAGTGGGAGAGAGAGAGGGAGAGCAACAGCAACCGTCAGCTATACATATTTTGTAACCATAATGGTTTCGTTTTGGGATCGCTTCGCGTTAGTTTCTGGTGCGCTGATGATGGTCTGACCGCCGCTGCTGCAACTCATTTAAGTTCTAATCACCTGCAACGACGGCAATTAATTAGCTGGCTCGGGCTAACGACAACGCCAGCAACAGTCATTAGTTTGGCAGCCTGGCCCCGAGCAGTCAGTGCCACTGCTGCTGCTGCCCGGTGGCAGCATCAGATAAACAACCACATCAGCATCAGCATCAGCATAATGCGGCAAAGGACAACCAGGCTGTACAGGTTAACATAGACAGACAGAGAGTGAGAGAGAGAGAGAGAGAGAGAGTAGAAGACTGAGTGAATTGGAGTGCCTGGAGCGCTATTTAAGCGACATCCGATGCAGAGCCCCGGCACCGTGACGGATATTACAAAGTACCAACAACAGCACCAACAACATTGGCGAACAAAATATAATTAAGCTGTGCGACATTTTATTTGACATAGCTGAAAAGCAACGCTACTTAAACCTGCCTTTGGCTTGCATCCTTTTTAGCCGCTTTCATGATGTTAGTTCGGTATTCAGCAATATGATCAAGAAAAAAACGGAGCATACAAGGGAAAAAAATTTATGAAAAATAATTGAATAAATAATAACTAAATAACAAGATATATTATGAACCCATTCCATTTATATTTATGCATACATACTTGCAAAAAGTTGCGCTTGCAAGATTCTTCTTTAAATAAATTCTATAATAATTTTCTTAATCATTTTTGTGTTTTAAATCCCCATCTTGATCAAAAAATTCCTTGTTCACACAATAAAAATCGATAAATCGATAAATCAATAAATCGACCCGTCTATTGATTCAGAACAAAATATATTTATACTTCTGCCTTTTACAAACCGTTCAACCAATTTTTACTATTTTTCACTGGGTTCAGAGTTTAATAAATATAAAGATTATTCGCACCTCAGGCCAAGATTATAGATTTTAATGGGTTCTGAGTTCAATTAGGTTAATGGTTAATTAAAAAAATACAGATAGCAAGAATAATATAACTATATTTTATTGAAAAGTATTCCTAGAGCAGTTCCTTGCATTTGGCTTTGATCATATTGAATGTAACGCTGCCCACATTCTGAGATGCATTGCTGATCATCTCAAAGATGTGATGATTTTGCTGTCCCTGCTCCACGGTTCGCTCGTGCAGTCGTCTCAATGCCCCCGAGTACGCCTCGTATTTGGGTGAACTTTCCGTGTCGAGCTTGAAGTTCTCATAGAGCTGTTGTATGTCATACAGCTGCCTGCTCGTCTCGTCGTACAGCAAACTGGACGTCTGTGGCAACAGCTGCGACCAGTGCTCGTGCACCTTTTCCAGAAACTCAAAGTTGCTAAACAGAAAGAGCACAAACAGATCCAGACCCTTGACCTTCAGCTGCTCCATTAGCTGTTCGGTCAGGTGCTGTTCGGTGTCGGCGCTCTGGCGCAGCCGCTCGAAGCCGGCGCTGAGATGTCGCTGCAGGAAAGCATAGACACTCTGCCGCTTATCAAAGAAGTCCGGAATGACCAGCATGGCGTCCAGCTGCTGCAGCAGTCGCTCCAATTGCGCGGTGTTATCCCCGTCACCCTGCTCGGCCTCAAGAATGTCCTGCAGCAGGCCGCGCAGTATGAGCACATAGTTGTCTATGATCTCGGCGCCCGACATCTTAACACGATCGTAAAGCTGCTGTCCAAACTGAACCAAATCCACGCTAGTTGTATTGTCCCCACTGTGCGTCAGATTGAGCCGTTCCAGTGCTGCGCCCACAGTTTGCTCATTGATCAGTCGATCCGTGCGGTGTCCCGTGGCACGAGCTCGCTCGAACTGCTGACAGAGGTGATGGATGCGCAATTGCCGAATCTCCTGGGCGCTGGCATCTCGTGTAGCGCGCATCTGCTGCTTGAGGCGGTTCAGGAACACAATGTTGCGCAACACACAGGTGTGCTCCAGGTCAAGCTGATCGGGTTGCTGTGCATCCAGCAGCTGCTTGATAAGCAGCACCTTCGCCTGAACACTTTTGGCAGCACGGGCGCTGGCCAGCTGCCCACTGTAGTTGCCGTAGCTGGCATTGCGCTCCAATTTTAGCAGATAATCGTTTAGACTCAGTTCGGCGCGCTGTTCGGCCAAGTCGGCCAATTCGCGCAGAAACTCCAATTGATAATCCTTGGCGGTTAGGGGCGATAACGTTGATTGCCCGGCCACAACGACAGCGACAAGCCACAGCAGTTCGCACCAGGAGAGCGCCGACAAATTGAACATCTTCTCGTTAATACTTTCGATTGCCAACTAACCGAAGAGTCGGCTACTGCGGCTCATCGTGGGTCAGTTTTATTGTAAACAGCATTGTAGCAGTTGCCCGATTAGCAGCCGCTTGGATCGGGGATGTGGAGGGGGGCTGGGTTGCAGCGTATTGTGGTTGAGCTTTGGGGTCAGTCGGTTTGTCGATTACGAGCGGCAGCTGCTGAATGAACTGAATGAACAGCCAGCCTTATCGCTAAGGCGACTACACTGAGCGCAATTGTGTGGTTGCCCACAACCCACCAGTTCACATTGGCACGCGACTAAGCCACAAACCAAAGCCAATTTCAGACAAGCCCCACAATATTTTTAACCGCCAATCGTGCACATCAAATGTGGTCAAACTAAATGTTTTTTGTTGATAAGTAAGCCTGGCATACTCTAACATTTGAGCGTAATCCTACAGTGTTAAACTTTTTGCAAGAAAACAGTTAACAAAAATACGCTACAAAAATTTATGTAGTTAAAATGCATTTTGTACAATTTTTGTAGAATTATTTTAACATCAAAAAAGTTTTTGAAATGCGATTAGTTAAAATTGAAATTAAATTTAATTAAGCTGAAAATGTTTTAGTTAATGTCAAATCAAAATATATGTTTTTGTCAATGTTTTTTTTTTCCAATTTACAGTACAAATATCATAGTTTCCACAATAATTTGAATTAAAATATTATATTCCATTAATTTTTGAGCTTTTAATATTATGATCATTAAATAGATAATATTAGTTTTCAAACTTAGTTTTAACTAAGTCTAAATCTTAATATTAGTAAAATAAAATACCCAAAGATTTATGTGTTAACTGTTTTATTGGCTTGAATTTAAAAGTTTGCAGCGCAAATTTGGCTCAAATATACCTTTGAAAATATAAGCTATAAAAAAAACAAACAAACACTTATTGTAGTTTAATATGACTGTAACACAGCTTTAACTCTTCACGTTTAAACAATTGCAAGCTGCATTGAAAAGTCGAAATCATCAGGACTTAGCAAGGACTCGAACAGCAACTGCTGTAAATAGCTAAAACCAACGACCCACTCTAGACGTTGGTTTTACCCATTTACCTTTGCCCCTCACTATGTATGTGTGTATGTGTATGTGTGTGTGTGTGTGTGCACTCTCTACGTGAGTGCACGTTCTAGACGGCAATTGTTGACCAAGCACAGTTGCTCTGTGTGCCCTGGTTGTGTGTGTGTGTGTGTGTGTGTGTGTGTGGGTCCCTCTCGCAAGTTAAATAAAAGTTGCAGACGCTTTTCATTCATTGACAAAACTTCAACGGCATCCTAATTGTGCCATGGCGTGACTTCGAATATACCTGGACTCGTTCCATCTGAGAGCTGTGAGCCAGTTTTTACCGCAGCCTGATTGAAATTTGTCAGGTTGATTGAACTCCTTTGGTCAGGTCAGCTGATGAAAGGCTGCCTTTTTTTCTTGTTGAATACCTTTAAATCATTGAAAATGCCAAACAACATTTTTTGTGGAAGTTGCACTTGCGTTTCATTTTTTTTTATTTTCATTTGTTTCTTTCGTTTATTGGAAATTGGCAGTGTGCCCATCTTGTTCATTAGCTTTAAATATTTGATCAAAGCGACTAATGGCTAAACACACACACAGACACCTAAAAAACAAAAAAAACAAGGTTCGCTTCTGTCTTTAGCTGGTTTTAGCTGTTGGCCCAATTCGCGTCCTGCAGCCGCAAGTAACTTCATGATGGCCAACACCTATTAAGACAGCGGTCCACAGCAGCTTTAGTTGGCCTCGCAGCCGCAACAAACAAAGCTGGCGGGCATTGTGGCAAGCGTTAAAACTGAGAAACGTCCAACAAAATAACAAAATGAAAATCGAAAGAAAAGAAGAAAGAAAAAAACAGCGTCGCAACGTACAAGTTTTTAGCAAAAGAAATTTTCCAACAATTGCACAAATGGCATGCGCCACGCATGCGGATGAATGAGCTGCTGGGGATTTAAAGACAGAGTTTGGTCAACAACAAAGTCAAACCGTTAAAACTATAGTTTTGTGTGTGTGTGTGTGTGGTGGAAGTTGTGGCAAACTCGTCCAAGTTAAATGACTGAGACGAGTCAAAATTTAAAAGAGTTGCAATAGACAATTGGTAAATTGTTTAGGAAACCACAATAAGTTGAAAATAGAAAGAGCATAAAAGGATGCATATCGAAAATACTTTATAGATTTTTAAACATATTTGCAGTTATTATAAGACTTAAGAAAAAAGGGACATTAAATTGAAGCAAAGCCCATTTTTATCATATAAGTTTTGAATATTATGATTCGATGTTTTAATTAAAATGTAAATAGCAAAAACTAATAAAAATATAAATATATATGTAAATCTACAAATATATTTATATTTTAAAGTATTTAGCTATCAACCTGGCTCGCTGTTCGCTTGCCTTATCGAGAATTGCATTACTTTTAATATAAACATAAATTGCACAAATCACCCGAATACAGCTTCCCGAATCCTATTTCTCACTCTGCAGAGAAAATTTTCAACTCTAGTTAGCCTGATTTCGCACACTAGTATTATTCTGATAGTTTCACTTTGTGCGTCGCAAAACTTTGCAATTTTTTTCCATCGCCAGCGATGCCAGACATTTTTTACGAAACCGAAACAAAAGTTTGTAGCTCTACGGTTGGCAATCATGAGGCAAAGGGGGCGACGGTGTCGACTCTGGGGCAGCCATAAAGCTCCAGACGACCAGGAGACATCCTGGTTGGCTAGCGTGAAAAGCGCTAAAAGCGTTTAAATGAATTTAAAAGAGCAAAACTTTTGTTTTTTTCAACAAAAAGATGGGAGGAAAAAATTGCACAACTCTTTGGTGAAACATTTCAGGTTTTGTGCGTGTTACATTTTGTATCCGTGCCGTGATTTCATTTAAAGTTATAAGCTTTGGGCGCTTGTGAGGATAGAATTAAGAGTCCTGTGTGTGGTTGGGGTAATTTCCATGCAAATGATAAGCTGACTCTTCGCTTACAGCCAGCCTAAAGCCAATTCCAACTTAATTGATATGCTTTGAAAGAACAACAGAAACCAGTGACAGTCTGCGAAATTTGAGCTAAGCAAACTTTGCGGAGCCCCTTCGTAGCCCGCGCTTATATCTCGCCATTCTTTAACGCTGTCGCAGTCTATTGCTGGGGCCGAGACTTCAAGCTGTAACCCAATTCGCAAGTTGCACAAATTGAGATGTATGGGCCATATAAATGCAACTGAAAATCGTAAGAGGCAAAAGGCAAAAGACAAAACTCTGGCAGAACCGAAGATTTAGATACTCTGTTAAAAGCAATCAACTTTTTTTTGCAGTAGCAAAAGCAATATTTTTAATTTTATTATTTATGAAATTTATTCTGTAAATTAAATATTTATTCTTTATTATTTTTAAGTTTTATATTCTGTTCGAAGTTGCATAATTTTCCATCTTTTTTTAATACTACGTCGGATAGGTAACAAATAGTAAGTACAAATTATGCGAACTAATATTTGCCAGAGTATAAAAAGTTTGTCTTTCTCTTGGTATGCGTTCTGTCGTTGTTTCTAGTTGGCGGATTAAGCGATGAGTTGAGAAGCAGCGAATAAACATACAAAAAAACTAGACATATATATATATTTTTTTTAAGTTTACTTTTCGTTTGCTAGTTTCGCCAACTGCACTGATGAAAAGTGCACTTTAAATTGTATGTGCCGTAAAGTATGCTACAAAAATAGAGCTGGCTGTCTATAGTTATATTCCAGCTCGGACTCGGCATCGAATGTGGGTCAGGGTTGCCTGCTTATGCATTTAACAACGTGTCTCGTCCATTGAGGTAACTCACTGGTTTTGCCACTGGTTTCTGGTTTTTGGCCAAGTCCAAGCGGCTGCCAAACTTTTCGCCCGCTGTCAGCCAAGCGCCCTAAAATACCAATGCACAATCAAATACAAATACAACAAGCGCACTTACACCCAAATTCGAGAATGGCGAGCGGCAGCGAGTGCGAAGCACAAGTTCAATCAAGCAAATGTAATGCTACCTCGACTGCCAATTGCAGGCGAAAGCGCAAAATACAAAGATTGAAACTAGCATTGACAGTTTGACTGAATGAATGAGTGACATGGCAACAGTGTGTGCGTGCGTACGTACGTGTGTGTGTGTGTGTGTGTTGTTTCTGCTGCTGCCCAGGCAATTGTAAATGCAAGTGGGGCCATCAAATAGTTATCGAACTTTCATACTGACTATCGAGCATAGCTTATATAAATGTAATAAATTCCAATAAATTGAGATAATAAAAAAAATAAATAATAATATGTTGTGTAAGTAATTAACACAGTATTAAAGTAGTATCTGATACGATAAATTACAGCAAAGCTTTATTATTAATTGTTTAAAAATTCTGTAGCAACTATATTCTGTGCCCAACCCTGCTATAAAAACTGTTCGAACCATTTCTTTAAGATTTAAAGACAGATTTTTAAAATTCAAACCATGGTATGAAAGGGTTAGCCTATTTCTATATTTTTTAAAAGTAATCGTCTTATTTGATTACTATTTTATTTAAGAGCAGCCCTCGCACACATTCACATGTGTATATGCACTTAAATGTAAGCAAAGCAAGTCAGGAATAGAAGCTACTCAAGCGGAAATGCGCATAACTGCATCACAGCCACACACATACACACACTAACACATACGCGTGTGTAACTCAGGACTTAAGTAACCGCTCTGCCCATGCCAATGGCAGTGGCTATGGAAGCATCCTGTGCCTCTATCAAACCCTAAGTGCTGCTTTATTAACCAGGAGACAACAACGACAACGACAACGAGTCAGCATCTTCTGCTTTGATGTGCACTATGGCCACAAACAACAAACAAGCACACAAAACGAAACACAGCCAAACCAACAGCAGCAACAGCAGCAACAGCAGCAACAGCAGCTGCAGTTGCAGTTGGCCAACGCTAAAGTTGAGATTGTCCAACAGCCAAGATGGCGCTTCCAATTAGGCACTTTATCTGAAACTCCCCGATTGAATTACAACCAGATGCGAACTACATTAGGCGGCTAATGGCCAATGCCATGGCTCCAATTGAAGCGAAACGCAACCGAAAGCAATACAATTATAGCTACTTATATGCCGCAGCAACGATCAGTTTGCTTTTAGCCATGAACGGATATAGAATACTTTGGAGCTACTACCAAGGCTATATGATTGCCTTGAAATTGCTGTTGTTGTTGCAAGCGGCAGTTGTAACTGGCCAAAGTTTGTTTAGTTCAAGAGGGTAAGTTTGCGCTATTAGAAAATAAAAATAAAAAAAATATATATAAAAAAATAAATTAAATAAACATCGTCAAAAATGAATATCGAATAAAATAATCAAATAATAAAATTATTTAAGTGATTCTAAAAGTCAATTAAACTGTAATAAACAACCTTTAATCAAAGTGTATTTAACCTAAAAATATTGTGTGTGACAAATTTAAAGTTTATCGTTCACAAAAGAATCCGCTGACATATAAATGTATATAATGTATAAAAGCCAAGCGAAGCCAATGTTATTTGGATGATCTAATAAAAATGTTTAGCACAAAACAGAAAAAGAGAAAAAATAAAATAATAATAAATCATAACATATCAACTCACGTGTGTTACGAATGTGATTATAGTCTCGACGTTTTGTTTCTGTTTTAGAATTGCAATTCTAAAAACAAATGAAATAATATTTTCCTATTGATAGTTTTTACGCTTTAACTGCACCATCCACCATCTATTCGGGTCGTCCCTATGGAGTGGCTCTCACCACATTCTTCGCGTCCACCAGCAGTTTTCAGGTGTTTCTGAGCGGCCCCAGTATCAATACGAGCATCCAATTGCATACAACAAATAGGTTTCCGTCCACATCGTATATATTCAATATACCGGAATTGGTCAATGGCACCTATTGGCTGAGAATAACGAGTCTGCACGGATTGCAGGTTGAGAACTCAACGCAGTTGACGTGGCAAAACTTTAAGAGCTTTATTAAAATACAAACTGCGAAAGTGAATTACCGACCTGGGCAAATGCTGCAGTTTCGTGTGTTCTATCACAATGAGACAATGAACGGTGTGAAGCCAGAGCGCAAGTCGATCATATGGATTGAGGACTCGAAGAGTAATATGGTTAAGTTTTATTCCCATTTAACGGTCCACTCAGGCGTGTTTAGATCGGAGTTTCGTCTCAGCCAAAATCCGAATCTCGGCAAATGGCGCATTTGTGCCCACAATGGAAATCTTTTCTACGAAGAATGCGCCAACATACAAGTCATGAAAAATGAACCACCAGCTTTTAAAGTGGAGGTAAACGCGCCGGCTGCAGTAAACGTAACTGACGAATCGTTTGACGTACTTGTATCTGCAAGATACGCCGTTGATGGCTCCATCGACGGTAGTGTGACTCTACAAATTGAAACCTTCACCGATGGCGACAACGCGCCCAAACCGATGTCAATCAATTTACAGGCGCAACTAGAAAATGGCACTGCGAAAATCCCGATACAACTAGCCCAGTTTAAATCGCAGAGACCTTTAAATGTGCCGCTCAAGCTCCGAATAATAGCAAATGTGAATGAGAAATCTTCCAGTAAAACGGAAAATATTACCAGCGTGGTAACTCTGATGGGCTCCTATGAAGATCCAAATGTCACGGAAACTCTATCCATTGATTCACGGGCCACAAAGAAAACCAATTTGTGAGTATTGCACAAAAAAGAAGAGTGTTCTGCTAATGAAGATACCCTGTACCTAGGCAATTTTGGTTAAAAATCTCAAGAATACAAAATTTGCTCGAATTTTTGATTAATACGATATTTTACTCTGCAAATACTTTAGTCATTTAGCCAACGGGTACAGGGTATATATTATATCCTAAACTTTTTTTATAATTTTTAAACCTCACAAATTTAGAATAAAAATTGAGAGCTTTGGTATACCAAACAAAAAGGTAGACAAGATCATTTTCCGTATTGATCGCAAACTGAAAAATGCCGTCTGTGCGGTTATGTACAATGGTCTGCTGCTGGCGTCTAAAGAAGTAATTCCGGATAAGAAAACAAATGAATTTGAAATCTCCGTACAATTCACCACGAAAATGTGGCCTTTTGTGCATGTTAAACTATACAGCATGGAATCGGATACAAATGTTTTGCTTATAGCTAGTCAAATCATAACGATAGTTCGATCAGCGCACGAACATGTAAGTGTATCAAAAACGCTAGAAAGTGTCCAGCAATTTTTTGAAATCAATTATTTATAGGTTTTTATCGAAGTGCCGAGACAGATATTCCCCGGCGAAGAAATCACGCTTCGCATTAATTCTGTGCCCAATTCCTATATAGGTCTGCTTGCTGTGGATAGTCGCGAACTCGAACGCGCTGGGGACTGGAAAAATGATTTCAGCCACGACTATTTTGACAAAATAAAGTCCATAATACGAGGCATTGATTCTAATAAGCAATCGGGTTTAACCATATTGTCGAATGTGGAAAGCATTTTGGACGTGACGCAGGGCAAGTTTTTTGATAAAAAAAACTATTTTTGTATCAAGTTTAAAGCTGAATTGAAATTGAATGCATTTCTTTTTTCAAACAGAGGTTAATTTTCAATATTTACCTGCGGGTGGTTCATCGCATAGCCACTCACACAAACAAGGTAGATCAAAATATGCGGAAGAAAATGAAGAGTGCAGGGAAATTCTAAAAACCAACAAAGAACTCAACGATATTTGGATATACGACAGCTTGAAACGGTAAGTGAAATAAAAAAAAATCAACTTATATGTATTATTTTTAGATTAGATTTGGATTAGGAAAATGCCTCGTTGATTATGAGAACGCAATTCGGTTGGTCAGAAAATGTTTTGTGAAAATATTTGATATTAAAAATAATAATAAAAAATGCAATAAAATTTGTGAAGGAAATTGAACATAGTTTGGAAAAACTTGACGGAAATTCAAATTCGAAAATAAATATTTTACTATTATTAATATTTTTACAGAACTCAATGTGACTGGACAATTGCGAAAGTACGCGTACCCGATTACATCAACACATGGAAACTGAGCGCGTTCTCAGTGGACCCCAATGTTGGGCTAACATTGCTCATGCCGGAGCCCTCCATCACTATAAAGAGCATCAAGCCCCTCTACATTTCCGTAACTGTGCCCCACAGCATTCAAGTCGGTGAGTAGCAATTAAACCATCAACACACACAACAATCAATAACTTTCACTCAACACTTTCTTTTTCTTTGTATCCCCTTTTAGGTGAAGTTCTGGAACTAGTTGTGAACTGTAAAAATAATGGGGAAGAAGAACAAGAAGCTGTTATTCGGCTTAAGCAAGATCCCACACGCTATCAGCTGCTTGATAACAATGGCGAACCGCTGCCTGATACGAAATCTGCGGAACAAAAACTGATCATATCTGGTCGTGTTACGGTTAATTTTAATCTGCGCGCCCTCCGGCCGGGCCCGATAAAACTGACATTTACAGCAAAATCGAAAAATGCATTCGATAGCTTAACTCGTAAGATCGAGGTCAGAAACGATCTGAAAGTGTTCTCCGACCAGGTGATGTTCTATACGAAACTCAATTTGGACAATCAGCAGATTAACCAAAAACTGGAGTTGCCGCATCAGCCGACCGCCGATGGCGTCAAATGTTTTCTCAGCGGACATGTGCTGACGGCCAAAATGCAATCTCTGAGCCCGATTTTACCGTCGGACAACGGCGAGCAGTTGATCAGCAAAATGATTTCAGTGTATTATGTGTGGAACAGTGTGCATGACATGAACTGGCTTTCCATAAAGTATAGAACATTTCTGGAGGATCAGCTTAACGACGGCGTTCAATCGTTGATGCGCCTGCGTCGAGCCGACGGCGGATTTTCCTATAATGATAAACCGTCAAGTGACTGCAGCTCAACCTGGCTAACGGCGTACGCTGTGCAACTGTTTCAGCTGCTATCTGAAACACCGTTCAATTTTGGGGCGCGCTTGGTGCTGCAATGCGAAAACTTTCTGTTGAGGCGTGTCGGACGGCAAGGACAATTTGTGGAGCCGTGCAAATCTTCGGGTCGGCGAAGCAAGCAACCATTGGAGCTGAACATTGAAGTGCTTAAAGTGTTACAATCATCAAGGAGAATGATCAATCTGCAAAGGCCTCAAGTCTGGACGAACGAACAAATGAAAAGTGAATCAGATTACCATCTGAAGGCGAAACACGGATTTGACCTGGAAGTGTGGCAAGAACCGGACAAGCAAGCAAAGACCGACTGGATGGAACACCGCCGCAATTTAGAAACCGCTGGGCGCATTTTGACAATCGATGTGGGTAGACAACGCTACGCACAACAGTTTGATATCTTCAACTGGTTGTTGAGCCAGAACTTGGGGGATCCCAGCAATGTTAACTGCTATGAATGCTCTGTGGCGGAGATGGCTATCTACGATTATCTTCAGACCAAATCAACCCGAAGCCCAAAGTTAAGCGTATCGTTCTGGAATAACACAAAACTGCCGGTTATTATCAATATCGATGCGAGTAATCGCTGGTTAGAGCAACCGGTGCAGCTCGATTCACAGAATCAAACCATTAACTTTCGAGCACAGGGCTTCGATGAACTAGTTATGCGATGCAAATACGAATACGAGGTGGAGAATCTGCGACCAAAAAACCCAAATGACATGCATTATAGAGTGTATGTGCAAACAGATAACCAGAATCAGCTTGAAATTCAGTTTTGTGTTCACCGCTTAAAACTAAATCGCCAATTCTATGTGGGAACTAATATTGAGTTACAGCTACCATCCGGTTACGTCCTGGACAATGAGAGTGTACAGAATTTATTGGTGACTGAGGAAGTGAGCGTAAGTACTTTTTGATAAGATTGATTAAGTTGATTTAGCCATGTCCGCCTGTCTGTCCGTCTGTCTGTATGAACGCAGCGATCTCGGAAACTACATCTGATCTTGCACTCATTTAGTTCGTACATATCATACGCAGAACAAGTTTATCATCGACAGCTTGCTGCGTTTCATTAATATCGATAAAAATCGATAACATGCTTTTGTTTTTTTGCTATATCTCGGAAACTAAAAGAGCTACAGGCTAAGTGCGTTTTGACTAAACACCTGTTTTATATTAAATATTTAGTTTTCACAAAAACAAAATATTCACTTGGCTAAAAACGGCTGTTTTCAATGAAAATCGATACATATGTTTAGACTCTGTCATTCCAAAATCGTTGTTTGTCATTTAACTTAAACTTTTTTTGCAGGAATCGTATTTTAGACATATTTTATTGCCTTTTGCATTTTTAACTTGAAATAAAAAGCATTATTAAAATCTGAAGATGGGTTAGGTTGTCAAATAGATCATTTGATTAGGAAATAATCAATTATTCTTTCTCATTTACAGCAAGCTAATGGTCTGGACAAGAACACCAAACTCTTTTTGATTATTGAGGCTAAGAAACCGAATATAGCAACTTGCCTGTCGGTGCTGTCGCGACGTTCCCACAAGGTGAAGAATCTGCAACCTGGATCGCTGACTGTCTACGATACCAATTGCTACGAGAAACGTGAAGTGTTCACCTACAAAGTAACTTTTAACACATCTTCAGCTGTTTAATTGCCAATTTCCGTAATAAACGCGTGTAGATTTTATATTAATTAGGCGGCCTTCTCATTAGCAATGTTAGGCAAAACTTTGGCACACGCAGCTGCCTGTAACCGGAGCTGAAGCTGAAGGTGGATTTGTTTACGTGCCGCCGACTTCTCTGCCAGTAATTTCCCTCTCCACTAAAAAAAAAAACAAAAAAAAACCCCCGAAACCCAGGCTGCGGCAGTTGCCTGTAAAGTTCAAAAGCCACGATGGGGTTGAGCGGGTTCCCGGATTCCTGATTTAATGACTGACGCGTGGCAGACGCGTATTTGTTTGCGCCTCGAAGCGAAAGCCACGCTTTCTGTCTCACATTTGGGCACATCGGTTGCGTGGCACTTAAACAGAATGGGCGTGGAACAGGAAATGGACTCTTCCTCTCCACAGATGTAAACTCAACAGACTCCGCACTTAAATATTATTGCATATTAATGAAGCTGCAGATGGGTGTGTTTTTGGGGGGGAGAGAGGTGTTTGTGTGTGCCGCATGCCTCAATAAATACAAATAAATTAAAAAGAAATTAAAATTGTTGCATGCTTTAAATTATGCAAAGCAAAACATATCAAACAATTGAGAGGAAAATAATATGTGAGGGCAACATAGAAAACTCAAAGAAACCAGGGTTAAATTTGATTTTATGACAAAAGGAATTAAATTCCAAGTGATTGTCAGGTGTACAAATTCAAGTGACAAAAAAAAGTCAGACAAGTGGCGAGAAATCTTGCTTTTTTTAAATTATATATTTCATTGTTTTACAAGGCATTGTTGCCTTATGAACAATTTGTTACATTAAATATCTGATCAATTCCCAAATATTTTCAAAATATTTTTACCAAGCTTTTTACTTTTTCACATTAAATATAGAAATTTAAGAAAATAATTTAAATAGAAAAAAAATTATTTTTTGTGTGCAAACATCAATCAAGAAGTTGTTGCACTCAATCTTTTGATTAACTCATCTAACAGTATAAAATATTTGTTGTGCATTTTGCTGACCATAAAATAAACATGAAATATTTGACGAAAAAAATATTTACACAAAAGTATGCAGAAAATACACATATTGAATTGCCTTCAGGTGAGCAAGAAATGCCGTCTAAGCTAAATTCCAAAAATGTGATGAAATTTTCAACAAATATTCAGGAAAATTGCGTTGCCAACAGCTGAAACGGACAGCCACATGCAAACACATATACAGTGGTTCACAACTTATTTCAACCAGCGACTTGAAAAAAGTTTACTGGCGTATATAATCAAAACTATTGGGGATATCCAAAAAATTTAAACGCAGGTTGAAAGTGTGATGTTTCAACTAATAAAATAATAATTCATTTATTTTTTAAATATTTTTTTAATATATAATAATAATTAATAACTAAGAAATGGCACAAATCGAACTCCACAGCTTATTTCAACCACTTATGGAATTACAACAAGTGTTTTTCTAAATAACTAAATATTAGTATTTGGTGTGACTACCCTTTTGCTTAACTACCATTTTAAGTCGGTTTGCCATAGATTCTACTAATTATTTTGTAATATCTGGTGTAATTTTACCCCATTCTTCAAGTAAAGCCGATTTCAGGTCCGATTTGTTCGATATTTTGCGTTTTCGAACGTTTGTCTCCAAAATCGACCACAAATTTTCTATAACATTTATGTCTGGTGACTGGGCTGGTGGTTTCATGACATGCGGACAGTTCCAGATCAGCCAAGTTTGCACAATTGCTGCCGTGTGTTTCGGGTCATTTTCTTGGTAAAATCTAAAGTCCTCCTTTATGCCCAATGTCTCAGCACTTTCAATTAAATTGGACTTCAAAATGTCAAGGTATTTAGTTTTATCCATCGTTGTCTCAATAAACTCCAAGCTACCAACGCCTTCTGCTGACATAGAGGCCCAAACCATAACGTTGCCTCCGCCGTGCTTTACTGTAGCCCTTAAGTTCTTTGCGTCAAGCTCTGTGCTAGGCTTACGCCACACATAAGAGGGTCCATCCGACCCAAATAAATTAAATTTGGACTCATCACAAAAAAGGGACAGTTTTCCAGAAGCCAATGTCCTTGTGCAAGTGCTCCTGGGCAAATTTTAGGCGACACTTCTTATTTTTATCGCTTATAAAAGGCTTCTTGCGTGGTACTCTGGCATTAAAGTCATGTTCCCGAAGCACACGGCGAATAGTTTCTGGGTGGCATGACTTGCTTAACTCTTCCTGAACATCATTGGCCACTTTTCGAGCCGATAGCCTTGGGTTCTTCCGGATTTTTCTTGCAACGTAGCGCTCGCCCGTGGAATTAAAAATTTTGTTCGGAGCATTCTTACCTTTGTCGTGCGTTCTATTTTCACGGACAAATCGGTATATGATGCTCTGGACTGTGGAATCACTAAGTCCAACCATCTCAGCAATTTTTCTACGGGAATGACCATTTTTAAAGTGTTTAAGAACAAGTTCCCGCTGATCAATAGTTGTGCGTGGTGCCATTTCGCTTAATTGACTTTTCTGCAAGTTGACCTCTCAAAATTCAGCTGAAATTTATTTCATCATATTGCAAAAACAATGACTAAAGCATAGAAAAAAAAACTACCGTTGCATTGCAAAATAACGGATCTTTCATCACCTGAAAAGTTAGTGGTTGAAATAAGCTGTGGAGGTCGATTTGTTCCATTTCTTGGTTATTAATTATTATTATATATTAAAAAAATATTTAAAAAATAAATGAATTATTATTTTATTAGTTGAAACATCACACTTTCAACCTGCGTTTAAATTTTTTGGATATCCCCAATAGTTTTGATTATATACGCCAGTAAACTTTTTTCAAGTCGCTGGTTGAAATAAGCTGTGAACCACTGTATATCGCACTTCGATATGCTAAGCTTATGATAATGCCCAAAATGTCCAAGTGCTAATATAAAGCCGCAGCCCAATACACCCAGATTCGCAGCCTCCAGGGCAGGGCAACAAAACAGGACTTTGCCGCTGCTGCTGCTGATGCTGTTGTTGTTGGTTGCGACGTTTGCTTTTTTAGTTGTCCTGCAACATTTTCAATTTCTTCAAAAAATACAAAATGAAAAATTGCGCAAAAATATACATAACGTATGCAAAAATAACAAAAGCCGAACAGACAGCAAAGCCAACGGCACGAGCATGTTTATGAGCATTTCCATGTGTGTGTGTGTCTGTGTGTGTGTGTGTTTTGAGTGGGACAGAGGAGTGGTGCAAAAATTGGCGAGATGGGTTCGAGGCGACAAAGTATGAAATAACCTCAATTATGGATAGGGCATGAACAGCACTCGTTTTAACATAAACGCCAACGGAAACATGCTGCAAGCAGCAAAAAAAATGTTAGAAATACATTTGTTTTTAAATATAAAGAAAAATTCAATTATCAAAACAATTATCAAAACATATTAACAGAAAAAGCTAAGTACTCAATATTTATGTAGATGTTCTAAGAAAATTCAAATTTAAAATAGAGCATTTTGAAATATTTCATATGAAATATTCATTCATATTCACAATCTGTTAAGAATCATATCGAGTTTGTATTCCTCCATAAATTGTATTCCTCCATATTTTTTTATTTTAATACAAATGAAATAAAATACACTCTTATCATATTTCGAACATATGATATAAATATAATAAATATATATTTCAATTTTCTTTAAATTTTAATAAATAAAGAGTGTATTTGAGTAAAATTCATGTTATGCATTTTGTCAGAAAAACTTTGAACTTCAATAACAAATTTAGAAAGCATATATCCATTAAATCGAATTTGCACCAAATACCCAAAAAATCGGAGCACTTTTTTTGACGTTGACACGAGTACACTTTCCAAGGCTAGCTTCCAATCCATTAATATGGACATTAAACCCAATATACACCTTCAACTTTGTTAGCTGGTAAAAAAAAAAACAGCACAACTTTTTTTAATTGGATAATGAACAAATCATAGGAAAGATTGACAAATATTATACAAAAAAACCGAAAATCGTTAAGGAAATATTTTTTCGAATTTTTACTGGTGTATTTAATGGGCTCTTTTAAAACTTTATAGGCGCACCTCGCTCATCATATCATCACTCATGCTGCATGCCCATGCTTTACGTCTTTATGCATAAGTAATATCATGTTAGTGTCAATAGTTGTCAACGAAACGTTGTTGACAGTTCCCATCTGCTAAGCTGATGCGTCGTATCCACCCACCCACCCCCAAAAAATGAAGCGCGACCTACAGTGATTGTGTTGTTTTTTTTATTTTATTATTATTATTATTTTTTGTGTTATACATTTGTTTCGTGGCACTTCGTTATCGCCATAGACGAGCGCCCATCTTTGCTCCGCAGTCGCACTCGGCGCCCCCCCCTCAAGGCTAACACATGCACACATTGTATTATTTTAGATTGGCATTACTTTTGGGGCCATTGGAGATGCCTGTGCTAAATACAACGAAGCTCGTTAGTTTTGCTTTGGGCGTTTGGATTCAGTTTTTTTTCTGTTATTTTGTGTTTTTTCTGCTGTTTTCGTGCTCTGCGTTGCCAACTTCCGGCGGGCGCCTCACGTTGCCGATGGCGTGTCCTTCAGCCAACGCCTTGCTAGTTACTGTTACGTACACGCATGCTTGTTGGTGTTTGTATGTGTGTGTGTGTGTGTGTTTGTTTGAGTTAGTTGGAGGGCCGCATATGTTACTTTATTGGCATTCAATTTGAGTTATCGCTATTTTTTCCTGTTCATATGCGTTTTTTTTTCCGCCAGTGAAAATGAATTTTCCTACTTTTCACATTGTCCATTGTTGTTGAGCATGCTGATGTGATTGTTGTTGCTGTTGTTGCTGTTGCTGTGGCCGTTGCAACCAACAATCTGAGATTTCAACGCCAGTTTACTTTTGTATCTGGGCACGTTTTTTGTGCGCTGGACAGCAGACAGCCGACACACAGCACGCGGCAAGAACATACAACTACAACAACATACTCTACGTATAATCACATTTTATTTGAACTTTTCTTTTGGTTTATTTGATTTTATTCCTATGCCATTTTCAGTTCGGTTTGCTCTCAAGTTTATTTGGCAGACATTTTTTGTTTGTTATTGTTGTGTGGCAGGGCAAAAGTTTTTTTGTTTTTTATTATTATTTGTGTGCAAAATGCAAAGTTCAAAGTTTATTTATATTGATTGGCTTTGCAGGTCATTTGGGAATAGTTTTTTTTTTGTCTTTGGAGCACAGCTAAAAATTATTGAAAATATATTTGATTGATTCATAGATGAAACTAAATAATGCCAATTTTCAATTTGACTCCCATTGAAAAGAAACGATTTATATAAACTATTAACATTGTCGGACTCTTGTTCAAAGAAAATTAAATCAAATCAAATTAAATAAACTCTTGCTTTGTAATATCTTTCAGTTTGACCTCATGCTGGTAAGTAATTAAAAGAAAACATAAAGCGGTAAATAAATAAATAATAAAAACAAACAACAACCTTTTCAACATTTGAATATTATAATTTCTGTCTAAATTTATGCTTTTAATCCAAGCAAATCTTAAATTCCAACTCACTTTTTTCCATATATTTATTCAATATAGCGTATCTCTCTATTAAACTTCTATTAAACTTTTCTGGCCTCAAAATGTATTAAAATCTCGCATTAAATTATTTGTTTTTTTTTGCCACTTTCTTGCTAATTAACAAGCCACTTGTTTTCGTTGTTTCTGACACGGCTGCCCGTCAAATTCACTGAATTTGCTGCTCATTTGGCTGTGTTTGGGGTTTATAAACTTTCTCTCTTTTTTTTTCTCTTTTTTTTTTTGTTAATAAGAATCCCAAAGCGCACACAGACAAGTAGCTTCAGTAAAGCGTCAATCATGGCGCCGCTTTTAATTAAATTAACAACACAAATTGTCAAAAGCAGGCGTTGCAAATGTTGCACGAGCCTCAGGTATGCACAAAGCAACAACAAAATATTCAGAGGGAGAGATAGAGAGAGAGAGAAAAAAAACAACAACGAATAAACAACAACAGGAACAAGCTTATTAAAAACGTGTCAAAAACATTTTCATAAATATATCAAGTGAACTTTTTGCGGCTTGTCAAAGTGCCAGTGCCAAGTGTCGAAAGTATTTGTGGAAAGGCTGCGAAATCAATAAGCTGAGAAGTTTGTTGTTTTCTTTTTTTTTATTATTGGCAGGGGAAAGGGTAAATGTCGATAGGATTGGCCAGAATATTATTGTGGCATGCAACAAGTTTATAAATTTATATAAAATGCAAATAAAAGTATTACGAGCCAAAAATGGAAATTTATGGAAGATGACCAAAAATAATTTAAGAAGATTACACTAGCTGACAAATTTTACAAATATTTTTGAACAAAAACAATACACTAAACAATATGTAAAAAAATGTGTTAGGAAGAGAGACAAGTAATTCAATTTTATGTGTAAGCTGGCATAGCTATTTTAATTTGAATAATTTAATAAGTTGAAAATTTTAAAAACTTTTCTGACTGCTGTTATTTAAACTTAAAAAAAAGAAGATACTAAAAACAACATTTATTTGCCAGTCATCTTTTTGTTTATGTATTCTTTTGGCTTATTGGAATGTTAAGAGATACAAATAATATTTAATAAATACTGAATTTATTGTCATTTGTATAATTTATATTCAATGAAATAAATGGCTTATTTTTCTTGACCTGCCTCACTTTTGCTGACCTGATTTTGATCTGAACATAAACGAAATTTGTAAAAATTTTGTTATATTTAAAGCTTATCGAGCTGTGAATAACAATTTATTTCACAACATTTAGAGGAAAAGTGTTTTGGGACAATGTTGGGCACCCTCATAAAAGCCAAACTTTGTACGGATTGAACGTGCACTGCGTTCGTCTTTCCGTAAAATAGTAAAATAGGAATCGCACACGATATCAATAAGCAACGCAAATAAAATCAATTGTTATGATGCCATAACATATCACGCCCCATCTTCAGAAATAGAGAGAGAGGGGGGTAAAGGGAAAGTTACCCCGTTGCAATGTGCCGCAAAGTTTTCCGTTTGCGTTGGCGAAAACTTAGCATTCCCCAAGTGTGGGTTTGTTGGCACTGGGGTGTGGCATTTTTATTTTTGTTCGTTTTGTGTGCGACTTGGGATAAACAAAGCCATAATTCAAGCGGCGTTTACTCGCTTACAGCCTCGACTTGCATAAACAAATTGTGCTCAAGTGCTGTAGTTGCTTTCGGGGCAGGCGGGAGGGGGAGTTTCCGGGCATCTCAGAATCTGCGGGAGCATGCTCGTCAAGCTCAGCGTAAACATGATAGATTTATAGTTGGCTCTGTTTCTGTGGTCGCCGGCGACAACATTGCAGCGACAGCGCGCAACGTGTAGCATGTTTAATGGGGCTAGTCGGGTTGCCGCCAATGTTGCTGCCAGTTGCTCTGCTGCCAGTTGCTCTGCTGCTGCTTAGCTTATCAGAGCTCGTAAACACACATGGAGTACCCACATGTACGCAGATGCCCACAGCATGGCTGCAATCTCAGCTGTAGCCTCAAGTTAGGGTTTCTCGCCACTTGACTTTGTTTTCGTCAATAAATTTGGGGCAAGTTCTTATTTTTTGCTGCCCTTTAGCGCCGTCTCAGCTGCCATTTGGCAGCCCCCGACAAAAAAACCGCATGCTGGGCGCCTGTTGGTATGCCACAGTTTGTGCTGATTTTTTTTGACTCCTTTTGCGGCGCCCAAAAGTAGGCAAGCGCTGCGCAAATTTGCGTTTAAATGGCGTGTTAACATTTAAATGTTATTTTTACGCCTCATAAAATAGCTCCATAAAAACAAAGCGAAAGTATTCAAAAAAATAATAAAAGTTTTCGAACTGTTTTAATATTTAACAGTACAAAAAGAAACAAGATGGCTAACCCATTCGGATAACTGTTATGGATATATATATATATATATATATATATATATTGAGCACTTCATTAGGACTAGAAGGTGAGGCAAGCAATCAACTGGAGTTGTTTGTCAATAAAGTGAATTGATTAACTGTTTAAAAGCGACACTTAAAGCACTTTGTTTAGGATGCAAATTAATAATATTTATAAAATATAAATTTATATTTGTATAGATTAATGCCCTCAATAGAAATACTTATAACTCATTATAGAGCATTAATAATATTAACGATAAGATTTCTTAAACAATATACTTTATATATTATAGCTTAAGATTATATTTTACAGGAAATAACCGCAACATCGGAATAACCCAATAATGTTACTAATTAACACTAACACAATAATAATATTAATAATATTTCATCAGTATTTAGATTTTTTTTATAATCATACTGAGTAATGGGATTTCACAAAAAAAAATTTATACAAAATTAAATTTATCCTAAAATTTAATTTAATTTTTAAAAAGCCGTAGGAAATTAAATTTAATTTTAGTAAAACTTATTTTCAGAAGCCGTAGGAAATTTAATTTAATTTTAATATAACATAACGGCCTTTTATGAAATCCAATTACTTAGTTGATTAGCTTATAATAAAATCCAAATGCTGATGAAAATAAATTTAATATTGTGTTAGTGTTAAATAATAATATTATTCTTTTTTTCTAAAGTTCCGGTAATGTCCTGTAAACTATTCTGAAAATTAAATTTATTTTGGGTTAACTTTGTTTTTTCCCCTGAAACCTTTTTCTAAATGTCGGTCAACAAATGATGCTTTTCAAATTCTATTTATTTTTTGGTCAAATTCATATAGTGTTGTTGCATGTTTGTTAGCAAAAACCGGACAACACGTGACACGCACAAAAAAAACTCTGATTTCCGATCACGAACATATCGTGTTAAATCATGCTTGTTCACGTCACAATAGAAATGGCACAATTCGCATAATTCCATTTCTTTGCATTTCCGTTTATGAACGCCCCAAAAGTATGCTTCAGTTTCGTTCAGCGTTCAGCGCTGTGTGTGTATTTTGCCTAAAAGTGTGCTTTGTTTTATTGTTTATGCAAATTGCCTGACTAATTTTGTACGGACTCACAACACAAATCCTTTCGCTTCAGTCGCTCAGTGAACCTTTTCCAACGGCAGCAAGTTTATCTAGTTCGCTTTTTCCTTTTGATTTCATGCATATACACACAGACAAATAGCAGGAAAGCTGTTTTTTTATGTCCTTTTTCTTTATAAAAAAATAAAATAAAATAAACTTTATTTTCGCTTAATGCGCTTGAATGAGTTGTGCGTTGCGTTTGTTGTTTTTTGGTTTTCTTTCTTTATTGTTTCAACATTTTTCTTTGTTTTTTTCGGAGATTTTGTTACTGAGCATTTGGCAGGTTATTTTGTTTCTGATATCCTCTTATCCAAAATGCCTTCAGCTTAACTTTGTACGCACTCGTTTGCCACAAGTCTTTGTCCTCTTTCGCCTCTGGTTTCCAAATATCCTTGAGTCGAGCTATAATTGTATCTATTTAAATTTAAAGTAGTGTTGCTTAAATATCTTAGTCTTCTGTATAATTAATTTACTTTACACAAGTATTTTATGTATTTTTTTGAAATATAAAATGTATTTCTTATTTCACTTCACATAAATTATATATTTTATACTTGATCACACCTATTTTTTCGGAACTTAAAAACAGAATTAAGCGTATTTCGAATTAGTTAAGTTTGGATCAAAATTGAATTGCCCTGTGTCGAAATCAAAAGGAAATCAGTGTTGGGAACACATTTGCTTTTTTTTAAATATTTTAACACATTTTAAAGGATTGAAAAGTATTCTGTGCGCCAAGTGCAATGCGGGCGCCTCCTTTCTAGTTTTGGTGCCATGGAGCAAAGGGCACGCCTCGTTGCCGCCGAAAGGACTCGACTTGACGCCAAGGTCCTTTATCAAAGCGAAAGTTGTTGCACAGTTGCATGCCCAACAGACAAATACACACGCACACACACACACACATATATATACATATATATATAGATACGCCAGCGTGCGCTCGCTTGCAGGTCAATTATCGCGCTTTGCATCCCACGAGCAGCTCATCTTCCCCACCACGCCCACCCCCTCCCCCTTACAACCATCAGCTGGTTGTTGTTGCTGTTGTTGTGGCTTGTGTTGCCGCTGGCGTCTGTGGGTATCTGGCTAAAACCGAAAGCCAAACAAATTTGTAGCTTGCAGTTGGGCCATTGAGTTGGCGTCGTGTCTGCTGCTTTCGTTTCTCCGTCTGTCTATTTGTCTATTTGTCTATCTTTAGGTTTTGCATGACCTGCGGTTAGCAATTGCAATGCGAAACTTTTTTCGCTGCCGCTAATTAGGCATTACGTATACGCCATGGTTAAGCAACTTGAAGTGCACTAAATTGCGCTAATCATAAAACATGCACACACACACACAAGCGTATATATATACACATTATAGCCTTCTTGCTCCGATCCAACTAGTTGGTGGCCTTTGTGCGCCTTCAAGTATGCAACGGTTTGTTTCAAGTGTTGCTGCCATGTAAATTATGCCACCAACAACGGCAACAACAGCAACAACAACTACGACAACAATTGCCCAAGAATTGTGGCAATGTGCACTCAGCGTCATTTAGTGCCACGCCCACACACACACACACACCAAAAGGACGCCCACAATGTGCGCATTGACGGCGCGTGCAACGAGCTGAATGCATGAATGCATGAAAGGGTTTGAGTCTGGCAGTGAACTGAAGTGGGTGCGATTAGAGTGCGATTGTGTGGGTGGCTGTGCGTACACACACTCACAGCCACACACACACGCACACATGCATATGGGTGTGCAGCATTTCTAGACTATCGTTTAAGTGGTTCACTATGTTAGTTGCAACATGCAACAATAGTTGTCCATAAATTGGTTTGTTTACTCCAAAATGAACAAGCCCGGGAGACAATTTACTCAGTTCAGAAATGGGTTCTTGACAAACACAAGACGCAAACTTGAATGAGCACTTTAAGATTTGAAAATATGACACTCAAAAATGGCAGACAGAGCAAAATAAACATAAAAGACATTATTAAGTGCATATATATTCTTCAACGGAATCAACAGCTGATCAGGTGAGCAAGATAATGACACACATGATATACGCTAATATCGTTTAGCTGCTCGTTTAGCCAAAAAACATATCAAGTACATTGATCACGTTACCAACACATATTTTTAAACATCCATTTAAGAGGCTTAAAATTATGAAATATACTCGTACTTCAGCAACGAACATGCACAGTACAGAGTATCGCCTAATCGAGTACGCTCGACAATAGAGTACGCTCGACAATAACTTATATAAAGTTTTCATCAAGCACGCCAAATTATAAAATTGCTACTTGCATTCCATTAAAATAAGGGACTTTCTTATAAAGTAAGTTAATTTTGAAAATCACATAGAACGGCGCTCCAGTAGCTAACGCCTTTCTATTCGATTTTCAAAAGAATCGAATAGCGCCTTTTTGCTTCGTTTAAACAAAATTTAAATAGGATTCAAAACTAAAATCGTTATGCATAAATCTGATTTATATTTCTAAAATAAATATTATATAATAGTTGTTGTTCCTACTTACGAGTCAGCCTCGGGCATGTCCAACTCGTGAAGCAGGTTCTCCCAGCTGAAGCCCATGCGACCATCGGTCAGATGGAGCCGACAGCGTTCGGGAATATGCTCGAAAAGTCGCTTAAATGGCGTATAGCGCTCCAAGCACTTGATATCCCCCAGCAGGATTAGTTTATGCTTGGCGCGCGTAATGGCAACGGTCAGACGACGCTGATCCTCGAGAATTTCAGACTCACGCGACCGTTCCATGGATTGGTCGGCCGCTGAGCTGCCCGTTTTCGTGCAGCTATAGATGATCAGGTTCTTGTCGCGTCCCTGATACTGATCAACCGTATTAAACTCGACACCGTTCAGCTGATCGCCCAACTTGCGCAACAGCTCCACCTGAGCACGATACGGCGCAATGACGCCAATGCGCGACGCATCGTAGCCCGCCGCGAGCAGCTGGCGCAACAAATGCAGCACGACGGCCGCCTCACAATAGTTGGTGTATTTGGGCGCACGCCGGGAGCGAGCCGGTTGCGGTGGCTGCTCCTCGGCCTCGCCGTAATGCTGTTCGATGGAGGCGCTGGTGCTGCTCAGTTGCTTGGACGCCGTCGCATAATCCTGACAGCGCTGCGAACAGTCGCTTGTGTCCAGCAGCAGCACCGCCTGCTCCAGATGCGTTTGCAGGGCGCGCTGCACCCAGAGACGCGCCTCGGCCAGCGGCTCCAGTTGCAGCTTGGCGGTTTCGACCTGCTCGCTGGCGCACTTCAGCGCCTGGCCATAGGTCAACTGGTTGGCCAGCCGTGTTATGCTGCGATTCATTCGATATTGGAGCGTTAGCACCGCCGTCGCCTCGTCGCAGTCCAGGCGCTGGAACAGCGTCTCGTCGGCGCCACGCGAACGCGCCTCGCGACTGCGCAACACCGGCGGCAGCTGCTCGGGATCGCCCACCAATATGAAACGGCTGCAGTGGCTCAGCGCACGCAGCACGGTCGGCTGCATCACCTGCGTGGCCTCGTCGACAATGCAATAGTCGAACTGGCGCTGCTGGAACAGCGCATGTCCGGCGCCAAGACAGGTGACGCCCACAATGCTGGGCTTCTCGAGGGCCGCTTTCAACTGTTCGACCGTCTCGCAATTGGTCGTCAGGTGGGCCTCGCTAATCGCCTGCAGCTGCGGATGAATGCGAGCGCTGTTGCCCAGCCGCAGCAGCGGCAGATTGTGGGGCAGCAAGCGCAGCAGCAGATTATCAACGGCCGAGTGAGTTTGGGCCGTGATTAAAACACTGCGCTCCATCAGATGCAGCAGACGCACAATGGCGACCAGAGTCTGCGTTTTGCCCGTGCCGGGCAGTCCCTTGATCAGCAGATGCGTATTGGTGGTGAGGGCGCGTAAAGCGGCCAACTGCTGCACCTTGTTCAGCGGCCGCAGCATCGGTCCGCCCTTGCTGCCAACGATGCGCGGCAGCAGCTTGTGCTGCTTGGGCGGCACACGGGCCACCACAATCGAGCGCAGCTGCGCGGCGCGTTCGCCGGCGGACAGCAACAGCGCCAGATTGGTGTAATTGAAGCTGGCAAAACTCTGCGACTCGTGCTTGTCCACAATGAAAGTCTCGTGCGCATAGCGCTGGCCAAGATCACGCTCCAGCTGCAGGCGCAAGCTGCGCGTCTCCAGTGCCGTTATGTAGCCGGCGGCAATTGCCAGCCGCTTGCTGCCGCTGACGATGACATATTCGCCCAACTCAAACTGGAAGAGAAAATTGCGAGGCATTAGCAAAACTTAAGGCAAAAGCCACCCGTTGATAACTCACGCCGCTGAGTGTTAAATTCAGATCGTTGTCGGCCTGCGCGGACAACACCAGCTGCTGCACATAGCGTCCGTCGACGAGGTTGGCCTGGTGATCCTTGGGCAGCTGCAGCTGGCAGATGGCGCGTCCCTGCTGCTGGCGCTTGGCCGGCGTTTCGGTCCAAAGGGCGCGCAGCTGATGCGATTGGCGCGCCTGCTGCTCCTCGAGGGCGAGCAGGCCGCACCAGTGCAGCACATACTGATAGTCCGGCTGGTCGAGGTGCGCCAACAGTTGCGGCATCAGGCGACGCAGCGGATGCGATGCGCTCAACTCCAGCTGCGGATCGGTGTGGGCGAAGCTGCAGCAAAGCGTTGCATACGCACAATTGCCGCAGGCGCTGTGATGCGAAATGGGCCCGGGCAGCTGAAATGGCTGCAACAACTTTCCGGGCAGCGTTTCGAGCGTTTCGTTTGCCGCCGGCAGCTGCACGTCTCGCGTCAGAAAATGGGCCAGTTCGTTGCGCAGCAAAATTAGATCACGTTGCTCGTTGCGACCCTCGCGCACCTCCCGGACAATGCCCTCGCGCAGATACAAAAGGAGGCCGCTGTTTGTCTCCTGGCCGAGGGCCGAATGCATTAGCTGGTAGAGCAGCAGCTGGCCCTTGTGCTCCATGGAGAAGCTGGCGCGGCCAGTTTTCAGCTCCAACGGTATCGGCTGCTTCTTGTTGCGCACGCGCACCGACACATCCACCTTGCCCTTCAGGCCCATCGACGGCACCCACAGATTCTCCTCGATATCGTGTATTTGCTCAATGCGGCCCGTATACATTTCCGGCGGCTGCACCGACGGCAGCTCCCCATCGACGTACTGCGCCACAAAGGTGACAATTGGCTCCACAAATTTGTACAGCTGCGTTTCGATCTCGGCCCGGCTCAGCTGGCCGGCATACAGCTGCTGGGCAAGTGAAGCGCTGTGCAGCATTCGCTCCAGTGCAGTCTCCACCTGTGCCTTGTCCCGCAGCCGCTGGGCGAGCACCGTTTGCAGCAGCTCGTGCACCAGCGTGCCAATTATCATCTGCAAGATGCTGTCCACTATTAAAATCAACGCTCAATTGTTTGGCGGATGCACTTACCACAGCGTTGGTGGAGTCCACGCCGCGAAAACGATCCTGAAGCACCGCCTTGCGGCGACAGAAAAGGGAGCCCGTCACCGAAGTGCTCGATATAAGCAAATCGGGCTGTATCACACAGTAGCCGTGCTCCTTGTCGACCACATACGCAGACAGCGCCGGCTGCCAGTGCGCCTTGAGCGACACCAGATCCCCCGGCTGCACGGGCGTCTGATTCCAGGGTGCCTGCAGGTGGCAAACAGCTGTTGCTTCGGTCGCCGTCGCATTTTCGTCGCTGCGCAGGTGCAGCCGGAGGTCATGTGTTTTGGCCAGACGCTCCACATCTTGCACTAAACAACGCTGCCAGCTGGTCAAATCGATGCTCTTGGCAGTAATCGCTGCATCCAATGCACTCACATCGAAGTCGTTGTCGTCGTCCAGCAAAAAGTCCAAATTCTCCTGCTCACTGAGATCGATTTGAGTTTTGTACCGCTTCACCGAGTCGGGCACATTGTCAGCCTTGCTGGGTGACAGCACTCGCTTAGCTGCCTGCATTGCTTGCTTTACTTCGATTTGTTTTACTTTTATACACGCACTTTATTTGTTAACGCACATTTTTGTTAATTCGCGCCAAAACTAACGAACCAGTGTGTACACGCGTAAAAACTGAATAAGTTCAATTGTACGAACTGAACTGAACGAACCATGTTATCGATATTTTCTTGTTCGTTCACATGAGTCTGTTGTGTTCATTTGATTCTGATCGCCGATCATCTGTTAATATCGAGTATCGCTCGATAACAAACTCATTTTGGCGGGGTTTTTTGAATTATTTTAATTTGGTTGATATTAAAATTTTTTTTAGAAAAACTCATTTGAATGCAGTAAATTTAAGTTTTACCGAATTATCTAGAGTAACCTAATTTAATGCCATAAAAAAAAACTATATAATCATTTAACTTGTATTTTAAATGAACAGTTTCCAATGTATATATATGTAGTGACCATGTTCAGGCAAGATGTTCCAAGCACATCTCCTTTAAATAAATTGAAGTGAAAATCCAACTGCATTTAGTGAGACGGAGAAAACCTCTTTATTCCATTCACACTTTGCAGCAGATAACCCTAATGTCCGACACACACAATATTGTCTCATTAAACTAGCGACTAATTGGCCAGCAGGATAACAGGATAGCCCGCCCAAGATATAAAGTGCGCCACAAAACGAGCATCTTTACATTGTCCCAAAAGGAGGTGTCGCCTGTGCTGCAGCAAGTGGGGCGGCAAAAAACTCGAAATCCGTAACTGCTTGCGGCTGTCAACTAAATTTCATATGCAAATCCTTGGCCATGACTATCGCTACCTGATAATCTACTTGATTTATGCGGCTGCACACAGCCAGACCCAAGAAGACAGCCTGAGCCGCATGCTCAACGCTAATAATGCCCCAACCTTCTCCACCCACCCGCCTGGGGCGTGCCGGGCACATCATTAATCTCGGCCCATGCGGGACATGCCCAGCGTACCCGACGCCGCCCCATGCAACATGGCAGCTGGCATTGTCCACTGTCGACTGTGGCAGCCACGTGGCCGACCTTCAGCATAATAATTCAATGTTAGTGCTGCTGGACCGGGTTTCTGTCGCAGCCAAAAGACACGTGCTAATTGCTAATCAGTGTAGATAAGGCAACGCCCTCGCCGCCGTTTAACGGCAATGCGAAGCGGAAGGCATTTTATTTTTATGGCCAGCCGAGCCACTTCAGGATTTTTAAAGTGCTTCAACATTCGGATGCACTGCTCATCGCATCCAGCTGTCGCTGTTGAGTGTTTTCATAATGGAACACACAGATTTTACCCCCTCCATTTTGGCTGCTGACAAATGATCTTTGCCTATGGAAATAACTCACATTGTGTATCAGAATTAGAGATGAGCGAGTATCAGATTTTAGAGACAGTAAACGACACGAAATAAACATAAAATATATCATAAATATTCACGCAACATTCATTATTTCAATATTAAGTTAAAAAATATGTTAATAAAAAAATAAGTTAAAATTGTTCCTTTTGAAGAACAAAAATAACTTATATTTTTATTAATAATTTTTAACATCATTAATTTAAAATATTTTTGAATAAGTTAAAATTGTTCCTCATATTTTTCATTAATTATTTTCAGCATGATTCATTTAAAATATAATTTATTTGATATAATAAATTTAACTATAGCAAGATTTTTAAAAAATATATATTTATTAAAATTAAAGAAAGATTATTATTATTATTTTATTATTTTTTTTTTTTTTATTTATAAATATTATTGTTATTAAGTTATATTTCATTATATTTTCATGCTTGCCAACAAAGACGAACATGTGCACTTTCGTGTCACGAGGCAAAACACGAGCAACACGCTCAACTCTAGCCAGATTGTAGCACCCTCCACCAAATACTCCATATTCTCTTGTTATAGTTATAACCACTTGACTTTTTCGAGGGCACTTTTTGCTGTTGGCTCTTTTCAGTTTCATTTCTTTTCACATGTCAACAAAGCCATCAACGCATTTCACACGCTCTCCTTTTGTTTAAATGTCACATTACATAATGATACTTAACACATGCACGAAAAAGGGGGTGTGTGTGTGTGTGTGTGCGTTGGGGTTGGCCACGCCCAAATGCCTTTTATGGCTGCCTAACAAAGGAAAGCATTTGCCAAGCTGCCTTCGTTGACGCTGTTGTCGCCACTTAAATGCCAAATTAAGTGTAATTTTTATTGTGTTTACAGCGCCACAACAACAACAACAACAGCAACAAGGACTTCAACACTTGACAAATTTGATTTTTCCTGGCTGACTTTGCTTCTTCCCCTTCCGCTTCTCCATGTCAGTTTCCTCTAGCCCAACTGCTTGGCATCTCGTGGCTGTCATTAGTGTTTGTTGTCGCTGCTTTGTAATTGTTTATGTAATTGTCCTGCTCATGTGTGTGTGTGCGACAGAGACAGTCAAATGCAGCCAACAGCAAACGTTGGCAAGTGCAATTAACTCGTTTGACTGCCAGTTATAAAACCTGACGTCAGCGTCACATATTTTTCAAAATTGAATCAGAGCGTTTTTATGAGCTCTCTCGTTGAGGTGAGCAAATTCTTTGCCCTTGCAAATGGCAAATTAAATGATGGCTAATTGGCTTGGCTTTAAAGTTTTTTGGCAAATCTTGTTATACAAATTGGGCAAAAAGTTAAGCGCACATCGAATACCGAGTCATATTGAAATCATTTAAAGTATAAATTTGTGGCTGTTAATGTAAATTTTTATAAAAATATATCTTTGCTTCCATTGCTTACTGATTAGTTTTTACTCCAATTTGTGTTTATTGATAACAAAAATCAATTGATTAATTTTTTCAAAATCGATGAACATTCTTTAAATTTGAATACCTGAAATATCCCCAACAAAATGATGTCACAAATATTTTAAGAAATAAAATAAAAAAAAAATAATTGCGGCAGCAGTTTTTTTGGACTAAAAAAATTATATAAAGAAATATTTATTGTATGCAACCTGAAGTATTTCCTTAAAATCCTTTTGATTTTAATTACGCAATCCTTTTTAAAGCCATTTATTAAAAAAAATCAAAACTTCTAATCAGTATTGAAAAGTAAACAGGTTGAAGAACCTCATATAATTCGAAGCTGTCTCATTTAAATGCCCTACGATCCGGGCTTGATTACCAAATTTATTTATATCGTATTATTAAATTAAGACCTATTGGCAAGCTATGCAAGGCGCTGAAATTCTTACAGTAATAATGAAAATAATATAAAACTGCCAAGCCAGGAAAGAGAAGACTCAAAAGATGGATATCTCTACCAGGTTCCAAAATTAATATAACAAATAAAATATATATAATAATACTTCTTAGTAACAAAAATAAACGTGAAAAAATGTTTCATTCCCTAAAACTAGATTAAGTTGCCACTAAAGATAATAGAAAACAAGCTCATAATAAATTTTTACTTTAAAAAATCCATTTCAAAAAAGTGTTGCCTACATTGCAGCGCATAAAATGACAAAGGTCAAAGTCAAAGCTAATGTTCAATTGGCATTCTCAGCAATTACAAATACGATTACAATTACAATTGCCGTCCCGCTTGTTAACTTTACATTAGCCACTTGGCCAAACACACACAAGCACACACACCGAGCCGAGCTGCACACACGCAAAACACACACACACACAAGGCGAGCAGCCACTTAAAAGTCATCAAAGTGGCATAACTAATTCATTAGGAATTTCCGAAAAAAAATGTACCACAAAAGTTCTCATGAAAATGCCACTGACCATACGCTCACACACACGCACACACCAGCACACACATTCCGCATGCTGTCAGATTTTGTTGCCTATTTAGCGGCGCAAATATTTGGTTTGTCAGGCCAAAAGTATGCACACACCATCGCACACACACACACGCACACACATTGCGTATATCTGGCCTGGATTTTAGTTAACCCAAGCATATCTCTTCGCCGCCCCCCTTTCCAGCTCCCATACCCCAACACATTTCCTCATTAGCATTATTGCCCGAGTTTTCTGTTTGTTTGGCTCTGTCGATGTCTTTGCAGCCCAGCCCCCTTGCCTGCCAGACAACACGCAAATGAGAATTTCATTAACGTTATTAATATTTTCATTGTTGAGCATTTTGCATGCCTGCCAACTTTCAGTGTTGCTGCCACAGCCTCAGCAGCATTTTTATGTGAGTACACTCAGAAAAAAATATGAATTTATAAATATGAAAAAGGGAGAGAATAAATAAAGAATAAAATTCGAATAATAAGTAAATAATTATCATACTTAAACCAAATTAAATCGAAATATTTCTTATTTAAAAAGAAAATTTCCTGATATCAGAATATGTTCCTTAAGTTAAGAATTTACCCCATTGATTATAGTATATATTTTTTCAAGTGTATATATTTATGTATATTTGTGTCAAAGTAATAACTTGATTATGACGTTTGTTCACTTGGCTCACGTTGTTCTTGTTGTTATTGTTTTTTTTTGTTTTTCTTCGCTCTTTCTCTGGTGTTTTACATTTTTCATGGCTTAATAATTGCTCATTTCAGCTGCAGCCGCCTTTTGTTTGGTTTGCTCATTGTTGTTAACAATTATGAGGCCACTTAAATAAATTTTATTGCCGCCAGTCATTGTCCTGGCCGTCTACAAACAAATTGACAATTATTTCGCTCGTTGGCCTGGCCCAAAATGACAAACGAGCCAAGCCAAAAACTTTTCATGCCATTTATTAGCTGGAAAGTTTTACGGGTGTGATTTTGATTTAGCTTCAGGCCAAATCCGGTTAGGTGGCGGCGGCAACAACAGCATCTGAAACCGGGCTAATGAAGTTTTCAATGGCCAAGCAGTTGAGTTAAGTTGGCCCAAACACAGTTGCGAGGGCAGCGCATCGAAGAAGTGGCAAAAACGCTGCCAGTTGAGTTATGAACGGTATATTTATCTTTAGTTACATTTTAATAGTGCGCATCCACATAAAGTTATGCCTGATAATTTTAATTACTGCATTAAGCAAAACTATTCTATCTCAAATTTACCTCAAAGTCTCATAAATATAATCGACTGGCATTGACAAAGGGACAAACGGACGGAACATTGACCAAGGCAGTGTTTAGTTACGGATGGAATTATGTGACCAGAACTATGATTGGCTTGCGGCAATTACTAATTACCAAAAGTTAAATACATTTTATTATCTCTTGGCTCTAATTTATTAACATCTTGTGCTTTGACTTTGACAACTTAATTAGAGAAATGAATAAGTAAAAATATTTATTTGTGGTTATTTAATTTAATATTTAAAAAAAAAAAAAGTTGATATCCATAAGTTTTATGTATAAATAACTTTTTTTTAAATTCCAAAAATTTAATTTTGTTAAATAATATGTTTTAACCTCAAATAAATAAATGTAAAAATTTCTCTTTTAAGATTTATAACGTTTGGCATAAATAAAAGTTTGCATCAGTTTTAAATAATGTCACATTTTTGTGATTAAATAGATTAATCAACAATTAGTTAAGCGAATCTCTACTTTGTTTTTGAGTTCTTCACTTAACCCTTAATCGCTTTAATGCCCGCCAATTTAACCGTTTAAACATAGCCAGAACACGTTATAATAACTGTGACGTTGTCCCATTAATTCAGTTAGTTCGCATCGTGTTGCAGCTAAACTGTCATATTATATGCAAAATAACAGGCGATTGGCATTTTTTGGTGCTGGTTTGCAATAATTATAATGCAATTAAATAAATAATTATACCCGATGCGCTGCCGGAAATATTATGGGGTAGCCGAGGCTAACTTTCTGTCAGAATGCAATTATGAAATAATATAGTAAGAACACTAAAGAAGTGCGTGCTCGACTGCAAGGTATCCTGTATTCACTACGCATTATTTGTAACACTTTGATGCATATTTTAGAAAGTTAATGTCAATGTTTTAAGTTGAAAGTTTTCATATTTGACTTATAAACTGTTCTAAATGTATAAAATGTTATATTTTCTATTCAAACTGGTTTTCTGATTAACCTTTTTTATTAGCCATATTCAATGTGTATAAAGTAAAATGATAACTTGACTCACCATTGTTGACCGTGGAGCCGCCGACGCTGCCAACGTTGCCATCGCTGCTCAGCGCCAGAGTTGTCAACGTCTCCAAGACGAGCAGAGTTGTGAGTAGGGTGTAAAATTGATTCAACATGTTGCCAAGAATTCGATGCTACAGTGTCTGCCAGCGGCAATGATGCAGTTAATGTTTATGAAAACTTATTCAATTAGCACGCTTTTTTGCACATCGCATTAAAGCAATTTTTATTAAAGAAATAAATACGTGAATATTTATTAATATTTTTTTATGGCAAGATTTAAGCGTTGCGCAATTTATGTTTGGATTTATTTAAATGTTGCACATTTAATTAATTTAACTCAACGTTTTTGTGCTGCTGCGCTGCAAATAGACGGAAAAAGAAATTATTAAATGTCATTCCATATTTGATCAATGGCGTACATAAATTTGCCGTTTAATTAAAGGGCGGGCTCCAATTTGCTTATGCATTTGTGTGTATTTAATATAGCGCCTAAAAGCCGACTTTGCTGATTTATTTGCTACCCAAACAGCGCGGCCAAAGACAACAACAATGGCAAACAGCAAGAACGGGGGAGCAGACGGCGGACGGACAAAAAAAATCAGTGCAAATTCTTGATTGAATTTCGCCTGACGTAAGCGGATTAAAAAGAAATTCTATGAAAAATAAAAAACAACAACAACAACAACAAATAATAATAAACCGAAGCATAAAACAAAAATAACGGTCAAGTCATAAAAACGCAGCGGACAAATGAAAACCAACAAACTTGGCCGAGACCAATGAGCAGCACATAAAAAGACAACAATCCGGCAACGAGCGATGGCAAAAAGGATTCTCTATGACTCAGACCCTGACTGACTTAATTCCCAGCAGCTTCCGCCACGTACCCAATGGCCACTGGACGCCACTTCAATTACTATAACCAAGCTGCGGAATCAACACGTGCATGGAATGTAAGCTTCAGATTTCGAGTCGAGCGCCAATTAAAATGTATTAATTATATTTTTATTTGTAAGCATATTTGATCTTATACCGAACGGATACAATTAAGAGTATGCTCTCGATTATTCCACCTTTTTACATGTTATTTTACACTACACTCTTACAAAAAGTCAAGTAGTTTGTATTAAAATGAATTTAATATATTTAACATTTGTTAAATTCAATTGTATTATTTTATACTATTTCTTTAAGAAATTCCATTTGAAATTCTTTTGCAGTTATTCTAAAATGTTGAAGTTTGTTTTTTCTCTGAGTGCATAAATTACTGATAAATAAAGCAGAGAGTTCACATTATGAACTGCCCATGATGGGTCGCTACGGGTCGTAGCCAATAACTCTGCCAGTTGTCCAGCACTTGGATAGCGCTTAACAACTCGCCCCATTGCAGCCATTGAAGCCAAGCAAATGCTATGGCCATCACCCATCATCATCATCATCATCATCATCAACATCATCAAATCCCTCGTCAGCACGCCACAGTCTTTTGGCATCATCGTTGGCTGTGCTTTATTTTTGCATATATGAGACCTGACGCTACAGTTGTCCTTACACATCCCCACATACCCTGCACTTAGAAACTGATTAATCTTTGGATTATATTTAATGCAAATACAAAACTTAAGGATGAAAAAATCAAAAGAAATCTGAAATTTACATTTCTTTATCATCTAAAACTCCTTAGTTTACCACGTTTTTGAAATTTTTGAATTTTTACTGAACAAAAAATAAACAAACAATTTGGTAGGACAAATAATATCGAAAAATATAAAAAAATTAAAACATGCAAAAACGCGAGTTTAGGTAAAATTAAAAAAATAAATACTGTAAACTTTTTTCATCCATGTTCCTAGTTAAATAAAGTTCAAACTAATCATTTTTTTCTAAAACTAAGCATAGTTGTACTTGAAATTAATAAATATCTAAAAGAATTTAAATAATCTAAAAATGGTCTTAAATCAGATTAAATAAAAAAATAAAATTAAAATTTTAGCTTTGAGTTATCCACCGAATCAAGCGTTTTTTCAACCTTATAATGTGTAAACTTATTCTGATAAATTTGTTTGATTTTATTTTGGTAAGAGATTTTTTCTCATTTTATATTACTTATAGTTTGCTATCTATTAACATCTCTAAATGACCGCATGCATTTTTTAAACTTAAAATAAAATGAAAATAATAGCCATTTTCATTAAAAATATATAAAAAATATTTTCATAAAAATTTTACATTTTAAAATAACAATTTTTTTTATATATTTTATTAATAATTATATTTTCATACTGCACAGGGTAGCCACACGTCAATCATCCTTCAATTTTCGTTTTATATTTGACATTTTCTTTTGGTCTGTTCGTGTCATAAGCGTAAAGCAATTTGCTCCGTCAGCTGTAGCTCTATCTCTCTCTCTCTCTCTCTTTCTGTTTTGCTTTCTTTCTCTCCGTGCACTCTACTACTTTGCCATTCAAGTTTGCGCTCTATTGCAATATGAATGCATTTCAATTAAAATGCTGGCGATGCTTTCTTAACAGCAGCTGTTGTGGTTTTCTCGCTGCGTTTGTTTTGTTTTGTTTTTGTTTGCCTGTTGTTTGTTTGTCTTTTGTCTAAGTTATTGAAATCAATTTGTAAACTTAATTGAATTTCGGTGCGACTTAAAGCCAGCCGCCTTTAAGGAACACGCTGGTAATTTGCCTAAAAGTAGGCAGCATATGGGAGAAGCAAAAAAAGCGACACGTTTGACATGTCTATTAGCCGCCAGAGTGGGCACACTGTGCCCCCCAAACCTCAGCGCAATGTATAATTTAAAAATGTTTCTTTACAGCCCAGCGATTTGGTACAAGGCAGTGCCACGCCCCCCGTCTACCGCCCACATACTGGCGCGGCAAGCAGCAAGCTTTTTGTATTATTGCCAAAAGTTATTATGCCGTGGCATTCCATGCATTTCGCTTTGTGTTGCATACTTTGCGGCTGGTTGAAAGTTGAACCAGTTTCTGCCAGTTTGGTTATTGTTATTCTCGCTGCTGTTGCTTGTACCCTGTACCCATTTAAAATGTATGAAAAAGAGCATATTGCATATATTTATTCAACCCGCTCTATAAAGTAAATTGTATGTTGTGAATAAGTTTCTCATTTGTAAATTTACCAAGCTACTTAGCCAATATTTTTGTCAAAATACGCAGAACAGAAATATGCCTTGTTGATTTTGTTATTTTTTTTGTTCATAATTGTATATTAACATAACTCTCTATATATGTAGATATATAATATTTCGCACAAATCAATCTGTCCTTTCAAAAATTTGAAACAAATATAATTTCCCGATAAGAAAAACAAATCAAATTTATTTCAAACAATCGATAAATTTTAATATTTTTGAAAAAACAAAGTGTTACTATTTTGGAGTCTGGTTTTTAAGCATATTTGGGATATTAAAAGGGAAAGCAAAAACAAATTTGGATTATGCAAATTTAATCTGCACTTGGAAACTCGATTTATATCGATTTTCAGCACGAATTTTCAAGCACATTCCGAATAATATTTAGATATATCTTTCTCTTTTTTCATATCTAAATCTGGTATATGTTACAGGGTAATATATCCTCGATAACTGTCGAGCAGAATATACTTGTGTTTTGTATCAGCTTAAAAACTTTAGGCGCGTGATTTTTGCAATTTGGCTAATAGCGAAAAGTCAACATCGTTTCGACGGCTTTGAATATGCGCTGACAGTGAGTAATGGTAGAAAAAGACAGACAGATAGACAGACAGACGGAGAGTGCAACGAGCGTAATGGGCACAGTATTTACCGTCTCGCTCACCCACTGAGCGCATTTAAATCAATATTAATAGCGGTGTTTACGCCCCCGCAGGCAGCCCAAGAATGCAACTGCCAAGCGGCGACTCCAATTGCAGATTTACCTCTTTTTTGCATTTCTTTTTTTTTAAATGTATATATATATATATTCTTATTCTTTTGGGCAGGAAGCCCGGCAAGCAGTCGAGCATCGGCGGTGCGTATGCAGGACTCGCCTCCTGCCAAGTCCTGCATTCAGTCGCTTGTGCATAATAAATCAATTTACATTTTCTACCGCCACACGCAAAAATGAAATGCAAATAACGGCAACAAACCGTGAACGATGCAGTATATATCATAGAATGAGCCCCAAGCAAGCGCCGAGCAAGAGGCCCAAGCCGTGCAACGGGCCGAGCAGAGGAAATGGCAGAGGAGCTGGCAGAGGAGCTGGCAGAGGAGGAGATGGCAGCCGAGGAGCTGAGGAGCCGGCACCACTTTTCACCGCAGAGATTTACGCGCACTTAAATCACAGCCACCAGAATTGATCGCCATCAATGTACAACTGCATAAAAAAATAAGACAAGGAAAAATTATCCCACTTGCATATGCTCGACTTGGCCATACCCTGCACACACACAGCTTAGCCGCAGCACAGACACAAATCGTGGAACACATCTTAAAAATTATGCTTCCAGTTTAAAAATATTAAAAATAAAATAAGTAAATAAATAACATGCAGTTTAGTATGTTATTGGGAAATAAATATATAACGAAAATAAAAATTCAGATACTAAAAATATAAATATAAGAAATAAAGTACGGAGAACGATATTTTACATGCTCTCTGAGCATTTGCTTACACCCAATGATACATATTTACTGCTTACAGGGTATAAATACCAACAGCTTTTGCCGGGATGCTGCCGCGCTGGCTGAAGGCGTCGGTAGTTGGCCATTTGGCGAAAGTCGAAGAGTTTTCAGTTAATGCGACACTTAATGAGCATCAAATATGTTAAATACAAGCAGTTGTTGTTATTGTCCTTTGAGCAGGACAATAAGCGATTCGAATGTTATGCAAAATCGCTGATGTATAACAACAGTTGCCTCGCCAGATCATGTCTGCATTTCGCTGATATCGTATTGTGATTTCAAAAAAAAATATTGCCAGTTGAATGAGACGGCAAATATCTGTCTAGAATTTTATTTTTTGACACTTTCTTTTTTTTGTATATTTTTCTTTTATCCTGATGATGATATACGACGAAGAAATTTGCGGCATACGTAAACGATTTTGGCCTTCTTGGGCTTCTCAGATTTTTCAACTGATTTTAAATTTTTTCTAGAATTTTGGCAAGGTGTAAAATACGAACCACAAATTCTATAAAAACCAACACTCAACAGGCATATATAAAATTTAAAATATAATAAATCATAACAAATTTTATACAATATAAAAATAAATAAATAAATAAAAAGAAATTAACATTAATAATATGTTAACTTTAACATATTATAACAAAAAACAAACCCTTATCAAATTCACATCTCCGTAAATGTTTCTCAATGCTTGCAATGTTAGCTAAAACAGCATTCTCGGAATGGATTTAAGATGTTGTTATCGACTGCCTTGGGACAACAATGGCAAGTTATGAGCCACAGAAACGAACACACGCACACCTAAATCCAATCAGCAGGTGTAGCACTTAACGCTTTGGCTACTCTTGTGTTAAATTTGCCACATTTGCTGAGCGAGAAGCTGGCTGGATTAAGTTTTCAGAAACTGCAATGCTTGATTTTTCATGCGTAGACATAGTAAAAGTTGCCAAGGAGTTTAATGCGCCTTGCGGTTTGTTGGGCGAAAGACGATGTGTGCTTAGAGCGGTGGGCAAAGGGAATAAATGAGGAATGAAGTATGCTTAAGTTGGGCGCTGCAGCGATGCGAGCAGCGCATAAACAACAAAGCGAAGCCAAATGCACAAACGGCAACATTTTGCAGCGCTTTGGTGCTGCTGCTGCACGCATTAATAAACAAAGCTGACAGCAAAAGTGTTTAATAACTCACTGTGGCAAAACGAGGAAAGGAAGCTGCTGACTGCCTTGGCAGGGGATTGAAATAGGACTTAGGATTGGGGTTGGGGTTGGGGTTGGGGCTGCAATGGGGCGTGCGAGCAGCTCAACATCTGAAATAGCAGCTGCTTACAGACAGAATTACGAGTATTTGCACTGTTTAATGTTGATTTGTATCAATTGCCCTAACACTAACCTGCAGTCAGAGAAAACTGCCAATAAATTTATGATCAAAATTTTGTGAAATTCGAAAAACAAAAATTGTTTTTAAAAATTTCTTAATGCAATAAATCAATCGAATAAATTTTATAGTTTAAGTTTGTAAATAAATATTTTTTTCCAATTTTATTTCAATTAAAATTATATTTGAAATATTAGAAAAAAGACCTGATTTGACTATGATTACAAACGCAATTTTCTCTGAGTGTACAAGTGAGTGTTATTCAGCAAATTGGTGCTTTGAATCATTTGATTTGCATATTTTAAATTTAGCTTTGGTAACACTGCCTATCTAGCTTGTTTTGAATTAATTAAATTAATTGGCTTCGCTTCCTTATCGCTTCTCTCTCACATCACAATTGCAGAATGCAATTTCTGCTTCAGCCCTTGCCTTATTATTTGTCTAATTGTTAAATACACAACATAGTGCTATTTAATTTTCCTCAAGATGAACACTAAATTATGTAAATTATTATCCACCATACAATAGTTATTTATTAAAATATTTCACGGAATCTTCCGTGATCTTCATTTTGTTTCAAGTTGCCTATCATATTCTCATTATATTTTATTTTTATATCAGTTAAATAAAAAATATTTATTGATTTTATCTTTTTCTTTCTTTTTAAGTTATTGATCATAAAAAAAGCTTATGACATTCGAATTCAAAAATTAAAATTATTATTATTTTGCTCATTTGCTCTGATTTAAATTGATCTAAATTGATCCAAACTGTGAACTAAATTTGAATCATGTTATTATCTTTATGCGTTCTTACGATCATTTAATTTAACATGTCTTACTTCGATATATGTATATAATTATAATTATATAAAATTTGTTTTGTTATTAATTTTGTAACCGAATCAAATTATTTTATTTTTTAGCAGTTTTTTTTCAGATTTTTATCTTTGCTGATCATTTTGACTCTAATTGTATATTCTCTGTTAATGATTATTTTGTAATCAAAAGTTAAATAAACTATGTTTTCTTATGTATTATTAATTAAGGAAAAACATTCTACTAAAACCTGAATGTGAAATAACCAACCTGACTGCGAGTCTTTATATAAATGGTGATCCGCCGTGCGATATGGCGACTAGATGATATTTCTTTGTGTTGACAACTTACCGTTTCACGATGTCTTTGCCGAAGGGGAAGTGCAGCTGGGCAGAGTCAGTCAATTTAAAAATAAAAGAACGCGACAACAACACGACGCATTTTCATGTTTGCCGTTGATCCGTTATTATTACGATTCTTTTTTAGCAACATTCGCACAAGAACTTAATTAGGCAGACGCGATAGACACGATAGATGCAGACAAGCCGACGCCGGCTCAGACGCACACACACACACGCACACTAGAACATTCATATATGTGTGTATATTTATTTATATATATTTCTATGCAGGCAGTAATTGCTTAAAATAGCATAATTATTAATTGACAAACAGCAGCATTGCAATTGCAATTACAATATTATGATTACTATTCTTGTTGCCCGCTGCACATAAACAACAACAAACCAAATACGCTTCAACTAACGGAACCGAAGTACAAGAGCAAGAGCAAACGAACGAAGAACAACCACGCACAACAACAGCCGATTTGGCACTGAAACGAAGCAAGAAACGAACGCAGCAGCAGCAGCATCCACAGCAGCAGCAGTAGTAACAGCCGAAGCCGAACGAATCCGAGCCGAAATGCAGACAAAAATCATCGTCGTCGGCCGTCGTTGCTTCGGCAACTTGATGTTAGGCTGCGGACCATCGAGGTAAGTACTCAGCACTTACTCCCAATATAGTTTTAGAAAATCAGACTGGATAAGCAGATGGCATCATGCTATATAATTCTCTTTGATGGCTAATTAACTTATCATGCATGTAAATATAGACGAAAATATTATGGCAAAATATGACACACACTTATGTGAACAAAACTTTGCAAACAAAAACCAAATATGCAAATCCACTTTTAATTCATTGGCCTGTGACTTGTAGTTTGTTAAGTTCGCCCATTTTCCCTAAGGAAACAATCATGTTGTAGTTAGATGTCAAAAATACTAAGGTTAAATATCAATTTAAATATCCAATTTTTAACGATATATTTTTCTGACAAAGTAAAATGTGATGGGCGGCTAATTGACTTTTTTATTCATTCAAACGATTTAATTAAAAATAAAAAAATAATTGTAATGAAAATTAGTTGGTAGCGAATTTAAAAAAAACTGTACACATTTATAATTTAATGAACAGTTTTGATATATGATACATTACATATTTTAAAACATATTTTTTAAAACATCGAAAAAATATGTCAATTATTTAATGCGAACAATCAAAATAACCTTTTAAATAAAAAGCTTTTATTTACATGTGGACAAAATAAAGTTTCCGATCTTAAAACTAGATAATATGTACATACATATAAACGCATATGCCTGCACATATGTGTTTCTAGCACAAGGCATTAGAAATACAAACAAAATGTTGCGGTTAAAGTTCATGAACATATTTTCTCTAAATGTTTGTTTGGGTCTTCGAAAGATGCATATCCTAAGCATCTGTATGTTAGATGCATTAAAAATTGAAAGCAAGTCGAATTTTTATGGCTTACATGTGAGAGAAATGTGTGAAAAAAATTATAATAAAAGAAAGGGCAGAAGTTTTAAGACGGACAGTTTAATGCTTAGAAAATATAAATTTATTCCATATACATTAACCAAAACAGATGCCTTGTAGGCAATCCATATATTAGTAGCAAGTACTAATAACATTTCTGGTACTTGAACATTTCTGTTATGCTGAATTTCGACTTAACATTGAATAATTCTCTTTCACTGTTCTGTTAAATGCGTTACCCCAAGTAAACTTAACAGGTGAGCTGGAACAACATTAAATTATCTGTAACAGTGTCATGTTAACTGCACACCCCTGTGCTATTACTGTTACTTACTCGAATGTTACATCCTTAAAATTTACCACTATTACCCCAAAAGCTAGGCAACAGCTTTAAAAGCTTTCTATTTAGCTTTGCAAGCACACTCACTTTAGAAAGTTTGCGAAAGCATTGCCGCTTGACGCTTCCTGGTTGACTGCAGCAACTGACAGATCGAAAGCAAATGGTAAAAAGAGAGAAGAAAATAACAACGCTTGCTCGAACAGCTGATTGTCAAAAGTCGCCCCGCACCCGCACCCGCACCGAGAAGGTGGCCAGCCGTCAGCTGGAACTATAACAGAAAGTTTCTGTCGCCTGGCTTCGACTCATTCAGTTTCCGCACACGATTTGAAGAAACCCCGTGAATTCATGCGGTGCGTCACCAAGTGACGTCCACAATTGGGCAAAACAGTTACGCGTGTGTGTGTTAGTGTGTGTGTGTGTTTGTTTGTTTGGGTGTGTAAAGTAACATTGAAAAACGCTTTGGCCAGACAAAAGCCAAAAAAGTAAAAAGGGAACAAAGACAAAAAGGAGCAAAAAGGAAACTCACAATGTGAGCCTTGACCTCAAGCAATGCAACACAAACAAAACAGGCAGCAGACAAACGAAAAGCCAAATAATCGAAAAATTCAAAGGTGGGCGCACCATGACGCCCACACCGAGTCAATCGAGCCAAGCAACTGGAAAAACTAAAAAAAAATGAGTCTGAAACTTACCAAAACCAAAAGTAAATAAATAAGTATCGAAAAATATAAAATAAAATAAACTCTGGCAACCGCAGGAAAAGCATTAGCTGCCCCTGGAGCATGGGTGCATGCCTCAGCAGCTGCGTTGCCGCCACCGCCACAAATTCCGCCTCAAATTCGACAGGCTCGTCGTCTTCCTCCTCGGTCAGCTCAACAAGCTGCGTTACGGCCGTCGCCAACAGCTGCCTGCTTTGGTAAGTCATAGCAGAAACGGAAAACACGCTGCAACCGACAATCCCCTCCCCCTCCGACCCCCTTTCTGAATTAATTGAAATTGCACTTTGTTTAGTTTGCGGCACAGAAAATTCTACTGTGCCACGGTAAATCCAATAAGCGTGTGCTGCTGCTGAGTCGACAATCAATACAACCTTACTTGCAAGGGGGCTACGGGCACAAAGGCGGCTGTTAGCCCGGAGGGTCCCCTAATTAACTGTATTCGTGTGTGTACGCCTCCATTAGACGACGAACACACACACGTGTACACGATTTATGCCATTTCTCGGCTTTAAATTGCATTGGCAAACATAATTTTTGTGGGCAGGTTGAACCCGCAAAACGTCGCTGGCAGGGTCAACAGCCTAAAAGTATGCAACGCTCGAGTGCGTGTTGCCTGCCACAAACAATAACCGGCAGGGGCTTCTCTCGCCCCTATGCCTCTACATAAAAGAGACAAACGAACGACATTCAACTACAACTATTCGATACCCTAACATAAGTAAATCTTAGAAAATTTATTTTTAAAAACTAAAAGAAACCCTTCAATAAAATATTGAAAATATATACATTTTTTAAATTGTATTCCTCTATATTAACAAGTATATTTTATAAACATTTTTATTAAATAATTTATTGTATAGTGCTAAAATTGGTTTATTGTGTAATGAATTAATTTTATTTAATAATTTTAATAATTTTAATTTATTTCATTTTAGGAAATTTTTTTTGTTTTATTATTTTCATTATTTTTTAACCAACTATATTTGCACCAAAATTTTAAACGATTTCGATCAAAATGAATTTTTTTTTATTTACTATTTTTAACGTAATTTGTTGATTAATATTTTGAATTACTTTTTAATTCAATTAAATTTACAGTAAAATTTTTAATTCACTGTAAACGTTTTGTTTACTGTTTTTCAAGAGTTATAAAACTTATTAAAAAAATTTTGGTATTTTAAAATTTTAAAATACGTTTTTGATTATAAATTTAAAATATTTTTTATACTCTATAAATTTGAACTATTTGTAAAGAGATTCAATTAATATTGAATGGCTGCCACAGGCTGACTGATAGACTCTTCTTTTGCCATGTTGATACCCTTTACAAATAGAGAGTAGCATTAACAAATTGCATTTCCTGCTTACAGGCGTCGACCCAGGACGAGAGCAGCCACAGCGGATGAGCCGGAAGCGGAACTGCTGTCGACTCCCAGCGAACGCTGTCAGCGACGTGGCCTTGTCTATCGCATACTAAAGTTCAAGCGGAGGCAGCAGTGCCCCCAATTCCTGGACAAATACTGGGAGCAGCAGCCCAGCTATGCGAAGCTGCAGAACAACGACAGGTGAGCGTGTTCAAAGATACAAATTAGGTCAACCTTTGAATTTTGCCCACTGATCAATGTTTGCAGTGGCCTGGCGGATATACAGCTGCAAAATCTGGACGTACAGAAGCTGCTGAATGCCAACGCAATGCCCAGCAAGGAGACGGAACTGCAAAACTATACTCGCATGGCCAGTTCGCGGGCCAGCTCCTCGCTGGATCTGGAGTGGGAGCACGAGTACTCCCAGCTGCGGCAGTATCAGCAACAGCAGCAGCAACAGCTGCAGCTGCAACACGACCAACAGGCGCAACAGGCGACACAGGACACACCAACGAGAAGGTCCTCGCAGCAGCGCTACGCTTCTCTGGACCAATTGGCGACGGCGACCTCGTTGGCCGCCAGCCACAGCCGACAAGCGGGCGGGGCAGCGGCGGCGGCGGCGACGCGTCAGTCGAGATTGGGCGGTCAACGTTATGGCGGATCGTTTACGCGCACGTCGTGCTGCTCCTCAACGCAGAACTCCTGGTCACACATATCCACGCCCGAATCGCTCGAATGGGACATCGATGCCGAGCAGGAGCAGCAGCGGCAGCTGCGACAGGAGGATGACAATTTGGACGAGGAGACGCTGAAATTGCTGCATCAAATTGAACAGCTGAAACACCATGTGCTCCAGGAGACCGGCGATGGCCTAAGCATGGGCGGTGTCGGTGTGGGCGTGGCCGTCGAGGAGATCAGCGAAGGTCTACAATTTCGAGCGTCCCACTTTGGCGTAGCCAACGGCTCCGAACTGGAGATGCATATTAGTTGATTTGCGGAACACAGTGTATATAAGTTGATAAATAATGTACAAGAGACCTACGAAACCTGTGAGGAATATTAAGCTATATATATATATAAAGTTTGAAACTGGAGAAAATTACAAAGTGAAAGAGAATTAAATACCCATGACAAAAAAGTATTTATTTTATAAGTTTCGAACGATCTAAAAATTATAGATAAAAGAGAAAGAATTATTGACCCTTGCAACTGCAAAAAATAAAAATAAAATACTTAACTGATATTTAAAATAAAAAAACTTGTTCCCTACAAAAATTCAATTCCAATCCAGCCTAAAATAATTATTGCTTTTTTTTGAAAAATACTATAAAAAAAAAACTTCCAAACGTCTATTTTTGGTCAATATATTTGTAATAATAAAAATCCTATAAAAATATGATATACACAACAAAAAAAAGTGTCTGAAACTGCTAGCTAAAAATATATATGTATATGCTAAATATATTATGTGTTCCTGAGTTTCTTACACCAATATAATGCTAACTGCAAGGGTACAAATTATATATTTTTTCTTCCTATAAAAAATATTGAGTTACCTAAAAGTTTTGTAAAAATTGAATCAAAGAATCTCGAAAAAAATTTACTGCGCAATTTAAGTGCCTGGCGACACACACAAACACACTTTATTTTTACTCTGGTGCTACCAATTAACAAAAAAAACCCCCCCTAACTATCAGTATCTATACAAAAACTATTTACAGAAAGATTTAAAGCACTTACAATTTTATATATATGTTTTTCTTTTTTCAATGCAATTGTTTTGATTACCAACCAAATTTTGCTACACAGCAAAACTTACTCTATGGCAATTATATAACTATATATATATATGTATTCTCGATTTCGTTATGTTTCTAGATATTTATGCAAAATGCAGTTGAGATGCATTATCCGATGATTATGCACATTGAATCAAATTAATATTTTCAAAGTTTATTAGGCAAAATGCAAACAAATACAAATGTACGTCCTTATAGAGCAAGTATTACACGTGTATGTATATGTATATGTATATTTAGTAGTAGTAGTAGTAGTTGTAGTTGTAGTTGTAGTAGGTGCGGTACAACTGCGACCCACGAACATCTTTTCCTTTTAAGACTAAACTAAACTGATTAAAGAAATGTTTGTAGAAAATTAATCCACATTTGTGATTCGTTTAATTTTATTTATTTTAATTTTTTTTTGTTGTTTTTTTGGCTCGTTTCGGTTATGTTGCGCTCAAGTCTTAATGGCAGTTCTCGTTGCAGGCTCTAACTGAAGATGCCGGTTATTTTATCCTTAATAATTTTCAACGTGCTGGGTTTTGGCTGAAATCGGAGTAAAGAATTGTAAATAAAACGTGATCTCGTTGCAGTTAAAATGCTGCTTTTATGATAGTTAAAAAAATTTTTTTGTTTGAAAGATATTGACGATTTCTTCAATTTGCCACGCCTCCAGTGGGCGTATCAAAAAAATGTTGTGCGATCCTTAAAAGAGATCATCAGTAATCTGTCCGAAAAAACATTATGCAACTAGCTTTAAAACTGCAGCAGATATTTTGATTTTAAGTAATTGCCACGCCCCCAGGTGGGACCTACTATAGTTTTTTTCACTTGATGAAAGTGTTTCAAAATAAATAATTAAAATTGTATATTTCTTACCGTTGTTGCCACGGGCTGTGCCTGCTGCAGCTGGCCGTAGTTGGCGCCATAGCTGTGGCCATAGCCCTGGCCAGTCAGGTCCTCGACCTGCTGCTGTCCCAGATCCTGTGTGCTGTCCAGCAGTTGCTGCTGCTGCTGTTGACCAGCATCGCTGTCCAGTTTGTAGTTGGCATTCCAGTCGATTTCCTCCTGCTGCTGTTGCTGCCCGCCATCCACTTGATCGTCGCTCCAGCCCAGCTCCACCTGCTGCTGTTGGCCCAGATCCTCGAGCTGGGCAGGCTCCTCGCCCGCGGCACGACTCCATTTGCTCAGTTTGGCACCGGCTCCGGCGGTGGCGCTGGCGCTGGCAGACGAGCCACTAGGTCCGCCGCTGGCTGCCGCCGATGCGCTGCCCACGGGCACATTGAACGTGTAGTCTGTGCGGCGATATTCGATGCCCGCGTTGCCGCCGGCACTGGGTCCGTTACGCTGATAGGGCAGTGGTGCTGGTGTTGAGTTTATGGGCAAGGGCAGCGGTTTCGCGTCGCCCAAGAGACCCGGCTCGTCTTCTTCATTGAACGTCTCCTCGTAGCTGTGCGGCGGCTGATCACCGCGATCCTTGGAGAATATGTGCTTCTGCACGGCCGTCGCATTGGTGGTGCCCGGATTGACCACATACCCGCCATGGCCGGCGAGCAGATCGATCAGTCCCTGGCTGAGCAAATACAATGTGCGACGCCAGATGCTCAGCTCCTGGCCGGATTTGCCACACTTGCTCTCCAGCTTCTGCAGGCGCCAATATTGCTTGCGCTCCCAGCTCTGCGCCTCGGACTCCGCCAACATCTTGCGATGATTCAAATAGGTCAGATAGCGTAGCTCATCGTCACGGAACTCCTGCAGTTCATGGAGATTTAAGCCATAGTGGCGGGCAACGGCGATGATGCGCTCGAACTCCTTCAGCTGCCAGGCCTTCAGTTCCTGTACCGTTATCCGATGTTGTTCGGCGAATCTCTGCAGTTTCTGCTCATCCTGGCGCTGCCAGTCGCGCAGCTGGCGCAGCGTCATGTTCTGTGTACCGATGAACTCGTAGAGGCGATCGCGTTCAGTTTGCTGCCAGCTGGTTAGGCTATTGAGGCGACGCTGCTCGAGCAGGTGCTCCTTGCCCATGTTGGTCACATGAACCTGCTGCACCAGCGCCAATTGATTCTTATCGACGCCATAGAGCCGGGCCAACTCGTTCTGGTAGCTCTTGTCCGATCCGATTAGCTCCAATAGCTCGCTAACGGTGATAATCACACTGGAGCCAATCTGTCGCAAGCGCTGACGCTCCTGCTCCCTCCAATCGCTGCCCACTGCCTGGCTATCGACGATGAGGCCCATGTCGGCCAAGCGCTGCAGCTTCTCGCGAATGAACGCGCGCAGCTCCTCGATGGTGATCCTATATGTGGACGCCCGCTTGGATGCGTCGCGCAACAGCAGCTGCTCCAAGGCGTTCCGATTGATCGGATAACGGACGACGGTCTGGTAGATGTGCTCCATCTCCTTTGTTTGCCACGCCGAGTTGAAGGCACGCTCAATTTGACGCTGCTCCAAAAGACGCTGCAGTTCGTTGTTGTACCAGAGCTTTAGATCATCGATCGTGATGTGATATTGACGGATCACGTCGAGCAGATGCTTCTGGTCGTTGAGCAGCTTCAACTGCAGCTCCTCAATGGTCCATTTCTGCTGACGGCGCAGCTGCTGATTGATCAGATCCTGTATGTACTGCTGCTCCTTTAGCTGCCACTCCTCGATGGTCACCGAACCGGTGATGAGACCCTCGTTGGCCAGTTGCCTGGCCGATTCGTTCAGCCACAAATGGATCTCCTCGACGGTGATGTGATATTGTTGCGCCAATCTCTCATAGTTCGGTCGATTGCGCTCCACATACAGATTGAACTCCTGCCAGGACATCGGTTTCAAATCCGCCTCGCTGCGCAGCTCGGCGGCTAACTGCTCCTTCCAGGACTGCTCGGATAGCTCCATAGCGCGATACGTGTCCTGCGGCTTCTCGATGACACCAATTAGCGAGAGTCGGGCCGTCTCCTTTTGCACCCACTGCTCCACCTGCTCGACAGTCACATGGTAGTCGTTGGCAATGCCACTGAGACGTGCCTTGTCCCGCTTCAGGAAGTCCAGGAACTCCTGATGCGTGGTCGAGTCCTGTTGCTGTTGGAGCCAATTGTTGAAACCGTTGCTGATCTGCTTTTGCCATTGCGTTTGCTTCTCGAACTCCACCAGGCCGGAGCTCTGCAAACGTCGGAGTTCCTCGTGCAGCCAATTCTCGACCTGATCGATGCTCACGTGATTCGTTTGGGATAGGCTCTCCAGGCGCTCGTGATCCTTGCGCAGTTCGCGCTCCACACCCTCATAGTTGAGGTCCTGCTGATGCTTCAGCAACAGCTCAATTAGACGCTCCTGTTCGGCGATCTGCCAATTGCTCAGCTTCTCCACTTTGGCGTTGCCCGTGGTCCTCAGATTGATCAGCTGCTGTCGCAGCCACTGCTCAATTTCCTCCACATTCACCGAATATTGATTGCCCAGCTGTTTCAGGCGCTCCCGCTCCTTCTGCAGCTCCATCTCGAACTCCACATAGCTGATGTGGGTCTGCTCCTTGAGCAGACTCTGCAGCCGCTCCAACTCTGTCACCTGCCAGGCACTGAGCGTCTTCAGCGAGTTCTCCGTGTTGCCGCGCAAACGCTGCAGCTCCGATATCATCCACTGCTCGATTTGCTCCACATTCAGGCGATACTGATCGGCCAGATGGTTCAGATGCGCACGATCCGCCAGCAGCTTTTGCTCATACTCCTCCGTGGACAAGCTATTCTTATATTCGGCTATCAGCGACTTGATGTAATCCCGCTCCACCAGCTGCCAACGCTGCAGCTGCTCAATCTCGAACTGTCCCTTCTTCTGCAGATCCTCGATGACCTGTTTTATATACGTTTCGATCTCCACGATGCTCACGTGATGCTGATCGGCCAACTTTTGCAGGAAATAGCGATCGTTTTGCACCTGCCAATAGAAATATCGAAAATATTTTAATAAAATACTTTTTTTTTAAATGTTACTCAAAATGGAGGTAAATTTTTGAACAAATGCCTAATTAAATTTAATTTTAACTATTACTTAAATATTTTCATTAAAGATTTTTACGTAAAATATATCAAATTTATACAGTGAACATTTTTGATAATCATTTAATGATCAAATAATAATTGATAAAGTTTGAAATTGCTGAAATTTGATTTGCTTTCAAACCCAAAAATATTTCCCTTTTTTTTCCTGTTAATAATATCAACTTTTTGATACTAAATGCTTTTTGTTAATAAACAATTTGACTCCAAATTGTTTTTTTTCATAACCGAAATTGAGTAAAATTTACTATTAATGTTTCCCAGTTTATGTTTTGTTAATAAATATAACGTATACGCACCTTTGTCTCGAATTGTTCCATTGTAATGTTGGTCTGCGACTGAAGGAGCGACAGAATGCGCTCCTGCTCGGCCCTCTGCCAGGCGGTCAGCTGCTCCATGTTGAGCTTACCCTGCTGCTGCAGCCGACCAATCTCGGACTGAAGCCAGCGCTCGATTTCCTCGACCGAGGTGTGATACTGGAACGCCATGGTCTGCATGTGCTCGCGATCGTTACGCAGCTCCGCCTGCAGCTCCTCGGCGCTCCATTGTTTGTTCTGCTTGAGCAGCGCCTCGAGGCGTTCGCGTTCGGCCATTTGCCAGGAGGTCAGATTGTCGATCTGCAGCTTGCCCTCGTCGCGCATGCGGGCCAGCTCCTGCTTCATCCAGGTCTCGATATCCTCCACCTGGACGCTGTACTGTTGCGCCAGTTTCTCGAGCAGCTTGCGATCCTCGCGCAGGCGCGCCTCCAGCTGTTCGGTGGACTTGTACTGCTGCTCGGCCAGATTTTTCAGATGCAGACGCTCCACTTCCTGCCAGTTGGTCAGCTTCTCGCTGGGCTTGAGCAGGCCCAAACTGATGAAGCGCTGCTCCTCCTTCTTCACAAACTGTTCGATCTCCTCGATCTGCACATTGTGCTGCATGGCCAGACTCTGGAGCCGTGCCCGATCCGCCAGCAGCCACTTGTGGAACTCCTCGACGGTAAAGTCGCGCTCCTGCACCATATTGGTCAGATTGCCGCGCCATTCGAGCTGCCAGTTCTTCAATCGCTGCATCTCGATGAGACCATCGTTCTGCAGTTTTTGGATTTGCTGTTTCAGCCATTGTTCGATCTCCTCGACGCGCACCTGATTCTGCTGGGCGAGACTGTACAGATGCGTCTGGTCCTTGCCAATTTTCGCCTTGAGCTCCTCAATGGACAGATCGTTCTTGTTGATCAGATTCACCAGGCGCTGTCGTTCAATTTTTTGCCAATTGTTCAGCTGCTCCTCCATGTGCAGCTGCCCCTCGCGCTGCAGACGCTCGCCCTCGGACTGGATCCAGTGCTCGATTTCGGATACCTGCACATTGTACGTCTTCGATAGTTCGGCGAGACGGGCCCGATCCGCCAACAGTTTCCGTTCATACTCATCGATCGAGTATCGGTTTTGCTCGACCAGCTTGGAGATCTGCTGACGCTCGGCCACCTGCCAGTCCTTGAGTGCCTCAGCCTTGAGCAGACCCTCGCTCTGCAGTCGCACCAGCTCCTTTTTGAGCCAATCCTGTATATCCTCAACGCGCACCTGATACGTGTTCGCCAGATCAAAGAAATGCGTCTGATCATTCTTGATCTTCGCCTCCAGCTGCTCGACGGTCAACGAATTGTGCTGCACCAGAGACTGCAGACGGTCGCGTTCCTGTTGCTGCCAGGCGGCCAGCTGTTGTTCCACCTCCTTGAGCAGGCCCTCCGATTGGAATTTCTTGAGTTCGCTCTTGATCCACGATTCGATCTCCTCGACGCGCACCTTATACGTGCGTGCGAACTGTTCGAGGCGTGCACGATCGTTAACTACCGAATTCTGGAACTCCTCGATGGTCAGCTGATTCTGGCCAACGATATTGCGCAGCTGGGCACTGAACCCGGTCTGCCAGTCCTTGATGTGATTCTCCAGCTGCTGCTGGCCAGCCAGCTGCAGGCGCTGCAGCTCCTGTCGCTGCCACTTCTCCAGCTCATCGACACCGACACGATATTTGGCCGCCAGTGTCTGGACATAGTTGCGATCCTTGGCCATTTGCTGCTGCAGCTCGCTGAGGCTGCCCCGATGCTGTTTCAGCATCGTCTCGAGCCGGGCACGCTCCGATATCTGCCAGGCATTAATGCGATTCACCTGCTCGTTTTGCTCCTTGATCTCATTGCCGATGCGGGCGACCTCGCCACGCAGCCACTGTGTGTGGCTCTGTACATCGCCCTGATACTTGATGGACATATCCTTCAGGCGCTGCTGATCGCTGCGTATCGAGTTCTGCAGCTGATCCATGGCGACGTTGTGCTGCCGTATCAGCTCTTCCAAGCGCTGTTTCTCCTTGGCATTGTCCACAACCAGCGAGCCGGAATCGTGCACCGGCAACTGGCTGGGTATTTGTGGGCCGAGCGAGTCGTTGATCTTGTTGAATTGCACATGGAGACGCTGCAGCTCCTGGCGCTGCCACTGGATCAGTTGGTCCGGCGACACACCAATTTTCTGGGCCTGCTGGCGCAGCTTGGCGTTGTTCTCCAGCTGCCAGCGCTCAAAGTCCTGCACGGTGAAGCTGTTCTGATGTATGAGCCAATCGAGGCGTCCACGCTCCTGTTGCTGCCAGACGCTGGCGTCCTGAACCTGCGGCTGATACTGGCCCAACAGCGCCTGATAGCGGGCCACCTCCCGCCGATGGAACTCCAACAGAATGGGCAATGTCAAATGGTAGCGATGGGCCACGCCGTACAGTCGATCCTCGTGGTTATGCTGCCAATCCTCCAGGCGCTGTGGTGTCGTCAGATACCAGTATAAATGCTCACGCTCCTCCCGCTTCCATTGATCATCCTGCGTCAGCGACGCCTGTCCAAAGGGTCGCTTGCTATCGTACACCAGTTGACCATCCTGCCAGCGCTGCTGTGTCTCCGTACCGTCCACGGAACTGGTGCCATCCTCGTGCGTGGTAAACGTCTGATTCAAACGCGTCACGGTCACCGTTGAGCTCGAGCCCGGCGGACTCGCCTGGCTGAACGGCGGCACCGCACTCAACTGGCTGTATGGCGTTGCGCCACGACTACCATCGATGCTGACCACCGACCGGTAATCCATCACCGTCGGCTCCATTCGCTGCGTAATCCACTGCTGTAGTGACGGTTGACGGGTCACCGGTGACGGGATCGGACGCTGGGCGTAGTAGCCATGTGTTAGCTGGACGGGAGCGCTGCTGCCAAAGGAATTGGACAGTTTGGTCGCCTCGGTGCAGTTGCGTTGCACCACATACGTTTTGCCATTGATCACCTTCACCTCGGTCGGATACGCGACGTTCTTCACCTCATCGAACCCGCTCAAATCAACCGGCTGAAACGGATTCAGTTCGACCGTCTGCTGCAAATCAATAGCGCCTCCGCTGACGCTCTCCAGCGCCTCAGCCGCCTTCAGATCGAAAAACGATGGCTGTGCAATGTTGTTGTAGCTTATCAGTCCCTGGCGCATATCATTCACCAGCTGCCGGCTAATCTGCAGACAGAGAGCATTCAATTCGCTCGCGCTCTTCCCAGTCAACTGCAGTATATTGGCTGGAAAAGAAAAATACCATATTGAATATTAAGTATTTGATATTACTTAATTTAATGCATATTACAGTTAAATGCATGATTTTTGTTTCACTATATGCTTTCTTCTTTTACTATTTTTACCACCTACATTCTCATTCTTTCTCTCTTTAGCTATTTGTTTTCCTGTGTTTCTCACTCTCTCTTTCTTCCTTCATCTATATCTTTTTCTTTCTCTCCATACTGTGCCGCCTTTCTATGCGATTTTCAAAAATTCAAATACAGCTTACAAGTTTTTAAGTTACTTTTTTAATAATGAAATATTTTATAAATTTTAGTATTAACTAACTTCATTTCTTTGCTTTTACACTCTGTTGATCGCTTTTTCATGAAATTTATGCAATGACGGAAGTCTTTAGGTCAACCTCAACAGCTAATCTTTGGTTTATTTAGTTTTTTTTTTACTAAATCACAAAAATACGATTATGTATTCTAATATAAAAAAAAATCACTTTTTTTTTTACTAAATCACAAAAATACGATTATGTATTCTAATATAAAAAAAAATCACTTAGCGCCACCAAATAATGATGTCATATATTTTTTTTAGAATCGAGTGCTGAAACAAATCGCCTAAATGAATTATTCAATTACGTTATCGCTAAGTATTTCTACCTCTATCTCCAAGTGAATCGATTAAGGTATTAGTTTAACCTCATATTTAAAATGAGCGCATTGAATAAAATGAATTGAACCCTTGATGACCTTTTTTTTGGCATTGCTGGTTTCTTTTTTAATCAGTATTTCACAACTATATATAGTATAATTAAAATAGGTACGACTTATTCATGATGTTCGTTCGAAATCGACAATAATTTCAATTTAATTATGAAAGTAAATACCTCAAATATATATATATATATATATATATACATTTTATTTAAAGCTATTTCCGGTTTAAAATTTTATATTCTTCATTATTATTTTTAAAGACATTAGAAAATTCGTAATTAATATTTTGTATGCAATTTAATGAACTTATAATTCGTAATTGATTTTTAAAAACTCTTATAATTCGAAAATGATTTTTAAAAACTCTTATAATTTGTAATGCAGAACTTTTTTAAAGGTCGATACTTTTTTTTACCGCGTTATATATAATATAAATAGCACTCACCACTCCAATCCCGGGAATGTCCCATGTTAGTGCTGCCGCCCGTAGACATAACGTTATATTCCCGTGTCAGTCGATTGGCAAACTCTCGCACCTCAAAGAAATGGCTTTGGGCCCACCGGTTTAACGGTGATTGTGCCTGCAGCATTGCCTGCGATTGTCCTCCGCCGGCGCCGCCGCCGCCGCCAAACGATGATGAGGAGCTGGTTCTGTAGCTGCTTCTGAAGCTGTTGTAGCCCTGGCAGCTGGCGTGTGCCAGGAGCAGCGCAAACACGCCCAGACACAGACGCATTCTATGCCAACTGGAGTGAAGATCGGAAAGAAAACTGTGTCATTCATAAATAATCAATAATGTGTTAATACTTGGGACTTGGTTATTTGTATTACGAAGTAGCTCAACTGAAATACTAAATGAATTTTTTTTTTATTTTTTATTTATTTTTTTTTTTGGCTTATGTTGATAAGCGTTGGAAGCTGAAATCTAGTTCAGTCTATAGCCTGGGATTATCAACCGAATAAGGGGCAGCAAAGGTTAGCCTGGCGATAATATTAATTTTACTTGGCACCCAGTGTTGTTTTTGGTTTTGTTTTTTAAAAGCAACTTTATTTAAATTTTTGTATTTTTTTTATATTTTTTTTTGTTTTTTGTGCACCAAATTGTGTCGCAGCTTTCATCCGGTGCGCAACGCCATATTTGATAAGTCTTTAATTGTCAACGTGGTAATTTTTTGTATTCCAATCAAAAAAATATAAAATTGTTGCTTCAATAGCATTGGCCCATAAATCAACGCATTTGGGTCACATTTGGTAATGCATATCCCGAACATGATTTTATTTCTGGAACAACTAATTTTTAGCCCACTGCAGTGTCTCGTCTATTTTTGGCTGCTGTATATAATAGAACTGCAATCTGGCAATACAAATACATACATATTTTGTTTTTTTTTATTGTACTCACTCTCACTTTAGTTCACACTGTAATTGGAATTCGAATTGCACAATTATTGGTTGGGTGGCACTAGCGATTATTCGATTTGATTAAGTTTTCACAGGATCAGCTGTAAGAAACTTTTTCGGTTCACTTTCACTATCACTGTTCGTTATACCGTTAATTGGACACCGGTCGAGAAAAACGTTGCGCTGCGTTGCGCTGCCGAACAGCAACTGACAGCCGATGGCGCATATTGTAAAGCTTTTATTAGAAAATGTTTGAGAGAATCTCTGAATTAGCGGGGTATGCCGTTATCAACTCAAACTCAGCGGGCGATATTTTTGACAAAAAAAAAATATTACGACAAATGAGAAACAAAAGCAAATAACAAAAAAGAATCACATTGAACGTCATAGTTCAAAGACAAAAACGAAAACGAAAACAACGAGAAAAAAAAGAACAAAACCGGAATGGGATCTTCTAATGAGCTCATTGGCTACTGGCATCTGTGACTCAGAAGTCGGTAGCTCTGTCCGATTTGATTTTGTTTACACTCAATGACAATAGATCAAAATGAAATGAATTTATTCCGAATTCGCATAGGTATATGATCTCATATAAGCGCATGAGCTCGTTACATGACAGCGACACATTTTTAGATGGATGTGTTTTAGGAGGCGCGTCACTTGCGTGGGCGTCGCAAGTGTATTTAAAAGTGATTCAAAACAATTAAGAGAAAAAACATATATGCATGCTTATATGCAAATTTTCCTGACCTTGCAAATTCTGTCTTTCAGTTGAATTTATTTTACCAAAAAAACGACCGCAAGGGAAAAAACCATACTTAATTTTTATTCACATCCTAGTTAATATTTCAATTTAAATTTCGAACACGTTCTTTTTCTTAGTAAACCACAAATTTATTAGCAAATTGCTAAAATCACAAAGGGAATATACACCAAGAAGCTCGGGCAGATCGCATAACGGAAAATCGCAAAAGATGAAACTATTTGAAACGTACTTTTTCTAAAATTATTTTTAATATTTAACAATTTATATATTAATATATATTCTTTCCCACAAAATGCATTTATTTAAAAATAAATATGTGTCACGGGTAGAAGAGATAAATCACGGTTAACTAAAAATTACATCAACAAGCATTTTTACAAATATTTTGTCAGCCCGTAAAAAAATGTTTAAAACAAAAAATAATGGCACCGGGCCATAAATATTGGGTTACTCATTTGCGTTAAAATTTCTTAGAATTTCTTAAACATTATATTGATTTCGGCTTTAAATTGTTTATATATATCCGGTTTATTTTTTGTTTCTGCTCAACTCAAAAACAATGTGACTAACTTAAGATCTATTAACGCCACCTAGCGCCTAAAATATCAAATATCATATACTTTAAAGCGCGCGACGGTCATCTGTGCAAAAAACAGTGCTGGCAATCGAGTCAATTTTGTGTTGGGTAAAAGATTTTGGAACCATAAATTTGGTTATTTAAAGAATTGCTTATTAATATAATTATGTCATGACAATGACAGTACAATTATTTTCATTTATATATGAAAGCCAAGTAATCGGTGCTCAAAATAACATTGTTTAATATAAATTAATTTGTATTTTTTAGTTGTTAAAAGAATATTTGTCCATTTCATTTCGTATTTCAGTATTAATCGACATGAGTCTGATTTATCGCACACACTGCCATCACTAGCGAATACCATGGTACCAAAGAAATACGTGGTTGATTTGTTGTCAAAACTTACTGCCTAAAATGTATCAGCTGAGCAAAGCGTACACAACTAATGTAAAACACAAAGTGACCCATAACTAAAACCGGCCACACAACAATGGTAAGCAAAAGGAAGGAAATTTGCTAAGCCGACGTATATAAACAACATGTAATCCACAGGTCATGGCGAAAGCCAAAGAAACACAGGAAACACAACAGAAACGGCAAACGCTTCAGCTAACATATCGCTTCGTCCTGTTCTTCATAGCTGGCAGCCTGGCAGCGTTCGGTTTCCATGCGTTGACGACCTCGTCGGTATCCCTGCTGGGCTGGCGCCTGCAGTTGCGGCAATTGCATCGCCTGCCCACGGCTCATTATTTACAAACTCGCGACGAGTTTGCCGTTTATTCGGTGGATGAGCTTAATGCATTCAAAGAGTTTTACGATAAAAGTATCAGTGATAGTGTCGGTGCCAGCTTCACCGAGGCGGAGCAGACCAACATTAAGGAGGCAATGGGCGCACTGCGCCTGGCCCAAGAGATGTACATGGCTGGCAAAGACGACAAGGCAGCACGCCTATTCGAGCATGCGCTCGCACTGGCGCCCAAACATCCAGAGGTGCTGCTGCGCTATGGCGAATTCCTGGAGCATAATCAGCGTAATATTGTGCTGGCGGATCAGTACTACTTTCAGGCACTCTCCATTAGTCCAAGCAACTCGGAAGCTCTCGCCAATCGCCAGCGCACAGCGGATGTGGTTCAAACACTCGATGAACGCCGTCTTGTATCATTGGATGAGAAACGTGACGCCCTGTCTGCCATACACGAGGCCAACTCGGCGCTGCGTCGCGCCAAAAAGGAGGCATACTTTCAGCACATCTACCATTCGGTTGGCATTGAGGGCAACACCATGACGCTCGCACAGACGCGCTCAGTGCTGGAAACCCGCATGGCCGTCGATGGCAAGTCCATAGATGAGCACAACGAAATTCTGGGCATGGACCTCGCCATGAAGTACATAAATGCAAGTCTTGTGCAAAAGTAAGTAAAGTCAAACCAAAACAAAAGCGAGAGCTAACTAATTTTATTTTCCACTGAAATAACCATGTTCCAGCTGCAGCGATGAATCATATTAATGTGTAACAGGTAGATAGATAAATGAGTTGTCCAAGTTTGTTTGGACTTCCGGGTTAGAATCTCAGGTAGTAAATGCATTTGAAGTTTGTGTTAGCCAAAGACCACAGCAGTCAGTATTATTTAAAAAAAGAATTAGATTGAGTCGTGCATCCTATACTTTAAATAGTAATAATAATTATAAGAGATTGTCTTACCATAAAACTTGGTCTTAAAAAGTATCTACGAGTTTTTACACATAATTTAAATACGTTCATTCGAATCATAAAAAAAAGCAAAGTTTAACAAACAATAATAAACCATTCTAGTTAGAGGTAAACTTAACGTACGAAACAATATAGATTTAAAATTATAACAAATTACTGAATTGCTTGAATTATTTCGTTCAACAGTTTAGAAAATTATTTCTCTATTATTATCAATATTTCTCATTGCTGATAATTAAATTCAATTTAATTCTGGAAATGCATACAAAAAAAGAAAAAGTTAAAACTAAGCTCTACTAACAAAGTATTAATTAGATTTGTAAAAATTATAACAAATAGATAATAGTTTTTTTCATGTTTAATTGCAGATTAGAAATTACGCTTAAGGACATCTTGGAACTGCATCGCCGCGTGCTGGGCCACGTGGATCCCATAGAGGGCGGCGAGTTTCGTCGCAATCAGGTTTATGTGGGTGGCCATGTGCCGCCGGGCCCTGGAGACTTGGCCATTCTTATGCAGCGCTTCGAGCGTTGGCTAAATTCCGAGCACAGCAGCACGCTGCATCCGGTTAAGTGAGTTCGTCTTATATCATCTTAGATAATCACTCAAAGAGCTCTCAACGTTTCGTTTACAGCTATGCAGCGCTCGCCCATTATAAACTGGTGCACATTCATCCCTTTGTTGATGGCAATGGGCGCACCTCGCGCCTGTTAATGAACACGCTGCTAATGCGCGCTGGGTATCCGCCCGTTATCATACCCAAACAGCAGCGCAGCAAGTATTATCATTTCCTTAAGCTGGCCAACGAGGGCGATATTCGGCCATTTGTACGCTTCATTGCCGATTGCACGGAAAAAACGTTGGACCTGTATTTGTGGGCCACCAGCGATCTGCCACAGCAAATTCCAATGCTCATCCAAACGGAGAGCGATAGCGGCGTGTTGGCCCATCTGCAGCCCCATATTGCACACAGCGTACCCGAACTATACGAGTCGGGCTCCGGTTCCGGCTCCGGTGCCAATGCAGTGCCCTGACACCCAATCCAAAGGCAAATCAATTGGCTGCTCAATAATATTTGTAAATTGTACGTTGTAAATTTTGTATGTTAGAGTCGTATTTGTGTATATTTGTAATTTATTCAACAACAACAAAGCCGTTTGTCAGACTGTGATCGTATTTAAGTTAAAAGATTTAACCAAAAATATTAACAAAATGCTTTATACAAAGCACGATAACTTAACGCACAATGCAAATTCAAAATGCATAAAATAGAATATCATTTATACAATTTTTTCTAAAAATTGTTCCCAACAAACATCAGTATAAAATAAGTAGCAAAAATCTGTTTTTGACCCAGTCTATTACAATGCGCATTTGGCAGCGAACACTGATAAATAGTAAAAAAGTAATTTTTTTGAACCTTATGTGCAAATAATTGCAATCAGCAGGTAATCATGTATTTAACAAATATGTAAGAACAATAATTATATGTTTATTTGTGTAAATGTTCAATAAAATAAAATGGACTGTCAGAAATTGTTTTCACTTGCCAGCCATATAAAAGGAATATATTCAATGAGTCAAATTACAAATCAAAAAAATTATACTTTATATATATATATATGTATATATATCTCGGTTTATTAAGCCGACGCAAACAAATTTCATTTTCGGTCACCAGGCTATCAAATTCGCCAAAGATTCAACAAATGTCCCAACGAACAATTTATACTCTTTTTGACAAGACTGTGATCATATAAGTTAAGCCTCCACCAGCCCAACGCTGAAATCTAAAGGTCTTTCGTACAACTTTTTTAAAAATATGGAATGCCATTATTCATACCGCGCGATAATTTGCTATATTGCGAAACTACTCCCGAAGATAAGCGACTTTCCGTTTATGATAAAACGACAAAAAGCAACAACATAGTTGAACATGTTGCAGTCGGGTGTAGCCGACCAAACAATACTCGCCCACAGAATAATAACAGAACAAAGCAGTCGAATATGTCTTAGCTAAGCGACGTTCTCTTTTTATTTAATTTCTTCAGCCAGTTTTAAGATTATCGCGGCACGCCCTGATTTTACGTATCTAAATTTGAAACTGAGGACTAAAATCGATTTGAAAAAAAAAACAACCATATATTTTAATAATTCGCCTGCTCCATTAACAAACAAATTGCGATTATACAGTCATACAGCAATATACCCTTCACATCGTGAACGATTTATATGGATATCAAAATGAATGAAATTATATTTATATTTCTGAAAGTACATTCAGTATCGAAGTAACTGCGTTAAAATGAAGACTGTGTTGATCAATTTTGTGCTCGTTTACTACGCTTGTCAGAGCTGCCTCGCTGGCAAAATAATTGAAACATCAACGGTTAAAAACTATATAGGATATAATTATAATGTAGCCTATTTTATGTAGTGTTCTTTGCAAAATTTATAGAAAACTGTTGAGTTCACTTCGTCTCTTCCGTCTAAATGGAAATTCAATATAGAAGCCTATAACGATGGGGGAAGAGAAAGAAAACGTTTTTTTGAATGGCAATCAATAGTTCTGATCCGTAAAGGTCTGAAGAGATTCATCTTTCCAAGAATTGGCCTCCGCATGAGTATCAAAAGATATAGTTTTGGAAGATTGGGCCTCATTTTCCCGAGATATAGAAGTTTTAACTTTGCAATATCTCGATAATCTCGAAAAGATAGAAGTGCCAATTTTGTCGAATTTGGACAAAATTAAGAACTGGGATTTTCGAATGGCTATCAATAGTTCTGATCCGACGAGTCAAAAGAGATATATCTTTCATATATGTGGCCTCCGAACGAATCAAAAACACATCGTTTTTGAAGATCGGGCAAATGAGGTGCCCGAGATATAGACGTTTTAACTTTGAACAACTTTTAATTTCCCACTAATTTTTAACTCATTCAATAAAATCTATTATTTATCCCCCTCAGTTTGACGTTGCAAACCGATCAGTTCTAATTAATTCTAAATATTAAAAATAATCGGCCACGCCGACGCCCTACAAAATTATAAAACTGCAAACGAGTATTGTAAAAATATTGAACATAAAATTAATGTGTAAATCTATTTGTAATTTATTGAAGGCATCGGATTTCTACGAATCGACGGACATTACTGACAGCACACCCGATCCAAATGTTGTAAGGTGTGTACGAAAAATATTTAAATTTTAGTTATATGATTTAAATCAGTTTTAATATTCGACTGATTGGTTTAAAAATAATAATTTAATTATTCCTTGTTGAGTATTCGGCATAATTTTGATAATTGTTATATCTTGTTTTCGATTTCATAGAAAGGAGGAGGAGCTGAATGACCTAATTAGCTTGGCCAAACTTAACATCCAAAACGAACCCGACGCCAACACAGCCGATATTGTTATGAGACTGATATATACGAATGCCAGCGGATTGTTGCACAGTTTTTCGGAGACCTGTCCTCCATTATACGATGCTCATGGAATCTACACGATCAATGTTTTAAACATTGACCCATTTCCCGTATTTTGCGATACAAAGCTAGCCGGACCAGGTTGGATCGTAGTTCAACGAAGGCTGAATGGAGATCTTAACTTCTTTCGAAACTGGACAATGTACAAGAATGGATTCGGAGATATATCCAATGAGTTCTTCATAGGTTTAGATAAATTGCATGCGATAACCGCAACGAAAGCCCATGAACTTTACATCTTTCTGGAGGGTTTTAGTGGAAACACAAGATATGCTCGCTATGATGAATTCCTTATCTCCAATGAAAAAAATTCCTATAAGTTAAGCAAGTTGGGCGCATATTCTGGAGATGCTGGGGATTCGTTGATCCAACATCTTAATGCGAAATTTAGCACGTATGATGTGGATAATGATGGTTTCAGCGACAAGATTTGTGCAAACGAATTAATGGGTGCGTGGTGGTATAACGCCAAAGAGTATTGCGCCTACAGGTGCGTTTTAATAGTGTTCATTATATTAAATTATTAATTGTTATTCTTTCCTAATTTTGTATCAGTTCTCTTAATGGTCTTTATGTGGACGCAACTGTACCTCCTGGATTTACGGAGAAAGGAATTTACTGGCACAAGTGGGGAGGTGGTAGTAAATCATATAAATCAGTTCAGATGATGATACGTCCGAAATGTATGCATTTTTATTAATCTTTAATCATTTAACTGCCCATTCAAATTGTTGCGGAGCGAGAAAAATTTGAAAATATCTGTTACTCAAACCTTCCTCGAAGTATCACGGGCTGCATCTAACTAGGTCTTACTTGACACAGTAAAATTAATAATCTAAATGATCTAATCTAATCTGTATAAGTTAATCCTGTAATAAGCGAGTTGGCATGTTATATTTTTGTGTATTTCTTCTACATTTGGCAGAATTTGTTAAATCATCATGCAATGATGAAATTTCTTTTAATAAAAGTTTAATTTTATTGCGAAATGTTCTTACCAAAGCTATTTGTATAAAAGTGTGATCTGTGATCAGCACTATTGCACATGTAAGTATGTGTGTAAGTATATCACGAATTAATTGGGGACTATTCAAACAGTATTTTAAAACAATTATAAAAATTGTAAAGGCACTCACTTAACAGAATGAGAAAATTTAAGACTTGTTTTTTTTTGTTTTGGTTTTCCTTTATGTGCTTTTCACATTTACAACTTGGCGCGCTGTAAGTAATTCTTGTAGGTGACATCACGCCACCAATCTGGACGCTCGTAGACACCAGGCGTGGACACAATGGTGCGTTGCAAATGCTGATAGACCTGTTGAAAATAGTAGATAATGTTAGTATAATGATACTTGAACATAAAAAGAAATAAGGAAGTCGGGTGTAGCCGGTCTTAATTTCGAGTGATTACTCGACTTTTGTTACTCAGTGAACGAGCACATTATCTACTTACATTGCCATCGCTCATGCCCAGCGGGGAGTTCAATATGAAATCAGTGGGTGCAATAGCATCAATTAAGGAAATTGCTTCGTTCTTCAGCACAGGCAGCAGCTCCAATATGCCCTGCTGGTACAGTTCGATGTGCGTGCTATTGCGGAAATAGCCACCTTGATAGAACAGGGCCGAATATTTGGTGATCAAATTGGCGCCATAGAATGACAGCACCTTGAGCAGCACCTGCTGCTCGGCAGATGCGGGCAGACTGTTCACAAACTGATAGAATACGTAGTAAATGGTGCGCTGTGTAAATGAAAATAGTATCTGTTAGTTGCAGACGTGATCTACTTTAATTTCACAAAATAAATCGCACCTCTGCATAGATAATCGACAGTTTCTGAGCGGCAAAAACTTGAATGTTGTTACGAGTCTCAAATGCATCCTTTCCGGCCGATTGCAACTGCTGGAAGCGCTTAACAGTTACATCCAGCTGCCATGCTGTTAGCCAATTGAGAGCCTTCAGCAAATCTGCAAAAAAAAACTGAAGCGATTTAGTAAATCTTTCTAGTATGCATTAGGAAGAGCCACGCACTGTGCACATCTACAGCCTGAACTGCGCTACGCTCCTGGGCCTGGTTCTGCAAGATCACATTCATATCACTTAGAAACGAGGCTGTCTGCAATGGCGAAACGTCCGTAAAGTTTGCATTGCTGCGCCGCAAGCTAATTAGCCAGTTTGATGCCTGCTGAATGAGTGTATTATTTTCACCCTCATATGTGCAATTGGCATCATTGTCGTTTCGCAGATCGCCCAATCCGGACGCCCGCAGATATCCGTGACCGCCACAAGCCTCACGGCACTCCTGGATGCCATCGCGAGCCGCCCAGGTGGCGCATGGCTTCAGTGCCGACGAGATTGCATGTATTTCCATGCCCTCCTTGGATGTGTCCTCGCCCATCATAGCCCTTATGGTCATGTCCACATTGGCCTTGCCAATCCACAGCGTCGCCACGCGCAACGCTATTGTCGTGGCCAGGTGCGGCAACAGCCTATACTGCTGCGACTGATACTCAATAACTGGCCATTCCACATTACTATCGGTGGGTCCGAACTGTCGCCGGCTGGCCGAATAGCGTGTAGCAATACAAATGGCCTTGCTCAGCGCCACATATGTAATAGCCGTGATGTTAACACGGCCCGTGGACAGGGCGCCCAGCGAGGCACCCAGGCGCTTGCGCTTATCCTTAATGGGGCTACTGTAATTGCCCTGGGCGTCTATATCGCCCGTCTTGGACAGCAAATTCGCCTTGGGAATGCGATATTGATTAAACATTACAAATCTGCAAAAAACAGCATATATTTATATGGAATATTATTATGTATATGAAATCTAGCTGCTCTTGCTATAATTTTTGTACGCACCCATTGTCAATGCCATTGAGGCCAATTTTCTCGCCCAAATCGCCAACGGTGACGCCAGGGAACGGCAACAGCGTACGCTCATCGCGGATGGGCACCAGGAATGCATTCAGGCCCTGATGCTTGTCATCCGGCACATACAGCTGTGCATAAACAATCGCATGCGTGCAGGTTTTGCCCAGATTGCCAACCCAGCATTTGGCCGCCTCAAAGTCTGGCGTGTTTATAATAAACTCTTGCGTTTTCACATCGTACGTAGCGCGCGTTCGCATGCCTGTTTGATAAAAAAGAAAACAACGAGAATTAACAAAAAATGTATTAATTATGTAAACTGATTCATACCATTTGCGTTCGTTCCATGAGAGATCTCGGTTAGCGCATAGGCGCCCAATATGCGATCGTCGGCTATCTTGGCAATATATTTTCCCAGCCGCCCGGTGCCATTCGATGCTAGTGTGCTGGGGAACATGCCATTGGACAGCGAGAACTTGACGGAGAAGCTGAAGTCATAGCTAAAAATTGCTTGACCAAAGGCCAACATTAAATGCGGCGTAGTTAGATACTAAAAACAAAAATCAAAGAGAATGGGTTAAAACTCAATACAATAGCTAATTGGATTTGAATTGGAGCAGTTACTCAACCTCATTAACATCGAAGAACTTTTGCTCCCAGAGCAAATGATGACGCTTGTTGGCCAGCTCCCTGGTACGTTCCAGATTCGGCGCTTCCGGTTCACGCTGGTAATCAGGATGTTGTTCCATCCATTGCCACACTTTGTGCTGTGTTTTTTTTTTTTTTGTTAAAGGTAAACTTTGATTAGTTAACATTCAGATAAGATGACCCAGCCCAACTGGTATGCCAAGTGTTTGAGCAATTGAACACTTTCTGATAAGCAAGCTCCTAATCAGTTCATAAAAAAGTATTATACAGAGAAACCTAACTGAATTATCATTTTTTAATAGGGTAAAACGTTTTCTAAATACATTTGTGTTACACTATAAGTATTATTAATATAAGTTAAATTTTTATCAACCCAAAAGAGCTAGAGACTGTAAAATGAATTTTCTAAGTTTCTGACACCATAAGTTTTAAATTGAAAATTACACGTTTCCATAACATTACAAGTTTAATTCTAATTTTATGTTTGTGTGCATGATTGTAGAAGGAAACTGTAATTTAATTAATATATAAGGTTCTTATATTGTCTTTGGTGCAGGGTATTTCTCAGTCGGGCACTGAGAGCCGTAAAAATATTTGTATTTTTTTACCAAAATCGCCACATGTTAGGCTTAACCGTTTAATACTATATTAAAAACTTTAAATTAAATCAGATAGAGATCCTTGACAACTCGTGAAATCGAGAACAGTTTTTACTAACTGTTACCAACCTTCCAAACGGCTGGAAGTCTACTGGAATTCTAGAAATGGTAACCGTACATTGATCACAAATCAATTTATTAATCAGTAAAAATAGGTAGAATTCAATTATCGTTCCAATTAAAATTATAATTTTACGAGAACTTCTTTTGCAATAAAACAACAAAAAAAAGTCACTTAATAATCAAAAAAGAAATTAACGTACAATCAAGTTTTGTATCACTTGAAATTAACATGATTAATAAATTGAGTTCTTTGCACATTGAACTTTGTACTAATGCTTGAACATTATACACATATAATTGCACTACATTTATCAACGGTAGAATGAAAGATTTTCGAACTGCAATTAGGAGTACTTTACCTTTAGACGTATGTGCTCCTCGCCCTCCAATAGCACATTCATGCGTTTGTAGCAGAAACTGGCCTTCTCCCGATACTCATCCAGTGGTCCACTCCGGAAGTTGGGGAATATCTTCTTGTCCTCGTAAATATTCTTTGGCTCCACATTCTCTTTGCCCCTGTAATAATCGACCAAGGATTTTAGAATATCGCCCAAATGATTTACGGGCTCATCACTTTCGCCCTGTTCATTGGACATTGCGGATACAACAACTGAAGCACTTAACAGGTGCAATTTACTCACTTGGTAACTTGAAATGCAACCATGTTTGCAGCTCTGTCTGTTGGTTTGATGTGTTAACGGTCAGCGATACGCTTCAACTGTTTCAAAATTTAACAAAGCAACGCTATTTAGAATAGTTTAGCGCAGTTGCTTATCCGTTTTTGTTGTTTTTGTTTATTTTTACGATCATTAAATCGAAATAGCCGTTTCCGTTAGCGACGAAGAATCGTTATTGACGTCGCGTAGGCCAGGCGCAGATTGTTCACTCAACCGTTACTGATAAGCTGCATGATAAGACATTTGTGTTGGCAACCTTTTACATATACAACTATATGTACGGTAAATTGATTTAGCAAATTCTTATTTATTTGTTTAGTTTTGTTACATTTCTATTTTAAGCCACATAAAAGCCACCTGACCCACCAGCTGTTAAGCATAGTGTTGTATAGCGTGTAAGCGCGGCGCAGCGCGACGGTCACACCGACTAAAACGGCGCGTACTTTCAAATATCTGCGTGTCGTCGGTAATTGAATATAGAATTTACCACAATATTTATACCCCAACACAATTGCATTGCTAAGTAGCCTTTTTAAAATCATATAATTTGTATATAAAATAATATATAATTGCACAAAATTAGATTGACATACACATGTATTTGCAATTTTATTTCAACTTACACAATTAGGTAACATGCACGACATTTGCTTGGCTATTTTTAAATAAAATTCTACTTTTGTTTTAATTATTGATTATCTTTATCATGCGCCTAACTTTAAATATTTAACGCTATTATATTTTAATTTTTTTGCAGCATATTTTTTGTAGTCTAAACGGAATTTTATTGATATCGTACTTATGCTATGTTTTATTTTAACTTTTATATGTATTTTAAATCATTGCAATAGGCTAAAAGGTATGATTTTGTTTGTATTGAGTTTTTGACCCCGAATTAAACTAATTAGGTAACATGTAGTCATTGATTAGATAATAGATTCGTAAATCTCATTGTTTTCTAGCGTCAAATTTGCATAAAATGTCTGACATTGTTTCGTTTTAAGTTTTTACTACTCTTATAAAAAGCCATATAAAATTAGCGGCACTACAAATATTACGTTGCTTAATTTTTGTATTATATGTATAGTATGTGTCTGTAATTATGTGTTTAAGCTGCTACAATATACTAGCTAAAATGGACTAATTGACGCTTTCAAATGAATGAGAAAATTACGTTATATAAAATTTTTCTGATACAACCGTATATAAGTAAAAGTCCTAATTCACAAATTTCATTTTTGGCTTAACGTTTTTACAAATTTATATTGATAAACACAGAGATAAATCTATATAAAAAAAAAAATACAAATAAACGGCAAAATTGTGCTATAAAAGAAAAATACAATTAAAATCGAACTAAACGTTTGCTAAACGAAACTTAATAAGAGATTGCAGTTTTTCTAGCCCTAAAAGAATATATCTGGCGTATCAAACAGATTTAAACTCTTTTCCATCAGTGTGCCTGAAAGTAGCTCCAAGTCCACCTGATCCGCATTCAATCCCCGGGTACAGGGCGACGTTGTGGCCTGCGTTTCAACGCCGCGCTGCCCATTCTGCTCATATCATCGACTCTGACAGGAGCTCGCTGCCGATGAGTTTGATGAGAATGCTGACTGCAGGCTAGTCATTGAGCCTTTGTAGTTAACCGAACTGAGCACTTCATAGAATAGATTCAATTGTGCACCTGACGGACTGAACCAGTGCATTATGTAGCTGTCATTATGATGCATCACATGCGAGCCCTGCACACTCTCCTTGTGCCGGCAGATTAGCGTTGGCTCCTCCCTGAAATAGTTAACGCCCTCCACAAAGTCCTGCAGATCGAAATACGAAACGGCCGCATCTGTGAAGCAATTTAAGTTTTCAGTTTAGATGTCGAACTGCACTCATCGATTTTTACCCACCATTCTTTTCGGGCAGCTCATCGGTGACCCGATACAATGTGAAGTGTAAATCATTGCGCAGCACGTCAAAGTCCCAGGTGAGCACACTTTTCGGGTCCATGTTGCGTATGAGCAGCTCGTGTGTGAATCCCGCCTTAAGCTCAACGGTCTTGTAGAGATTCCTATGATCGTGCTGATGGGCGGCCGACAAACGCTTGCCCTCAATGGCCGCACCAACGATCGAGGAGGAAGCGGCGCGTGAAGCAACTGGCGTCTCATCATCATGATCCTCCAGTGAGTTCATTTTATACAACGTCTTCGGCACAAGGCCGCCCTCGTGTATCATGGTCTGTTATAGAAAAAAAGGTTTGCGGCATTTAGTAACAATCGATAATTGTTTGGCATACGTTTTGCTAAGCTCTCTTTTGTTTTGTTTGTTTTTTTATAAAAGTTTTGTGTGTGTGTGTGTGTGTTTACAATACAAGGACTACACGGACGCTGGGCACTATAAAAGAATACGCAGAACAGCAACAGCAAAACGCATATATGTATATGGACTTGACATCGTTTGCAACACAAAGGCATAGGACAGAAAAAAAAAACAATGTGAAAAGAATAAGTAATAATAAAATAACGTAAGGATAATAAACGGCACTCTCTATTGTATGAGTAGAACAACGTGATTTGGCATAGGAGAGTTTAGAAGCGGCTTACACAATCGCATTCAGCTAAATAACAATGCGTTAGATATTTTTTATTGACTTGTTCCACATGCGTTAAATGCGTCTAAAAACAGCGTCGTAAAGTTCAAGGGTATTGGATAAACAAAGTTACAAAAAAAAAAAAAATACCAATAAAATATTATCATGTATGTATATATATACAAATATAGTATTTGATAGTTAATTGTTGTTTACCAATATTACAGACAATATTAACGGAAAATCTGTGAGATTACCTTGCAGGGTCCGCCCAGAAAATCGGGTACAATTTCCTCATCAATATACTGAGCGAGACCGTCCTTCATGTGCTCACAGTCTGGACCGTAAAATAGAAACTTCGAGCGTGTATGTTCGTCTGCAAAGAGTTGGCCAGCAAATCGATTGAAATTCTAGCCAAATCATGGCGTTTAACCAGCTCACCTATGAAAGCGCTAACAATAGTCCAGGCAATTGGGAATACACGCGGAGCTCGCACCACCAAAACACGGCCCATTGTCTCCGGGTAATTGCGCTCCACGGTTTCGGTAATGTAGAGCAGAGCCTTGATGCCGGGACGCCATAAATGACGCATGGACAAACCCTCCAGATCAACCAAGAGCGACCAGTTGAGTACGGGCTTATCCAACCGCTCGGCCGATTCATTTATCTTTTGTATGCCCTCCTCGCAAATGTGCAGAGCCTGTCAAACAAAAAATATAAATAAATCTAAATAATATAATACATAGAATTCAATTAATAACTGACCAATCTGAGTAGGCCCTCCATGCCCAGGGACTTGAGCAAGCCCTTAACATCCATGTGGCCCAGACGCAATATGTAAATGGGTCGACCGTCCTTGTCATGGTGATGCCAGCCGCCAGGGAAATGCTCGACGACAACGGATGGTTTGCTGTACTCCTCGAGCAGTGAATCGATGCGATGCTCGCGGCGCCATTTAAGTGAATCGCAGAGCATCGCGAAGGCCTGGCTAACGTGCCAGTCGCGTGCTGACAAGAAACGCAAGATGGTCTGATAACTGGGCATGCGCTCCAGATCATCGACACCATCGAGCATTTTTCGCAGCTCCAGCAGCTTGGACTCCTGCATGGGCGACAACTGGCCCAAATTGCGTGCTATAAAATCACCATCGAGCAATATATCATGATGCTGTTCTGTCGTTGGCGATTTGGGCGCATCCAATGGCGGCACCCAGCGTTCCACATGCGTAACACCCTCCTCCTCCAGCTGCTTTATGAAATACTCAATGATCTCCTTGCCCTTCAGCGTCGTTTGCGTATACTGTTTCATGCCCATTTTCTCCATGGAATGCTCAAAGCCAAAAAAGTTCTTAATATCGAGCGTTGCGGTCTGATCGAAACAGGTCCATTCGGCATTATCCGGATGCGCATAGTAGCGGCAACGCTCAAATATCTCAATGCGTGACGAGAAACTCTCGTTGACCGCCTCGATGCTCAGCGTTCGATTCGTCATGTCCAGAAAGTTATGCTGCAGAAAGTACACAAAATCGACGCCAATCAGTTTCTTAAAGATGTACGGCGCGTCCACGGCCAATTTGCAGCGGCGACTGGTATTCCGCTTGGCCCCATTTTCCAGGCACTCATCCTTGACGATCTCGCAGTCCAGCACAATGGGCATTTGGGGGCATGTGGGAAAGCGACGCTCGTAGGCCTAAAAATGATGAGAAATGTTGTAGATGAAAATGGTTTGGATTTATTGCAGCTGGGCTATCGGCTGGGTGCCAATGGCTTTGACCTTGAGCATTGGCCAATTTACAGACATGTAAATGAACTTGGCCATGGGCCACACAGGCTGTACAGATGCTCATATATGTATGTGTGTTTATGTATGTGTGTGTGTGTGTGTGTGTACGTATGTCGCACCAGCAACGCCAAATATTTGCAAATATTTGCCAAGCTATAAAACAGCTGCCTGTTTATTTAGCCTATGGATACAAAACAAAAAGTAGCTACTGCTTTTAAATTTAGTATTTTTTTAATGGTTTACAGCGAAATTAGTCACTTTAAATTTAAATAATCAGCTTAATAATAAAAAAAGTATATTTATTAAAACGAATCATTTTAAAAAAATAGCTTTTAAACATTTAAAGTCCAGTTTGCTCAATCAAATTATGTATTGTGTAGTACATAATTTCATTGAGCAAATTGAGCATTGAGCAAATATTGTAATAAATTAAGAAATTTTTTTATTAATTTACCACACAATTTTTAACTAAAAGAACGTAAACCTGATATTAAACAAGTACCGAGAATATCCTTGGCATAATCTAAGAAGTTATATTTTAATTTTTATAGTCTATATAGACTTATATATGAATTGATTGAAATGGTTTCATACAAATGTATATATTTTTTTTATATATATATTTTTAAACACTTTTTAGTGTGAATATATTTGTAAAAAATGTAAAGCTTTGACATAATAGCTTAAAATGCATTTTTATTTTATTTTTATTAAAAATTAAAAAAAAAAACTAAATTTTTTGCCTACACTAAAATATTATTTAAACAAATATATGTAAATTGCATTATGAAGTGTTTTTTTTTTTAAACTTTTTTTAATTTTTTGTTTATCTACAAATAAGAGGAGCCATTATTTTCCCTAATATACATTGTAAATCTTTTATAGATTTTGCCAGGCTAAACAATTTTCAAAAATATTTATGATTATTGCTGCATTCGAGGCTGATTATCTGTGGAGGAGGCGTAAACAAACAAATACGGCGAAACACTTTTTACGCCGCATTCCAAAAAAAAAAAATCAATCTACCATTTATCAGCAAATATAAATTATCGAGTAGGCGGTTCTGAATTATTTACCACGCTTCTCCCCACAACACGGAATTTACAATTACTGATTCATTATTTAAATTTTTAAAAAAATTTTTAATGCTTACAGCGTTTGTTGCACGAACGAAGGACACGATACCTGTGTCCTTAAAGGCAGTGAGTGCCAAGCGCTGACATTTTCGAGGTTCGCACGCCAAGGGATAATTAAAACGGCTGCATAAATATTTAAAAAGTTCAAGGCATGCAAACGAAGTGCCAGGACACGTGCTGTCAGTTGGCTGGGAAAAACTAAAGAATAGGACAACTTGTTCTCGTGCACCTCAATATTTTCCCTGTTGAACGCTCAATTATTCAGCAACCAGAACGTGTGAAAAGCCACATAAGCTGAGCTGAGCTGAGCTGTACCAACGATTTATATCCGTCTGCAGCATAATGAACAATTTTGCCCGCTCCCGATTTATACACTTTGGACTATTGCACGCTGTTGTTGTAAATGCTGTTCCAGTTGGCCAAGTTCGCGCTAGCGTCTTGTTGTATATAATTATAATTGGCCATTAAAATGTTTTTTATATTTGTTGGCGCCTCTTAATAATATACAAAAAAGTTTGCAAATATTCAGCTGGCCCAAGTGGCGTATGCGTAATAACACTCCTGGCTGTCACGATGACGGCCTGATGCTTATGCCAAATGGAAATTTATGGCCTTGAGCAATGCATTTACCCTGTAGCTGTTACGTCAATACAGAAATAACACTCACAATTCCCATATTGTCTATTTGGCATGAATAAAAATAGATGACATTTAGGACGTGTCTGGTAAATAAAACTTGCCACAAACTATTGCAAAACTGAACCTGATAACAAATATTCTATTATTCAAATATGAATTTTATAACTCGCAACATTTGTTATTTCGTTGCTTCACGCTTAAATTACAACTTTGGATTTAATATAAAATAGCTGTTAATAATTTCTATTGAAGGGAAGTTTTTAATTTCCTACACTATTAACAAGAACTTTTGATAAGAGTTAACTTTTCATAGATTAATTTTGAATAAAATAAAAATTTTTTTACGCATATCGTATAATTTCCGTCATGAGCGATTTTTACGTTCTGTCCATTCAGAAGTCTGTCAAAGTTCAATATTTTATTATCTGTATTTAATTTATTTGACTGACATTAGCGCTAAACTCTCTCTTTTATACACTTTCGGATCTGTAGTCCAATGTGACAACGTGCACGTCAGAAACGTGACCATTTGGCCTGGCAGACTATAGAATATAGTATAAAGCGATTATTCTTACTGTTAAGCCAATTAGTTGTTTTACTGTAGGTAAAAGCAGTGCGCAATGACTTCGCAATTTGTGTGGTGTTTTTTTTTTTTTTGTTTTTGTATTTTAATGTCAATGACATTTGCTTGTTGGCCTCAGAATTGTCAATCGAGCAACTGTTGCACCCCAATATCAAATGCAAATCACTTAATGCAAACTGATAATAAATTTGTTTGTCTGTTGCGCCATTTTCTAGCATAATAAATTATGCGAAATTTAATTAAGTTTACAGCTTATTGCGTTCTATTTGCATTGACAAAACTGAAATGTTGCCCAGCCGTTTATCGCACACATAAAGCCAATTAGGTAATAGTGCTGATATGATTCGCAGCCATCCATCGTAATGTTATCAGCTGATAAATACCCTGGCGACGGGTATTTAATTTTGCTCTTTTTTTCATATAATGTGTAACTTATTGTACAAATTATTTTTGTTGTTAGAGATAAAAAGTAAAGGTGTAAACAATTTGTTTGGTTCTAAACAGTATTTTAACGTTAGAAATCAATTAGACTTGATTTAGGTTTACATCTGAAAAATTTTGGAAATTTAATAAATGTTTAAAAACTCAACATATATTTCGATAAAATTTCAACATCGCAGAATCGAGAAAGACTATTTTAATACTTTTTCCTGTGGTTAACTTTTAAAAACGTTTAAAACCATTTTATAATTTAGTTTAATTTATTATAAAATTATATATAATATAACTTCTATTGGTTTTATACACATTGTATATATAACTATATAAAAAAAATCATATTATCAGCATAAAAGTTTGCTTGATTCCTTATTATTATTATTTTTGAATTTTTTAACCAATCCAAAGGGTTGCCATACCATTTTCTTATATACACTATATATTTCAAAACAAGTTTTTAGTTTATTTGATATTTTCGACATGTCAGTAAGGGTATTCAATTGTCAGCATTAGAAAAAAAAACTTTTTTCATTTTTTACCCTTGCAAAGTTTATTCTTATTTTGTTACGAAACATTTAACGATTAAGCGTTAACTTATAGTATTTATTCTTGGTAAGTGTCAACAGCCGAATCGATATAACCATATCTGTCTTTCGTTCTGTCTGAGTGCTTGTTTCTGAAATGTTGCATAGGTTCGGGTTTTTCTGAGTAGAATATTAATTTTTATGTGATAAAATGTTTTGTTTCCCTTGTCCGCAAAAGACTTTGTTTGCAAATTAAATCGAAATATCACCAACATCAAGCGACATACATATGTATATTATATGGAAACACAGTTAACTAAGCGTCAATCTTCCATACAAATGTATGTACGTATGTATGTATGGCTGCAAGGGTATTCAAACTTCGTTAATTCAAAGTTTACCGTTTGTTTCGTTGTCTATTTGTGAAGTGTAGTCTCTCATTTCGTTGATTACAGTAAATTGTATGCAATGGGCTCACAATCGCTTACTTCCTGCCTGTCGCTGTGTGAGGCGGTTCTGGAATGCAAAACACGAACTGGGCAGCTGACCGTCTTCTTTATACGCCGCCCTCTCTTTCTCTCTCTCTGTCTTTCCACACAATGTGAAGCTATAAGCGCAATGTTCCATTCATGAAATTACATACGCGGGTTATTCAATTGAGAGACAGAGAAAGAGAGACACTGAGAGCGCCAAGGTTAATTTTATTTGTCTGCGACGGCAGCTGACAGCTAAGAGGAAAGGTAAATGCAGGCGGAAGAAGCGAAGCAGCTGGATGAAAAATGATTGAGGAGAATGCAGCGAAAAAACAACGACAGCTGTGCTTAATTAATAACATGTAAGATAATTTTTTTCTTTTTGTTTTATAAAATGAGTTAAGATAGACACGGGCCTGGCGCATGCACATACACACACACACACACACAAACACACACACACATACGCACTAAGGCACAGTCATGGGGCGGGGGCGGTCGGTCTCAGCGACACGCCTACTGCAAATAAGATACACACCTTCATAACGAGCTCAAAGGGATATTTGTAGACGCGCACGGGCGATTGGAATTTTTGCACCATTTTGCCGCTGTTGTTGTTATTGGCACGTGACACTGGTTAAAAATCAATGTTTTTAATTGTCTTTTCGATTGCACTTTTTATATACACCCGCACACACACATACGCGCCAAAATGCGCCTTCTAATCGCACTCAAAATTTGAGCAATTTTGTAATTTGTTGTTGCTGCTAGCAACACTTAAGACAGTTTTAAAATACAATTTTTTGTTTTGTTGAAGTGTAGCAAAATTTCGTATTATTATTATTTTTTTTTTTTTCTTTACGGCCCCAGCATTTGTTGTTGTGCTTGCAACTGCTGCAGCTGGCTGAAAAGAAAGTCTTTCCTTTTTTGTGTACACTCCGCGAATGTTTGACTGGTTTTTTGTTAGCGACGTCGCATAAGTATCGACCTATCGATAGGCAGTTCTACGTTAGAATTATGTTAACTATCGATGTGTTTGGCGATGAATTCTGTTAACGTACAAAGAGCGTACGATTTTTGATCGTTAATATTTTTAAAAGCAAAGTAGACTTCATTCAAATCACATTTCTTACGTCATTTAACAAAAAATTGTATTAACAAGTATAATGGATACAGCTCGACGTCCGTGCAGCAAGCGATTGTGCTTCACGTACATTTTTACATTCACACTACTTGTCCTGTTTTTCTATCATTTAATGTGGAATAACAGAAAAAGTATAATTGGCCTCACGCGGCTGCAGGAGGATGTTAACTGTATATCGGTAAGCAGTCATGTGCAATGAAAGTGTTACAACACCAAATAAGATCGCTCTAGCTTTGAGATTCCGTTAGAATATAAGAATAATTCAATACCGAATAACTTCATACATAGATAATTGTCCGATTTTTATGAAATTTTCAGGAAATTGAAAAAGGCATCTAAATATACATGTGTGCAACGCTTACTTTTTGAATTACGTTTTTTTTTTCATTTTCCTTTTATCGTCCATGTTTTGTACCTTACAGCAAACATTAAAAGTGGACTGCTCGGGACAGACGCATGGAAACATGCCGGTGAGCCAAGGCTCATGCTGTGATTCGAGGGAACTGAACGCTTGTGTGGACACGCTGGTCAAGCGGAAATTAGCCAACATTATGGATGATGTTTATAATCTGAAGAAGCAGATAATGGATGCCGGATGCAAGGGCAAGCAAGCAAATGCAAAAGCTACCAATGGGTTGATGCTGCCGCCGGGTCGCATCAACTATGCATCCGAGGAGCTGGGTGCACGCATTATTCACGCATTGGCCAAGCCAATTACCGAAAGCAACTTTGTCAAGACTTTGCTCGGCTTAGAATTCAGCGCCAATGCGCCGATAAACATGCTTCGACCGAGCATATTGCCGGGAGCGTGCTTTGGTTTTCGCGGCGCCGAGGCAACGGTCTCCCTCCGCTTGGCCAAGGTTATAACCGTGGAAGAGATCAGCCTATCGCATGTGGCCAAAGAGATGACGCCCAGCGCTTGCGTGAATAATGCGCCCAAGGATTTTGAGGTTTATGTAAGCTCTTCACGCTCTCAGCACTAACCCAAAAAAAAACATTTAAATGCGAAATGCAAATGTACATTTTTTTGGTTAGTTGTTCTATCAGAAGCAATCTCTCATAATCATCAACAATTTTTTAGGGTTTGCCGCCGGAAAAAAGCAAAAAGGAGTTACTTGGTCATTTTGTATACGAAAATATGCCTGAGAAACGTACCCAAAACTATATGATCAAACATAAAGGGGTCTTTCAATCATTGGTTTTTGCATTTAATTCAAATCATGGCGGAAATTCAACTTGCATATATCGGTAATTACCATTTTTTGTCTATTAATTAAGTTTAACAATTTCTTAAATGCAGCGTGGAAGTATTCGGTAAAATACCATAAAGAATGTTGAACGTTTGAAAAAAAATGTTAATAAGTTGTATTAGTTTTTCAGTTTTCATATATTGTTAAATTTAAGTTCAAAATGCAACATATTATATATTTTGTATATAGCCTAATTTATAACATATAAATTTAATAAATATATTTAGTTCGCGCGCACTTTAACAGACTACGACTGTTACTTGTTACATGCGAATACTTTTGAGTGCACTAGTAACTGTTAGAGTATGGTACAATTTTAACTATCGCCCATCTCTAAGGTGTAGGCTTAAAAGTTAGACATGAGCGATAGCGATTATCGTTTCGGTTTTGGCAAAGATAAAATTGAAATAAATAAGTTAAAACACGATGGCTTGTGGCGATTTAATCTGAATAACAATAACAATCTTGTGGCGTGCAACACGACGCTAAGTTACGGCGGCCTCGATGGCGAGGAGCAGGCAAAGCTGCAAAGGACCATGGCAAAAGCGAAACAGACAACAGCAGCAGCAGCTGCCACAGCAACAACAACAACAGTAACAACAGCTTTAGCAGCAACAACAATGCCAATACCAACAGCTACAACAACAACAGGAACAACAACGATAGGCGCTGTTGCTGTTACGCCCACTTGTGTCGCACACATCGAGGACGAGGGCGGGGGAGGCGCCAGCAACGGCGCTGCAGCGGACGACGATGACGGCGACTGCGCTGCTGCAGCTGCTGTTGCAGCGTGCGCAGACATAGACACCAGTGATAAGGCAAGTGACGTTTTTTTCTCTATTTTGCCTGCCCATTGTTTTATTGTTGTTGTTGTGTTTTTTTTTCGATATTTGTAATAATGTAATTTTTCGCTATAGCTGAATGGCATTGGGATTGTCGCTGGCGCTGCCTACGCGCTGACTGCGCTGCCGCTGCTCAATTGCGAGCTGGCAGCTGCCTCCGCACTCTCGCCCACCGATGCGGCCATTGGGGGCCTAAGCTCCAGTCGCACCTCGATGAACAACTCCACTGAGAATCTGAGCTATGCCAGCGATAATTATTATGCCGACGATCTCATACTGCTCGACGACGATGACGACGACGACGTGGAAGCCGAGGAGATATCGCTCAATTCGGACGATTGCGTCTATGCGTATCGGGGCGATGCCGCTGACTTTGATATGGCAGCGCTGGACGCCAGCACTGGCCGAGGCGGGCGCAACTTGGACTTTGGTTTGGTGCGCGATGATGAGACCGATTTCCTTGAAATGGACTTTGAGCCGGATCCATCATCGGAACTGGAGTTTGCGGCCAGCGCACAAGAGGCAGCGGCAGCCGCAGCTGCAGCAGCAGCTGCTGCAGCCGGCCATGCGAATCTGTTGCTCATGCAGCGCGATTACAGTCAGCTACAGAGTGGCCGGCACATGGTCACGCCCACACAGCCTCGCCAGCTGTACAGTTCGCCGATTGAGGAGCTGCCGCTGCCGCTGCCGCCGCCACAGGAGGCACTGCAGCGTTTGAGCAAAAAATTTGCACGCATCAGCCTCAATCTGGATCAGATCAAGGCCGATGTGGATGTCGGCTCAGATGTGGACGCGGATGAGCTGCTCTGCGGCGGCGGCGGCAAGGATGATGAAGATTTGGTCGATGCGACTACTGCAGATGCCAACACGCTCGCACAGTCTCTACCCAGCACTTTGGCCTACAGCAGCTTCAGTCGCAGCACAAGCGTGCCCAGCGAGCACATCCATGCAACCGAGGAGACGTCCAACTCAAAGCTAACTGGCGCCAAGCCCAAACGCCTAAGCACACTCTCCAATTCCTCATCAATCGTGTCTGCCTCGAAAAGTAGCGTCTCCTCGTCAAAGTCGCGACGCTCGCAGCCCAGCTTCGATGAACGCTGCTACAGCTGCACCGATTTTCGTGCTGCCTCCACGCAGCAACAACAGCAGCAGCAACAGCAAGCGGATGTGGCGCCCATGCTGGTGGCAGCGGCGGCTATGGTGGCTGCCAGTGCGGCCATGGCCAGCAATTCGACAAAATTTGATTTGAGCAGCGGCGAGGAGACCTGCCTCGACTGCCTGGAAAAGGAGTTTCTGGCCAACACCATCGGCAAGGCGCTCGATCTGAGCAGCTGCGCCAAGTGCCGGCGACGCATCGGCGGTCGCGGCAGCAGCCTATCGCTCTACACACGCGCCGAGCAGACGCGCTGTCGCAGCGGCTCGCCGGGCTATTCGGATGAATTTGGGGGCATCTTTAGCTGGCATAACGCTGCCGGCGACATGGGTCATTACAACCAAAGGTTTATTTCGTGTGATAATAATTTTGGCGGCATGCAGGTAAGTCGAAAAATAGTTGAAATATTTTATTTATATGTACTGTTATTAACATATTTTTAACAACAAAGCCTTCTTAGAATGCCTTCGATTTTCAATTATACAGATTTAATGAATTTTCGAATATTTCATATAAGTGTTAAAGAAATCATTAACATTTATAGTCCGATTAACTCTGAAAATACTGTATAATTAAAAAAATGAGAGTAAACTCATATAATATATATAAGGTATATATATATATATATTTTTTTTTAGAATGTAATAATTATGTCTCATGTTATGCTAATATTTAATTATTGTTTAGTTACTAATTTTTACCATTTAAGTTTTTTACGCGTAAATTTTCATTCAGTTAGTTTTTATAATATATTATTTCAGTTCTTAACATTTGTTTCTTTATTTTGAACATACAACTTATTATATTATATAATCGAAGTACTTTATATATAATAATATATATGCTGAAGTCGTTTCCTAGATTTCCAATATTGTAAGCTTAAAGAACTTGGCAAAAATTAATGAGTAAAATAGTACTTTAAAAATAAGTTAAATTTTGCCGTAAGCATAGCTTTGTATTAAGTCAGAGCTTTTGTTTTTTATACTTTTTAAAAATCAAAAAATAAGTATATTTCAAAAGAAAAGAATTACCAAATGTTTCGTAACAAATATTCTACTAAATCCACCTTCGAATAATTCTCTTTGTAGTTTATATTATAAATTTCTGATTAAAAATGAACAATGCATTGCCAGTTGTTCTGTTGTCACGTTGATATCATTTCTTATAAATGTTTCGTTTGCATTTTTGTGTACCTTGTTGGAACAGCTGCTCAAGCAAAGCTTTTCGACTGAACCGCTGGTGGCGCGCCTGTCCACGGCGCAGCTGAGTGAGGAGCATCTGGTGCAGGCGCTGGACAAACTTCACATTTCCTACAATGCATCTCTGTTGCATGCCTATTTTGAGCAGCTTGCAGCGCCGTTGCCGTCTCGGGTCACCGCTAACGGTAATCTAAAGCAGCTGCTGCTGCATGTCTCCAAGCAGCAGTGCAACCATCGCAAGCTCAAGAAACTGATCGAGCTGATCACCCAGCAGCAGCCACAGCAACAACAGCTCAATGTGCAATTCAAGCGGGTAAGCAAAAACAAAAAACATTTCCACAATATGCAATTTCATTTAACTCAATTCTGTTGCAGACCAACGCTGGCCAAGCAGCTCTGGTGCCCGTCAAGGTAACCGATATATTGTCGGTATGGAAACGCCATCGCGATCTCTACGTGCTGCGGCAACTGGATGCGCGCTTTCATCGTGCCAATGTGCTGGGTGAGCTCGTTTAAACCTACAAAAACAAAACCAAATTCCATTTAACCAAATCAAATTACAGGCAAAATTGGACACATTGTGCGACAGGCACAGCAGCAACAACAGCCAACGGCAGCGGCAACAACATCCGCCTCGGCAGCGGCATCAACTTCAAATTCGTCAACGCGACTTGCGCTGCCAGAATTTATAATGATACCACAGTATTACGCTTGTGGTGAATTGACATTAACGCGCAAATGTTAAACGCCGCCACACACACACACACAGACACATTCTACACACACACACACATACACACACGCACACTCACATACAAAATAAAATGTTTATGCGTAGCTGCATTTTGTTAATTTTCAAATTAAAATTCACAAAACACAGCACTGCAAGTTATATAGGGCTGTTCCATAGCAACAACATGTCATTAATATATGTATCAATATTTATTATTATTTCAACTGATAACACACAAACTTGTTCCAAACTAAATTAGTTCAGTTTACAATAGCTCTGAAATGTCTTCTTAATTTTCATCATAGCACACATAATGTTAGTTTTATCATCTTCCTACAAGTTTTATAAACTCAAGAGAATATTCTTTTCAAATTATTCAGTTACGTTTTCAAGTTGCGAATATTGCTTGTCAGGATATCTGCTAGCTATAACTAAGTTTGATTCCTAAGCACACATTTTGTTAAATTTGTATGTTCTTTTTTTGTAAAATGCAGTTTTGTGTGTGTTTTGGATTCTGCTTCTAGTCCTTTTGGGAAATGATTAACTAAAATAATGAACATTAACAAATTTGAATATATTCAAATATATATATTTTAACGAATGTAAATGAATGAAAAATGTTGCTTGAATTCGCATTCTTTGTTTCGAAATTCTGTTTAACTTAAACAATCTACTTATGTAGAAAATTTCGAATATATTCAAGTATATATTGTTATCAGCTTAAATGATTTAAAATTATTTATATAAATTTTAAAATTTCAAAATTTTGGAGTTTATATAAAACCGGAACAGACTTAAATTATGTTAAAATTGCATTTGAATGCCAATGCTGCCTAGTTACACACAACAACAAATTGAATTAAAGAAGAGATCCCAATTCAGATTTCACGATTTGGCAGCTACGCATAAACGCTAGCAATAATTGCAACGCAGCTGCAGTTGTTGCGAGAGGAAAATTTGGGGGTTAAAAGTTAGGCGCGTATTTATGTGTATGTGTTATAACGTTAATCACAATAACCGTTAATCGATTTGCAATATTTATATAAAATTACCATATACTATGTGTACATGTCACGCCCCGCTAACGTTTATCACAATATATACACACATGCAAACATAACATACCATAACGTAAATGCGTATAATAAAAATACATACATATATATATCGTAATATATATATACATATGTATAGCGTATATATAGCTTAGCTTGTATACTAATTACATGATAAACTGTAAGTAGCCAAGTAATACACACAAAGTTTATGCGGCGCCTTAAACATGATTAACTTGTTGATTATAATCAGATCAAATGATAAGAGCATTCCAGGCGTTCTTAAATACTCGTTCGTTTCAATTGTTATCACACTGTTAAACATGTTTAGTTGCGCCCGTGTAAACGTTCTCACACACGAAACACATTTAATACATTTTCATAACGAAGACGCGGCTCAGCATCAATCTCCCCAGGAAACCCTCAAATAATCGCAACGGTGAGAATAATGTTTTGTTTTAATAAAATTACGCTTTATTAATATTATTTATTATTCCTGTTCTAACTTGAACTCGACAATTGATTTCTACAAAAAGTTTCAGGCTTCTGGTTTTTATTATTATTGGTAGCGTTGCTGCGGCTGCTGGCGTCCAGCATTGTAATAGCCGGGCGGACCACCGCCAGCTGGGCCTGGTCCCTGTCCCTGTCCCATGTTCGGCGGCATCGGCGGTGGCGGCGCCGCAGTAGCATAGTGCGTCGGCGGCGGCGGCTGCTGCGTCCACGCGTTGGCCGCATACGGCGGCATTGGCACAACGGGCGGCGGTGGCGGCGGAGGTGCATGGTACATGTGATAATTGCCAGCGTTGCTATTCAAATTGCTGGGCGGCAGTGGCGCTCCGCCGACTGCATTCGGCGTTGGCAGCGGCAGCGTTAATCCATCGCTGGGCGGCGGTATGGAGACGACAGCGACGGGCACAGCGCTGGCCAGCGATTTGATGCTCTGTATGTTGTTCAGCTCCACGCCAATGATGCCGCCATTGCCGCTCGGCTGTGACTGCGACTGCGGTGGCGGCGGCGGACACTCAACGTTTGTGCTGAGCAGCGTCAGTGGTTTCACGTTCGTTGTGGGACTGTCGGCACGGCTGGGCGGCTTTTGGGGCGGACTGTTGGGCTCCTGGCCCTCCTTTTGCGTCGACTGGTACAGATCGAGCACCTGGTGGCAGATGTCCTCGAGTATCTCCATGGTCACGTTCGATACGAACATGTCCCACCAGCGCTGATGCTGCGGCTGTCGACCCAGCCAATCCAGCACTGTGAACTTGCTCAGCTTGCTGGCCAAATGGATAAGGGCAACGGCAATGATCTCTGGCTCCCATTGCAGGCAGACAACGGTGCTGAGCGAATCGTTGACAAAATTCCATGCCATTTGGACCATTTTCTGCAGCTTCTGTTGGTCGCCCTTGAAGCATTTTGCGTACTTGAGCAGAAACGTGTACGGATGCTCCACCTGCAGATCAAACTTGATTGTCTGCAGCAATATCCGCTCCAGTGTCATTACCTCCTCCTTGGGATCATCGCCGAACGAATAGAAATAGTTGTCGTTGAGTATGCCGCGGGCCGTTTTAATGATGTCGCGACACTTCTTTGGCGTCTCCTCCACCTTGCCGGCGAGGAACAGGCAACAGCAGGCGGTGACGTAGCGCGGAAAGCTCTTGAACGAGTGGAACATGTAGAAGCGATGAAAGTAGACGACACCGGTGGCCATCGTGTTGTGGCCGAGGCCCATTTTGGTGCCGCATTCCATGATAAAGCGTGCGCCCTCCTTGCGGTAGCGACGCTCCGTTTCGTATGTAACGCCATCCAGAATTGAGGGTGTCTCACGTAGCTCCTTTTTGTCATAGTACCAGCAAGGCATCTTATTCTAAGGCCAATATTTTATTTTTTTTATGGCTTATGGGTAATACTAAAATGAAAATAATCGAGCAAAATTTGTGCTTTTTCGTTTGTCATTTTTTAGGACATTTATCACTTCTTCCAACAAGTGGCAACGCTCAAAACCCAGTAGCAGCTGTTGCGTCTGCACAGTGTGACCAAGCGTCAGTGCATGTCTTCGCGCGTTTTTGCTAGTGTTTTGTGTTTCTATTTAAAATAAATAAGAAAACAAAAATGTTTCATTCGTTTTTGAGGCCATACCACAACACCATCAGCATACGGTTTGTTGGCTACTTAATACATTTAATAAATAGTTGCTTTGATGACGTCTAATTTTCAGCCGGACACGATATTATGAGGTGAATTGACTTTCCCACCACTTCTTTTTTGATTTGTTTGTTGTTTGTTGATTTGTTGCCGGCGCCGCCTGTTGCAAATGGCACGACCACTACCTGTTGCCAGTTGCCATGGCCAATGCTTGGCCAATTAGCCGCAATGCCTTGGCTTAGTTGAGGTAACTACTATTTTTACAACCGGCCTTTCCAGTTGCCATTAGCTTAAATCTGCTCCGAGTGCAGACGGCAAGTAATGCGGTCAACGCAGTCGCGCATAGCCGTCTAACAGGAATTTGGTTATACTCCTCCTTCTGCTTCTCCTTCAGCTTCAGTTTACTAGCTAATTTCCGCCCACTTTTGTCGCTTTGGGCGCACTTTCCTATACCCTGCATCCATTTGAAAGTGGGTATAAATTCTATGTGGAGCAGGAGACACGTTTGACCCTTTAAAGTAAATATATATCTGTCCGATCTCCCAAAATCGACATGAAAATGAAAAGCGGGAGTTTTGAACTGAACCTTGAACCTCTTCTAGAACTGCAAAAGTTAGGTAAACTCTGGTTTTTATTATTAGTGTTGTCCAAAAAATATTCTGCCTCTGATTAAGATATCGATATAATTTAATTTTTTTTAGAATTTGAAAATATGTAACAAACAAAGGCTCGAACCAAATCTTAAGTATTGTTTAATATGGAAACTAGCAACTAGCAACTAAACCTAAAGTTGGTTTGAACCGCGAACTGAACAAGATTTATTTGGTTATTGACAAAATAAACATCTCTGAGTAAACTTGGAGTTGTTTGCAGGGTATTCGTTAGGCGACTAAAGCATTCTTTTTTTTTTGTTTCAAATTTTGTTTCTTTGTACTTTGCATAACAGCTGCATTGCAAAATTTCAAAACTGGTTTAAATTGCGCCCCAAGGAAGACAATTATAGCACGCTCTGGGGAGCCCAGCAACCGAACCCAAACCCAAATCCAAACCAGAACCAGAACCAAGTCAGCAGCTTTGCGACTGGATAGAAGATATATTTATAGTCAATGCATGCGCTAGCATTGGCTTTGGCTCACATATCATAAACAATTTGTATGCACAGTTGCAGTTGCGTCTGCATTTTTGTTGTCTCTGCTGCAATGTTATTAACCTTGCTCGCTGCTTGGAGCCTGACTGCCTCCTTGGGGGCCAGCAGACAGGTCCAAGCTAATCAAATAGAATTGTGCCGGTCCGAGCAGAGCATAACCAGTTTCTTGATATTCTTTTAGCTTTTACTTTGTCCGATCGCACGCTCTCGGCCAGGCGTCTGGTTGCGCTCACTCACACACACACACTCTCGCACTCTCTCTCTCTCTCTTTCTCTCTCTACCTGGGCACACGGTTTGGGCCGTTTAAGACACGTTTGCAGCTTCGCTGCGCTTGCCGCTGCTCGGCGCTTTTCAGTCACTTTTGAAACGTCGTCAGCGTCGCCAGTTACCAAGCGGATCGCGCCAGCTGCCAACAACAACAAAAACAACAAAAACAACAAGAACAACAACAGCATTCCGTCCAGTTTACTTTGTAGTTGTTACTTTTTTTGTTATATCTTAATGCGCGTTCGTTTCGGACTACGGCTCTGCAAAAAATATAAATAAATACATAAAGAAAAGAAAAATATCAAATAAGTGTGCTAAATAGCAAAAATAAAAAAGAAGTGCTTGCCTAGGCATAAAAAGTTTTTCAATAATACAATAGCAACAAAGCTAGAAAGAAATTGAAGAAAAGAAAATGTGCTATAAAAAAGTTCAAAAGTAACCACAAGTCTTGTATCGAGCGCACTATCGCTCTCTGGCCCTCTCTCTCCCTCCCTCACACGTTCATTTTCTCGCTCCATCTATAAGGGTACTCCCTCCCACTCCGCCCCCCCACCGAAGCTTCGCTCTACTGCTTGCATTCCTTGGAATCATTCTATGTGGATTATCGTTACGAATCAGCAAAAGAAGAAGAAAAAAACAAACATCAACAAAAAACATAGCGTTTTTTGCATATTTTTTACGTTATACCTCAGTCTATAACGCTAAATAAGTGAGTATTTTTTAAAAATATTTTTCTTACTAATAATAAATAATATTTGATTTAATTCGTGTTTTAAGTTTTTGTGTATATTAGAAATCTTTGCTTCAATTATTATATAGTAAGAATCAGGATATTTAAGTTATTATATATCAAGTGCGGAGCATATAGTATGTATCTTTTTTTCTAAAAATTTATAAAAACCAGATTTTTATTAGCACATATTATTTTTTATTATTATATATTTATTTAGTTCTTATTATTATTTTTTTTATTTTTATTATTATTTTTTTTGTTATATATAGTAATTACATATTAGGAATAGGCATAATTTTAATTTAAAAAATATGCAATATCAGCCTTTTAAAGTTTAATTGATAAATAAGTACAAAAGTTATCAAAAAATAATTTTTTTTAAATATTTTGTTCGCTTTTGTTTTTATGTATTAAATATATGAATGAATGCAAAAATAATTAATTTTATGACAATTTCCAGGTTGTAGTAGTGCATTTGTTATAAACATAATATATCAATATTTAATTGCATTATATATATATTGCAAAACATGTTAGGCAAATGATTCAGTACTATATAGCTCGTTTTGATCGGACCAACAGGCTATCCCACATGCTTACAGTGAAAATTAGCGTTGTTGCAGCTTTGTTTGTGATTTATCATCAACGCTCGCATTTCGTTATAAAACTCATCATCGTTGTTGTTGTTGTTGTTATTGTTGTTGCAGTTGTTGTTCATATTAAGTGTTAAGTGTTTGACGATTAGATCATCCGTGGGGCGCGTCAAGCCGCTTAGGCAAGCTAATGAGTATTTTAGACAAGGCCGTTGAAGCCTGGCTCAGCTGAGCCGCGAGTTGATTGAACCTGCCACACCGCATCCAAGCATGTGGCAGGTTGCAAAGGGTAACAAAACGAATGAAAACTGTTGCTACAGTGCGCACTATAATTACATACACTAGCTGGCATTTCAATTTATTAATGATGTTTCGTTTTTGATACTCGTCCACAAAATGAAAAAAGTATATTGGGTATATTATTAATTACAGATTGAAATTAATTAATACAAAAAAATTTACCATATTTTAAACTTACATAAAAATGTTGACAAAAAATCTGCTGAACCAGTTGGAAACTGAACCGATTTGTAAAGCTGATTACTATTTGGATTATAAAATGTTTTGTGCGGTATTTTTTTGATTGTTATAACACTCTGAGTATTGCGCTGTCGGATACACCCGACTGTAACATTCCTTATTGTTCAATTTTGAATTAGCTTCAGACAGCATTTAAATTCTTAAGTTAGACAAAAAATCAATGCGGTGAATCATTTGTCTTATAGAAAAAATATAGCATTCAAAATATACTAAACAACTATGACAAACCCTTATTAGTGCTTATAAGATATTAGTCAACCTTTTTCGTGAGCTCAATTCATAGTTTTCTACACACTTTGACTAATTAAAGTCAAGGTCGTTTCAAATTACTGCGGTAGTATATATATATACTGCAAAGCAATGGATCAGATTGGATATTCGTGATCGTTATCTCTGTACTTTCAAATTTAAATGTGTAAAAATGAAAATAAGCTCAAGATTTAGTGATTAGTATTTTGCGAAATATCAATAATATTGCTTATATTATGTTCATATTTATTGCAGCTATTAATATTTGTATTTATTATTACAACTAACAGTTAGCAGCTCCTAAAATGATAGGCAATTAAATATATTTTTTTATTATAAAATTTAATAGAGAATTAAAAAAAATATTGAAAGTTTTTATTATTTTTGAGTGCAGTTTATTTTTAAAGTCAAACTTTATTAGAGGTGTGAATACCTTTTTATTTAAATATTTAAAAATGTGGGTTGGATAAATGTTTGGTAATTGATTGCCTTTTTATTGCTTATTAAAATAAAGTGTTTTCTTTTTAAATTTATTCTTTATATGTTGCTAGCTTTATGGTATAATTTTTTAAATGGAAATGGAAATTAGTTTTAGGCACGATTTGATATTTAATATTTAAAATTTCAATTAATAAATTACATTTACATTTATAAAAATATGTCTAACATTTTTCTTTGTTATAATTTAATTAATATTTTTTATCATTTTTATTACTATTTGGCTAATTTATTTAAATTTAGAATTGAATTCTCAATAAAGCAAAGGGCTTACCCATAAAACAATTAACATTTAGTTAGTAGTCAATGAATTAATGTGACTGAATAAAATTAGCTGAATATATTTAACATTTATGTTAAAATTTTGCTGTTAATAATGATGCTATAATGAATAATTTACATATGATAATGAGTTCACTTATTAATTTGCCAGATATATTTAACTGATTTGATGAGTCTATTTTGTTATCCCTCATAGTAGCGCTATTCGCATTTTCCTATTTGTATCTCCATTGTTGTTGTTGTTGTTGCTGTGTTTAACTAGTCCGTGTTGATGTTTGTGTACCAGGCTGTTGAGTTGTGTGTTTGGGGCTTTACTTTCCACAATATGTTAACAATTTTGATTGGCAACGCGATGCGTGGTGTTTGCATTGTTTTAAGTCGATGCCGTCGGATCTGTTGCATGTTGCAAATTGCAACTGCAACAATGCGGCGCTGTAATTGTTTTGGCCGCCGCCAAGCGTAACCAACAGCCCAATCGAGCGGCGTTGAACTCTCGCCGCAACATTTTGAAACTAAAAGGAAAAAAAAACAGAAAACTAAAAAAACAACTAATTCTTCGTACAATACACATTCTTGGCCACCTTAAAAAGCCGCACGCAATTGAAAGATGGATGGCTGTATGTAAAGAAACAGTTGATGCTGAAGAGAGAGAGAGAGCAAACAAGAGAGATAGATGAATAGGCAATGTACAAGACACAACGCACTCGACGTGGCCATAAATCACGCGTGCCTTGTCCATATTTGCGGCTCAGACGCGGGCCACAACCCATCAAATGTCAGCTACCTTTTAAGTTGCTATTCATTGTCTATATAGAAGTTGTTTTGCCCATATATGTAAGCAGCAAAGTGCTTGTAATTTTAATTTTTTGGGTCTTTCAAGTTACTCGACGCATCTGAACCTCGGCTTGATAATTACCCCAGAAACCAGAAACCAGAAACCTTAAAGCCATTTGAAACATAACTGTGCCTATTATGATATGGCAGCTATGACAGCGACGTAAACAATTCGACGGTTTCAGGGTGATTACATTGTCTACCTTTTCGACATTTATATAATTTGGTTAAACTTGTTTTTAAATATAATTTACATTTTCATTTCATCAAGTGAAAAAGGGCTGCAGTTTAAGCAATTTGAGTTTATTTAAATGTTTTATGACTAAAAGTTTAGTTTATATTTTTAACAACATTTTTACTTTTATTTAAGTAGACATTTTATTCTGTACTAAAGTATTCAAAGTTTTGCATTTATTCAAGTGAAAAGTGGAATTTAACAAGAAATCAAAATTGAAAAAAAACAACCCAGTTGGGAACCTAATAATAAAAGTACTTCCCAATAATAGCTACATTTCATGCATTACCCATGTTCTTTTTTCGTTCTTAAATCTGAGCTTTGTGGCAAAAAAAAGAGAGAAAGATAAAACAAACCCGTTGCGCTTGGCAATTTACCTAAAATGCGTTATATAGATAAAAAAAGGTAGCTGAGTTGGCTCAAACTCTATACTCTATAGCTATACAACTGCTGACCCACTTTGCAATTGGTCGATCTTTAAAGATGTACCAATGCCCCGGGGGCGCTAAGAACCTATTCCGTCTGTATATTTATTTGTTTAGCTGCAGACATAAAAATTTCTTTTAATTCATTTAATTTCATTTAAGCCAACTCAGGCGAGAACAGTCATCAGCGGAGCTTAGCCTTTGGCCAAAGTTGTTATTAAGTGTTATTTCTTTTTTGTAATTTTGTTATTATGTGCTTTTTCTACTTCTATACTCTATAAGGCGTAGACTTATACGCCGATGACCTGATTAAAGACAGCACGCACAGTCGGAGTTGGACTCGAAGCTCACCGACTCTCTGTTAGAAAGTGTCGCCACTCTCTTTTTCTGTGGCGCAAGGTTTACGAGCTTTTGACATTTGTGGGCCCGCTCTGCAAGACGGCTTATTGAACTGAACTGGGACTGGCTCGAGCCTGGGTCTGGGTCTAATTGAAAAATAATAAAAGTCAACCAGTTTTCAAAGCTGTCGCTCAACTTTGACATACAAAAAATATGTTGTGAAAAGTTCATTGAAATATAAAAAATAAAAATAATGTTAAAAAGGTTTTTTTTAATATTATTATTATGACTATGCCTCGTGCGCCGCTTGGCTAGCCAAAATGAGCTTTAAGCCTCCGTTTTTTGTTAATGTTAAAGAATTGTTGACTTTTATGTTTCTCTACTCTTTATTGTTGTTTTCTTAGCTTTGGCTGTTTCGTCAGTGATTGTTGAAAATTCTAATTAAAATGTTGAAAGAAGTAGAAAAAAACCGCATAGAAAAAATTAAAAATGATGATTGAGAATCTTCTCACATTTATGTGTTGCTTGACTGCCAACTTTTATGAGCCATTGTTGTATACACACGAACGGAGGAACTGCCAAAGATCATGTGTAGATATTGCGTATGCGAATGTTGCGTATGGGAAAGATAAACAATAATAATAATAATAGTTTATGCATAAGCATTTCAGTTTTTCATTCATTATATGCATTAAATTCAGTAGACGCGGTTTAATTTTGTTTGATTTCGCAAAATGTGTGTTGCAAATACTTTGAACTTTTAAATAATGAGAACTTTGAAATAATTGAACAAAATAATAAACAAATGTCTTACCTGCAAGTATGTATTTTTTTAACATTTTCATGTTTATCTGATATATAATTAATTGGTATATTCAATTATAATAAACTCAGAAATTTAATACCCAAGGCATGTTCTATTTAAACAGAGTATCAAGTGTGCGTAGACTACTCAATTGGCTGAAATTAGAGCGTACAATTATAAACTGAGAAGCTGAAAATAGTTTTGTAAACTTTAGACATATCAAATAATGTATATAAATACGAAATATTAAAGTTCCAAGTTTTAATATCACTTTTATAATATTAAAATTTAAAAATAAAATTTTTTTATGCACTATAGATGTTTATAAGTTTATCTCTTTTCTTTTGATATTTTTATTTTTATTTTGTTTACAATTTATGCTCATTAGCATTTTCAGCGCCCCACATTTGGGCCATGTCTAACAACAGCATTTTTCCCCCAAAAAAACATTTCTAACTTTCAACAAGCGCTCGCTTGGCTAATTGTTATGCATTTGCTAATGCGCAGCTCAGCGGCTTGCAAGCAAATCAAATTCAATCACTTAACAATTTTCGACGCTCCATTTTGGGCCGGCCCGTCGCGCTAAATGAAATTGGAGTCGCTGGCTCAGCGGGCGCAGCACGAAGGCCGAACTGGCGCTCGACGGCGATACGGATTCGGATTCGGATCTTGCCACGGAGCTTTACTCGACCAGAGACCGTGCACACATACCGAATCGCATATGTGAAATCGCATAATGACTAATAATGCTGCCGATTTGCATGCTATATGCCAAACAGCACAACGGCTCAACTTTGTCTTGGGAAACAGCAACTGAAACAGATACAGAAACTGGTTTTTTAGATATACTTCGCAGTCGCACACATGCGCCGTTCATTGCATTTTTTTCCTTCTTTATTTTTGTGGCACAAGTATCGCATTAAGAAAGAAAAAATTTAACAATTATTATATGGTGTAGTCAGATCCGGTCGAAGATTGCAGGCTGATCTGCAAATCTGATGTAAAAATTAAATGAATCGTTTTCTTTGCTGTCAGTATCTCTAATTATGACTATTAATTAAGATAATGATCAGTAGGATATTTCTTCGACGAAATGAAAAAAGCATCGATGACTCCCAAAGTGATCAAGTACCACCTTCAAAATATATTCATTTTCGAAAATAAATTTTTTTTGAATTTTTTGGTCAAAAAAGCAAGCGGTCCCCCCTTGTGAGTTTTGGAAAAAAAAATTTTTTTCAAAATTTAGAATTGCGAATTTTTAGTTTTAATCGATTTTATTTGTCACAATTAGCATAAAAAACAACATTTGAGGTGATTTTGGGGGGTCAAATTTTTGGTCAAAAATCATCCCAAAATCGACAAAAATTTTGACATGTAAAATTGTCAGATTCCACAGCTCCGATATATCAAACCTCCATACCGATTTTCACGTTTGTCCTATATATTGACTCCACATTCAAAATATATTCATTTTCGAAAATAAATTTTTTTTGAATTTTTTGGTCAAAAAAGCATGTACTCCCCCTTGTGAATTTTGGAAAAAAATTTTTTTCAAAATTTAGAAATTTTTGGTCAGTACTCAGCTCAAAATCGACAAAAATGTATATACTGCAATTTTTATTCAACTAAATATTCTCTTTTATTAAATTTGACTTAAGTAATACCCGTCTTAACCTTGATATATCCTATTGCACTTTAAACACAAAATTGCGCTGACCTCCGCTTAGCCAGCTTCAATCGATTTTGGCCAATAATCAATTTGTAACAAATCGCGCGAATTGGCGAATGAACATTTTGAGCTTTGGCCATTCCGACACGTACCATAAATGTAATGCCAACTAATTTCCTGATCAACTGCGAACTGTGCTCAGTCGGTGGGCTCTTTTTGGGTTTTTGTTTTTTCTTTTAGTTTTTTTTACTTGATTTTTCTTCTTGATATTTTTGTTTGCTTTATTGCTTTTAGTTTATCCAGTGTAGGTAATTGTTTTTGGCTGAGCTCTTGATTAGCGCTAGACATGGAGTCGATTTGAGTTGAACGAACCACGTCTGTGGATTCTTTTGAAATCTTTGGTGGTTTTCTTTGTTAACACTTTTGCTGTTGAAACTTCCGTTGCCGCTGCCATTGCAATTGGCCACACTTTTACAGTCTATCGGTTCAATGGGCTTAATTGAAAATTCATTTTGTTAATTTGCTAGCAATTATTGTCCATTTGATTGAGAGTTTTGCTGTCACAACTTTCACCATTCAAATGCAATATTATAAATAGTAATTTCATAAGTGACTTGACTCCTTTGCACTCGGCAGCTGTCCATCTGTCCATTATGTTGCTATTGGCCACGCCAGTGTACAATACAGAAACAAATTTATGTATATATATATATAAATATATAAACATATAAGTTACGTTACGTTTGTTTAAGTTTTGACACTTGGTTTATGCACACAGTTTTTTTGTTTTTTGTGTAGGTGTTTGGACACGGTCCGATTTCTTTTTTGTTTATTAACTGCTTTTTGTTTTGGTTTGGTTTTTTTTTTATAGTTCCACTACCTCTTTTGGCTATCTTGGCCTAAATTTGCATAATTTATGTAATTTCTGCTTCTTCTCTATTGATGCTCATTGGAATATCGACAAAAAAACTAAAATAAAGAAATATTTTTAGCCCGCGGCACAGAAAATTTCCTGGTATACTTTTTTTTTCAACTTTATTTACTAGACACACATTTTTTGTGTGTGTTTATTAAGCAATCTGACTAATCCCTTGGCTATTTATTTACCATTGTTAACGATTTGACATTAGCTAGTTGGGTTAGAATTTATGGGATCGAAATGTTTATTTAAATAGAACAAAAATTATTATCTTTTAAGTTTGAGTATGTTCTCAATATCTATTTACGAAGTAAGTCTACTTTGTTTTAACATATTGCTAGTTCTGAAATCTGAATCTAAAGTTGATCAGTGAGATCAGTATTATGTTATAAATCCCTAGTAATGCAATCTTTTCAAGCAATTTTCGATTATTTTTTGTTGGGTGTCCTAAATATTATATTTTTCAAACCATGAGTTTTTTGTTAAAGCTAAACTGGTGATACATTTAATAGTTAGTATATGCTAATCTATTCTATTAAAACCAATCTTGGTCTTTTATTTTAATTGTATTAATATTATTTAAGCCCAAATTCAATCTCTAAGTTCATAAAAATCTGTGTTTAAATAGAGTTTCTGTTTAAAAATGGTTAAATAATTTAAACTCTATTTGTTGTTAACTTTTCGAAAGCTTAAAAATGCACTGTAAATGGTTTCTTGCCTATAGCTTTATATATAAACGAGATCAACAAAATGTAACTTCGCTAGAGATTTTCTCATTGAAAATTGCTTGCACAAAGCTTCGCTCTGTTATCGAAGAAGAAGCTTGATTATAACAGCACTTCAAGGGCCGTGTCAAGTTGTTTCCCAGTGAGCAACTTTATTTTCAACTCTGGCCAAGTAACTCGAATGACCTTGTTCCCACAGAACTGAACTGTACACCGGCTGGCTAGCCTCATTTTGTTTAATTTACTTGACGACGATTTTTGTGTGCTGCGGTTTCATTTCATTTCGTTTCATTTCGTTTCGTTTCGTTTTACGAAAGCAAAGCAATCAGCAAAAGTGGCTGAGGAGCGGTGTGTAAATGGCAAAGCTTAATCAAGCGACCGCGGCCAGAATAAAGAAATGCAAAAGGTAGCCACGGTAAATTCAAATCAAAGTAGAGTCTAATTTATGGCCAACCTACCTACCAACCAACCAACCACGCCGGGCCAAGCGTCATTCCAGATAGCTGAAGACTGCGCTGAATCTGCAAACGTTGCACGTACATCGCTGCACCCACGTTCCCAGCTAAAACCCAAACCGATCCACACCGATCCATGCGCACACTGAAAAAAACTTACTCAAAATTACCATAAAAGAATTTATACTGCATTCTTTTTTTTTTTAAATTTGTTAACTTTGTTGTTAATTTGTTTTGAAATTCAAATTTAAAACTAATCCTAAATACTATTTATTTATGCATAAAATTGCCTGCATTTTCAAGTACATTTTCTTTCTGAATATTCTTAGATTAGGTATAGAAAATCTTTAAATTAATAAATAAATAATAAACAAATTCTAACTTAGATATTCCGTAAATAAGAAACAGCCCTTTTTCCAAACAATTATTATTTGAACTAAGCATAAATCATGCTCATTCAATTAAAGTAAAAATTTGTTTTAATTAAGTACTCTAAATGACTCTTAAGAAATTTTGCTGCTTAAAAAAATGTCTTTGTCTCCCGGCCAATCTTTCATGATTTTTGATTTGATTGCAACATTTTATAAATTTTTTTCCGGGTGTATTTGTTGATTAAACGCCCACCTATTTTCCCGCCGTCAGTCAGTTTATTTCTGTCCATTCTGTCTGTCTAACTGGGCTTATCATTTGGATGACGACGGGTTTGCCTGACTGGCGGCCATTCAAGTGCGCTGGGATTCTTAAGTGCCACTTTATTGTTGTTGTTGTTGTTGTTGTTGCTGCTACTGCTGCTGCGCAAGCGCTGAGGCGTATCAGGCTGCGGCAACGTCATCGCCTACCTCTTAAACCGGGCTTCGCATCCGCATGCTCATTCATTGTTTCTCTCTCAGTTTCATTTCTTTTTTCTTTTTTGTTTTTTTTTTCTTTCCCTCTGCCGTCCTTAATAAATTTTGTGCCAGTTCCATGCGAATTTGGCACACTGTCGACCGGGCATATTCCCCGCCTCATTGTGATTCCGTTCTGCCAGTTTGACTGGCAACATTTTTGCGTTTGCTGTTCAAATTTAATTTCTGTTTAATTTCTGCTTAATGGCATTTTTATGCATTGCAAATTGCGCTGCGAATTTTGCAGTTAGGAATTTTTGTTTAGTCATACGAACATGACGTAGACCAGGCCAAACTGGAACAAAATAAGATGTTGCCGCGAAGAGAGCAGCTTGATTTATTATGTGTTGTTGTAGGGAAACGTATTTGCAGATTGCCTACGGAACACAAATATGTTCAAATAATAAATAGCAAGTTCGGTTTGACTGCATTTACATATATTTTGCATATATACACATAGTTGAGAGTTCAATGCACGAGCAAAAAATGAAAGAGAGTAAGGTTAAAAAAATATTTAAAAATTTACATAAATCTTGCATTTATTATGTGAGAAAATCCACTTTTTTTGCTAGAGGGGAAATGGCTAAAATGAGCTGCGAGCTAATTTTTGGTTAACTTTATATAAGGTAGAAAACAGTTTAAATATTTTTGATAAATTTAGTAAACTATTTTAGTTGCCATTAGTTAGAGACTAAGAATAACTTTATTTTAATTTAAAAAGACGGATCACTTTAATTTACATAATTAATTAAATTAAATTGACTTAACAAGAACTATCAAAAAATTTGTTTCCACTAAAAAGTTTTAGATATAATCCACCTAATCTGGCGGAAATCAACTTGAAAATGTAATATATATATATTAAGCGTACATATATATAAAAAATTTTGAAAAATGCAAACCCACAATTGATAGATTAAATTTATAGGAGCAATATCCCTGATATATATTAAAAATACTAAAATGAAGATCTTTATAAAAATGTTAATGTTCTGCAAATAGATACTCTACTCATAATGAGCATTGTCGAATGAGAAACCTCTTTGAGTATTAAGCATTCATTATGATTGCTGAGGCGCATTTAGAACATGTTGCAGTTGCTCTGACGAAATCGTAAACAAGATAAACGATGATTTATACGATTGCAAGCAATAAAAAAACAACAATAAATTGTTTATAGAGGGCTTTGCATAATGAACATGACGACGCTGAACTCTATATAGTAACTCAAATTGTCGCCGAAGTCAAGCTTAATAAATTGCCACACAAAAATTCGCGACAAGTTTTGCGGTTTTCCCACGAACTTTTATTTGTATTTGCACAAGTGATTTGGCGATTTGTAGATGCTCGCCGTAAAAATGTCACCATATACACTGTGCAAAAAAAAGACAGAAATCGAAATAATAAAAAAAAGATTTGACATAGATTGATTTGGCACAGTTACGAAAGCAGGAAAAGAAAACCAAAAAAAAAGAAACTGTAAAGCTACAATCGAATTATTGGACCACAAAACTGGCAGAAATTTACCCGCAAGGTTGCAAATCGCTTGAAACATTTCATTAGAGCAGAAAATATGATTTATAATGAGCTAAGCCAATTTGCATATAATTCATGGAAAACAAAAAACAAAAAAAACCAAAAGTGAAACAGAAGGCGTGCCGTAAAGCACGAGATCAATTAAAATACTCCTACCTGGTCTAAGACAATATATATATACATATATATATATACGCTAGGGGTGGCTGGCATTCACTTTTCATGGCAAAACTTCCTGCAGTGTACAGACACAGTGAAAAGTTCCAGTTGCAAGCCACAATTATGCCTCCCCAAAAACGTTGCACAACGCCTCTGAGAATGGCCGGCAACAACTCAACACAATAAACAATACGAAGCTAGCCGAATTTCGTAAGCTTTCCGCAAACTGCAAATGGCCAAAAGGCAGCCTGAAGAAGCCACAGCGCAATTGAGGTAAAAAGAAAAAAAAAAAGAAGCGAAACTTATCTATGCGAGAAGGGGACAATTGAAAGATACTCTGTACACAGCTCATGTGTTTATTATTATTATATTATTTTTAGCTTAGTCGTAAACTACGTAAACTATTTTTATAACTTTTCTATTACTTTGATTGAATTTTATTATTGGATTTTGTTATGTATACCAAACAGGTATTAAGCTATATATTTTTCTACAATTTTTTAAATTTTTAAATTAAATTAAATTTCTTAGAGGAAGGGAAAAAAGTTATTAAAGAAAAAAATTTTTTGATTCTGTGATTCTTATAAATATGCAATTTGCTATCTTAAGATTTAATTTCTTCACAAATCATATTAATATATTAGTTACACAAGATCTTCTTTATCAATTATAAAAATAAAATCCCAGTTGTTTTCTTTTGTCTGTTCCATTTATTTGCATAAATTATAACACTCTTAATTTGTCAACAAATACAGGGTATCGCAACCAAAATGAGATTGCAATTGTGCAAAGTTGTATTGTGTAGGAGTTGAATTCGAGTTGTGCCTTGGATTTGGATTTGAGTCGCATCAGCTGAAGTCTCGACAATTGTTTGCACCTTTTGCTTTAAACTCTGTGAGACCCTAACTATAAAATCAAAGCAAAACAACAACAAAAATATATATAAAAAACAAAAATGTTAATGAATCTTTTAATTTTTGTTCGTGGCCAGACGAAAGTGAAAGTCCATCAGCTCGAAGAGTGTGTGCAAAATGTTTGAATAGAAATGCGAGCGCGGCTTTTGTTTCAAATTTTCGTGCGTTTCACACGCAAGTTTATTACACTTTCAACTTTGACTGGCGCTCTGCGAAAAAAAACAAAACAAAATACAACGGCAAATGATAACAAAATGCAAGCATACGAAATCAGTTGAAAATACGCGCAACTTGGCGAAAGGTGGCAAAAAGCAAGTTCATCTTGCATGGAACCAACGGCCATTAGTTCGTTTTGAGCTGGATTACGGATGAGCGATAAACCCAAGCGGCAAATAGACGCTAAGTGCTGTTGCGATGTCGCCCGAAATGACAAATGCACTATTTGATTTTTTGCCGAACTGAACTTGGTTTTTAAAATAAGTAGCTTCGTTTATTTTTGTTAACGCTGTTTTTGTTGTCAATCATATTAGTGCAAAAAAAAAAACGAAACCAAATTTATTTAAGTGCATATTTATAAAAATAATTTCCTACATTTCCTGTAAAATACAAATGCGAACAAAATATATATATTTAATGGTTTATTATATTTCGCAACACTGGAAGTAACATATTTGCTTATGTTTCGAAATTTCCAACACATTTTTCTTGCAACACATATTTTTGTTAAAACACGTAATTTTTTTTTTAGTATTTAGCTTTATTTTATTTACGTTTAGTCATCTTATCACGACTGATTGTCGCTAACATGTTTTTTAAAATGAAATAGAATTACGTGACTTTTTTTTATATAACTTAACTACCTTAGATATTTGGTAAATTTGATGACAATAGTCAAAATCTGAAATCTGATCTCTTGTAGTTGCCAACATATTTTAAGAACAGAATTTAACATAAACACAAAGATAAACCAACTTAATTATAATGTTAGCTATACTTTTTATTATTGATTTCTTATAGCTGCTTTTGGTTTTTATTAAACTTTCTTAATATATTTTTGAATTAAATTTTGGTATACTTTTATTTCAATGATATTCAACATGCAAATAATACAATTTTAAATACCCAAATAATTTAGTTATCAATAAATTAGAATAGTTATTTTTGTGCCAATATTTTATTATCAAACTTTTAAATTTAGGTAAAATTAAATTAATTTATATTCGACCAACAAACATTTTTTTATTTTAATAGCAATTTCTTGTATCTTGTATATAAATATTAAAATCATCCGAAATTCAATCGTAACAATTTAAAAATATTTAGAATGAAATTAACTTACTTAAACTTACTTTTTTACTATCACTTCTGATCACATTTTAGTGCACTTGTTTATTATTTTAACATTAAATTTGGCACTAACATTTTACTCAGATAAAAACTGACCTACAACAATCTTCAATCAATTTAGAACAATCTTAACTTATTGTTTGTTACTAGTTCTACCCTTAATAAAAACTACCAAAAAACGATAGTACATGCCCTTTAATTCAATTTTAGTAGAATTGCTTGCCAAATGTGGATAGATTAGTTTTGATGACCTTGTTATTTACCGGCTTTGATTGCTGGCTTTGTCATTTACCTTGTGCCCAATGTACACAAGTCCCAAATGCGATTCCAAGACAATCAGTTTGAGATATTACAGTCTGATAACTCCTATGATAAGGCTCTTATCACACCGATTGCTTGCCTTCCGTTCTCGTTCATTGAGCGCTTTGTATGCAAAAATAAAAACTCAAAATGGAAAGAAGACGCGACACCTTGCGCTGACCATATTTCTGACCAGTTTGGTTTGCCAGCTCGTGTGGAATAGAGGCGCGCCATGCCCAAAAATTGTGGTAAAAAAAACATAATAACAACAACAAAAATACAAATATTTTTTGCGGGGGCGTTGCAAATTGCTGATTACGCGTGGCGTTTAACCGTAAAAGAAATATTTACAATTATTATCTGGGATGATGTGTTTTTCCCCTGTTGCTGCTGCTGCTGCTACTTTTGCTGCTGCTGCAACGTTCGGCAGTCGCACGATTCGCTGCGTTGAACAAAATATTAAATTGTAAATAAATACTAAAAAGCAAAAACAAAGGCAAAAGGCAAACAAGAATTATGTTCGTGTCGCCGTCGACGCGGCGATTGCTATGTGCGTGTGTGTGTGTGTGCGAGAGAGTGTGTGTGTGTGTGAGTGTTGTGTTGTCTTTTTTTTTTTGCCTAGTACTTAAGCGCACCTCAGACGCTGCGGTCGGCGGTCGGAAATGTCGTTAGTTGCCTTCACTTTTTTTTTTGGTTTTTTAATGTATATTTCGCGCGCACCTTTCGCCTTTAGTCCCGTACTAAATGAGCGGGTGTTTTAGTACAAAATCGAACTGTGCGAAAATAGGCAACGAAAGCGCAAAACGAAACTTTCTTGCTTGCCATTTGCGCTTATCACAGCAAACAAATTGTTATAAAAGATATCAATAACATTATACGACATTTAACTCTGCGATGAGCTAAATATGAATTTAGTGCGCCTTGGTGTTAAAAATTTGAAGATTTTAGCACAACGTTTAAGGATTACACAAAACGACCGAACCGATTCTTAACGAACACAGGTGAGAAAGTACCAATTGCCAAGTGCTAAGTGTTAAGTGCAATCCTGACGCATCTGTGTGCCAAATGGGCGTGGCTTGCCAAATGTAAACGTTGTCTATATTTATAAAGAAAGATAACAATTGTGTGCGATTGGTAAATATTGGAAATTTGTGCGCTGAGAGCAATGAATGAGTGCAGGCATATATGTATTCACAAATGATACTTAAAGTGTACTAAATTTTGCTTGAGGATGTACTAAAAAATGTTAAATGGTCAATTGTCAAAAAAATTACTGTGTCAAATGGCTCTAAATGTACCTAATTACATAAACAAACTAACAAACAGATGTTCAAGGTGTTATTTTATATTATTAAGCTGTTAATTGGTACTAAAATTGAGTGTACCAAGTGAAACTAAAGCACTGAAGTCAAGTGCATAAACAAAATTTAAAAAAAACGTATTGAACGTACTAAAGTGGATTATAAATTGGATTATAAATTTGAAATACGCTCTTGTTTGTTAAATTTACTAAAAGACTTATAACTTTATTAACTATGTTATTAATACCATGTCAAGTAATTTATAAACGTTCGTTTTTGTAAATGAACAATGTCTTAAAATGTACTAAATTTAATGATATCATTTTTAAAGGATGGTTTTTTTATATCGAAAGTGAACTTGTAATCAATAACCTCTAACCTTGTGAATTCTTTTTATTTTATGACTCATGATCTGAAAGCAATGTTAAATATGCAAAAGTATATGAAATGAAATTGTACTAAAAACTGTTTGTTTGCTACTTAAACTGCAAATTGAATCAAACTGCGAATCAAATAAGCAACTTAAAAGGGCTTTAAACATGTTAATACCACTAAAGACTCTTTAGCACACTCACATGCTCGTGTTTACATCCCTAGCGATATAATAACGTAAAGTACCGCGATACTTGGCCATCGAGTCAAGTGAGTCATTTGACAGCCAACAAGCGACGCGCCCAAAAAAAAAGAAACCAAAAAATGCGCTCATATTGTCAGGCCCAAAACAGAGACGAGCACAGAGAGATCCCCTTTATCCAATAATTCATCTGAGCTTTGTTGTTTATGAAAGGCCAACAACAATTTAAACAAACCAAAATAAACAACACGGGGCAATGTGTAGCCATGCCGGCTAAAATGAAAATTGAATACGAAGAAGAAGAAAAATTATACCAAACCAAAAATAAAATATGAAACAAAATTATAACGGCACAATTCTGGGGGCTATACGTGGGGCAAGTGAACTTTTGCAATTAAAAGCTGCTGGCAGACGGTGCGTGATTCCAAAAAAGCAAAAAGAAGAAGCAGCCAGATGGCCAGCAAGAGTTTTAAACAGACTTTAAGAATTCCGCGATCCCTGACCAGATTTTCATACACACACACACACATACAACCGCACAATAGCACTCGGCCAGACTATCTAATAAAATAATTTATGCTTTTCGTAGAAAACTTTTCCTGCCCTTCTAAAACGAAAATGTTGTTGTTGCTGTTGCTTGGGCTTTTCGTTTTTAGGCATTTTATTTATAGACGAGTACGAAATGTGACGCATTTCGTTTAATTTGGCTCGTGAACTTACTTATTTTGATTTTATTTTATTTAATTTTTTCGTCGTCGCTACGTTTTTTATTTCGAGTGAATGACTTGTGTGCGCCTCTTTTTTATTTATTTTACTTTAGTACATGAGACAATCTTTCAATTGAACAACGCACCAAATGAAGTATATATGTATATGTATATATGTATATCATTATTGTATCTTTAGCTTTTTTTTATTGTATTTTGCACGTTTCAAAGTTCAGTGCTAGTGAGCTTAGTGGGCCAAAAATTTGATGGATGCATGCCGCAAAGCCGAAAGTAAACAACTTCCGATTTATAGCTATCATATAGAGGGTGTCTTGTGGCCAGTATTATTCCATGCTGTTTTGTATCTTATCATTGAACACAAAATATCGGTTAATCAAAACACTATTGTTAGTACTCAAAACAAAATCAGCTTTCAATGTTTTAAATTATATATATATTATCTGGTTTCAGCGATAAGATGCATACGAAGCCAAAAGATACAAGATTGATGTCATACTCTTAAGGTTTTAGCACAGACTTTAAATGCGATACACTTGTTTTGAATATTCCGGTGATTAATTGGCCACGATTTGTTGCATGTGCTTGTCAGTTATGACAGCTTTTTTCATTTTTCAAGAAAACAGGAAGTCGCATAAAAGTGAAAATGTGCGGCAATTTTGTGAACACAAAAAAAAAATGTGTTCTAAAAAGCGGCAACATTGTAAAAAATCGTTCAGCTGTTGTTATCTATATAAAAAGTGTTGAAAAAACAACACACAAATACAATTATCAAAGAAATGAATAAATAGTAAAAAGTTTATCAAGTGCTGTTGACAGTGCTAAAAGTGTTTTAAGGGTGTACTAAAATATGTGCTAAAACTTCTTTATGTTTACTACCAAACGCTTAAAGCACCTTTGGCTTATAGTAGAACTAAAATAATACAAAATTGATTATTTGGTCATATTATTAGAGTGTACTAAATTTCAAGATTTGGTTCTAAGGCTTTATATATTGCGTCTAGAACTGGAATTTGATTTCTTCATATACAATTTGTATTTATAAACTTGACACTTAGCCAATAGCTGTCGGATCAGTGTAATCAATCCATGTTTGATATTTAGACAAACAAGAGCAATCACTGCCGCTTACCTGATATTGACTTGACATATCCACTGTCAGTTCAGATTCAATTGAATTGCTTATTTTAGAACTTTGTTTTGGCCAAATTTTCTTTGTAAATTTTCATGCGTGCCTTGTGTATTGTGCAATATGTATTTCGTATTCGAATTATAAATAACTTTCAGTTTACATAACACAAATTGCGAAGTAAACAACAGTTCGAACGCCCCCCAATGACGTTAGAGCAAAAACTGTTGCCCTGTTTATATGTTGGATCGGATGAAAAACACATATATATATATATATAAAGCTGCCCTCACAGTTTATGACATTGAAAAGTGCAGGCGGGAAATTGGGTTATCGCTGGTTTTGTGCAATCGAACGTGGCGTGAAAACGCTTTAAACAAAATCTATAAATTGTAAATTATACTCTACATTATTTGTATATAATATGCAGCTGGCAACAAAGCAAACAACTTGCGATACTCGACTCAATTGCCGATCGCCCACTGTGCAATTCGACGGGCAGCGATCTCAAGTCATATTTCTATTTCATTTTATACATTTGCCATGTGCAAGGCATACAAAAATACTTATTAGCATTTGGCTAAAGCAATTAAAGTCGCCCCCGACTCAATGATCATAAAGGGGCAGCAGGTTTTCAGTTTTAGTTATCATAAACTAATACACAAAAGCATGCTAAAATATTACTTTCAATTCAAGCGACTATATTCTATTCTAAACTAAACTATAGCTGCATCAAAATGTTCTAAGATTATTGAAATCATCGCAAGTCAATAATTATAGCAAACTGACAGCGCGTTTTGCAATAATCAACTCATACATATTATATTATATTATTAATCATGATTATAATATTATATTTTGAGCTGCTGAATTTCTATCAGATTTGATTGTGTGAGATTTGATTGTACTAGAAAAATATATGCATCATTTTAATAATCGCACAAGGAGCTGACAGAAGCTAGCTATAAAAATCACTCAAGTACTAAAAATGTTCTAAATATTTATTAAATAATTTATATTTTTTACGTCAATTTAGAGCGTGTAGTTTAAACTTGTAAAATAAAATGCTTTTGTTGAAAGTATACAAATGACAATTATTTTCTTAATTTTTTATTTTATTTTAAATTAGTTCTATTGATGTACTAAAATGTAATAAGAAATTAGACAGCTAGTTAGAACGTGTAGTTCAAACTTGTAAAATAAATTGCATTTGTTGAAAGTATTCTAATGTAAATTATTTTATTTATTTTTTATATTAAGTTAGATTGCGTCATGTGTACTAAAATGTACTAAAAAATTAGACAGCTGTTTTTTTTTCAAAAATCAAATAAAATTCGCATTGATTCGTTCAAAGCATAAGTTGCACTGAATTTTCAGCAAAAATATGTCTATTAAAAATTATTTGCTCTCTATTATATTGCAAATTTACTCAATTCTTATCAGCAATTTGTACTTGCGTTTCTTTCCATTGTTTTTTGTTATTAATTTTTTTGTTTTGTTTTTTTTTGTTTGCAGATATCGTTTTCGCTTATCGAAAATACAACAAAAGTCTGTACCGAATGCTGCCGCCGAATTGCACAAAAACTGAAAATTCTTGCGATAAGGCAAATGGAAATAAATGGTGCTATTTGCCCCAGTTGCATTCAATGAGGAGAACCTGAAGAATCAGAAACGAACCGATGTGATACTTGGAGACTAAGCATTGCAACAACGATATAAATACATTACTTTATAGTATTTAGCGGTAGACAAAGCTAACAAGAAAAACAAAAAAACTGCAACACAATTTAATTATAATTTGCTAAAAGACTTGCCAAATTCAACATGGAACACTTGGATCTGGCGGGCTATATGAACACGCCCATTAATTGGAATTTGGGCGCATTTGAACAACAAGGTAAGTAAAATCGGGAAAAAATCAAGTAACAACGAAAATCTATGCATAAATATAAATATATTAGCTAAAAGATTTTATGTTGGCTAAGGTTAAAGGTTAAATTTTATGTTGGTTAAAGCAGCGAATTCGAATTAACAGATAAGAAACGAACTTTCATTCATAAATGCATTTGTGCATTTGGTCACGTCGACATTTTCAACGGTAAACGATTTCATTCATTAAACAGATAATCCAAAGAACAAATTTAATCAAGAAAGTCAAGAATGATTTTAACATTCTTTAATCAAAGGCTATAAGAAATGGAATGACAATAAATATATTTAAATAAACTTGGAGTCTGTCAGAAAGCCAAAAAATAACAACGACTGCTAATATTTTATTAAAATCCGATATCCGATATAAAATGCATTAAATTTTGTTCGTGTCAATTAATAAAAGAAGCTCAAATTCAAATTAATGAATTTCTCTGACTCTCCAAGTAAACATTTTCAATTAAAATATAAAAATAGAACGAAAATATTAAATAAATTTTCAGCTTTAAACTAGCTTTAAAATATGGTGGTAAAATATTTAATATGCAAAAAATTCCTATTAATATAATTTTTGCAAAAATGTGCTTAGCTTTATCTACGCCTATGCCCCAATTATCACAAATTGTAATCTGTTTAAGCAAGCCGAGTTTGTAGCCAAGCTAAAGACTGTTGCTGATAAAAGACAAGTTAGAATGGATAACCCAGTTATTAAACTCAAATCAGTTGGCCTAAACAGCTGTCTTTTATATTGGCAAAAAAAAACTTACTTGCAAATACATTTTTATATATTTTCTATAAACATTTGAGATTTATTAAAAAAGTGTCATCAACGTGACAAAGACTGAATATCTCTGAAGAGAACATTGCACTCTTTTAATTTCGTGTACGATAGTAATAATAGTAAGTTTGTTCTAGAATCTATTTTTAGATAATTACGGTTTTTTTTAGCGTATTTTGAAGCTAGGAAATGTCGTATTTATGTAGAATTTTGCTGTTGAGTGTCTCAGCATGGCCTGGAGGAATTCCGTGGCCGGTCTGGTTCGCTTTGGCAGCTCTTTATTAATAAATTGCATAATTAAGCGGCATGAATCACACAGCAGACTCGATGCGGGCGCTGGGCGATAAGATCACAGCAGCAACAGTTGCAGCAGCAGCAATTGCAGCAGCAGCAGTTGATTTAGTCTGTGGCTATGAAGAATGTCGCAATGCGCTTCAGTTTTGCTGCAGACACAGGCTGGAGACGGTGCCCGGCACACGATGCGCAAGTGGCAGGCGCGGCTGTTAAGTGCGCTTAAATACACTATTTAAAAAATACAAATACACACAATTCTCTTTCAAAAATATATATATGTGTAAATAAAGATATTGGATATATTGAAAAAATACTACAGTGGTGCCAGACACAAACAAGTGAGAACGTTGCAATCGGGTCTAAACGACAGCTCAATACTCGTGTAATACAAATGATAATAATAATAATAATAATAATAATAATAATAATAATAATAATAATAATAATAATAATAATAATAATAATAATAATAATAATAATAATAATAATAATAATAATAATAATAATAATAATAATAATAATAATAATAATAATAATAATAATAATAACAATAATAATAATTACAATAATAATAATAATAATAATAATAATAATAATAATTACAATAATAATAACATTAATAACAATAATGATAATAATAATCACAACTGACAAAAATTGACCGCTTGATTAACCGGACACAAACCCAATATACTCCTTATACATATATGAATATACCCCACTATAACGCCCCTTCCGCCCCCATATATATCATGTGACAACAAACTACTTTTTGACAAAAAAATTCAAAAAAATTTTATTATCGAAAATGAATATATTTTGAATGTGGAGTCAATAAATAGGACAAATCATGATCAAAATGCCATCAAACGTGAAAATCGGTTCACTTTTGACAAAGTTATGGGGGTTTGATAATTGGGAGCTATGGAATCTGACAACTTTACATGTCAAAATTTTTGTCGATTTTGGAATGAAATTTGACCAAAAATTTGACCCCCCCAAAATCACTATTAATGTTGTTTTTTATGCTAATTGTGACAAATAAAATCGATTAAAACAATAAATTCGCAATTCTAAATTTTGAAAAAAATTTTTTTTCCAAAATTCACAAGGGGGAGTACATGATTTTTTTACCAAAAAATTCAAAAAAATTGTATTTTCGAAAATGAATATATTTTGAATGTGGAATCAATATATAGGACAAATCATGATCAAAATGCCATCAGACGTAAAAATCGGTTCACTTCTGACAAAGTTATGGAGGTTTGATATATGGGAGCTATGGAATCTGACAAGTTTACATGTCAAAATTTTTGTCGATTTTGGGATGAAATTTGACCAAAAATTTGACCCCCCAAAATCACTTTTAATGTTGTTTTTTATGCTAATTATGACAAATAAAATCGATTAAAACTATAAATTCGCAATTCTAAATTTTGAAAAAAATTTTTTTCCAAAATTCACAAGGGGGAGTACATGATTTTTTTACCAAAAAATTCAAAAAAATTGTATTTTCGAAAATGAATTATTTTGAATGTGGAATCAATATATAGGACAAATCATGATCAAAATGCCATCAGACGTAAAAATCGGTTCACTTCTGACAAAGTTATGGAGGTTTGATATATGGGAGCTATGGAATCTGACAAGTTTACATGTCAAAATTTTTGTCGATTTTGGGATGAAATTTGACCAAAAATTTGACCCCCCAAAATCACTTTTAATGTTGTTTTTATGCTAATTATGACAAATAAAATCGATTAAAACTATAAATTCGCAATTCTAAATTTTGAAAAAAATTTTTTTCCAAATTCACAAGGGGAGTACATGATTTTTTGACCAAAAAATTCAAAAAAGTTTTATTTTCGAAAATGAATATATTTTGAATGTGGATTCAATATATAGGACAAATCATGAATAAAATGCCATCAGACGTGAAAATCGGTTCACTTTTGACAAAGTTATGGAGGTTTGATGTATGGGAGCTATGGAATCTGACAACTTTACATGTCAAAATTTTTGTCGATTTTGGGATGATTTTTGACCAAAAATTTGACCCCCCCAAAATCACTTTTAATATGGTTTTTTATGCTAATTGTGACAAATAAAATCGATTAAAACTATAAATTCGCAATTCTAAATTTTGAAAAAATTTTTTTTCCAAAATTCACAAGGGGGAGTACATGATTTTTTGACCAAAAAATTCAAAAAAGTTTTATTTTCGAAAATGAATATATTTTGAATGTGGAGTCAATATATAGGACAAATCATGAATAAAATGCCATCAGACGTGAAAATCGGTTCACTTTTGACCATTTTATGGGGGTTTGATATAATATGGGTTTGGAATCTTTTATTTAAGAACGTGAACGAGTATAACGCAGTCGGTATCGCCCGACTGCAATGTTCTTGTTTTAAATATTTTTTGATTTGATTTTTTTCATTATTTTTATTTTTCCAATTGATCTTTACAAAAAGACAAATTATTTACTCTAGCTCAAAAATTCGTGGTTGATCCGATCCAAAAATTCGCAACACTTTTTACTAGAGGTATACTTGAGTATATATTCCAAGTTTCACGTCTCCAGCTGGACGGACAAAACACGATATAAACTTTTGCGTTGAACTGCAATATTATTGCAAAATTCGGAATATTCTTGTTTATAATTTCGGAAAATTATTTGTCTATTAATATCTTTATTTGCCATTGTTAAAAATACAGTAAAATGCGAAAATAATTAAAATAATGCATAGAATAATTAAACGAAAAAATAAAATAAAATATTTGAAAAGAAGAATTAGGTGTACTATAAAAAAAAATTTAATAAAAAAAATATATAATACAAATAATAAAATATATATATTATTGATTTTTGCAGATGGCATTTACTTGTCCAGCTCGCGTCAAATGCTGGAGCCCATCATGGAGGAGACCTCCGAGGATGAGGAGCATGCGCAGAACAGTTGGAACGGCCACGAGCAACGCGGCGGCTTCTGGAGTTCCGCAGAGTCCGAAACGGGTTCGGTGATCAGAGTCGAAATTACCAAAGGTAAATGCAATTTTCAAAAAAAAAAAACAGATAAGAAAAATTGAAATTAAAAAACGTTCTTCTCACAGATATCGACGCCATATCCGAACGGGACTTTGCCTGTCCGCCGAAGCGTGCGCGCCGCTCGCAGGAGGAGCTGCACAGTCTGGAGGATGTGGTGCAGCTGCGTCGACCGCCGCCGCCGCGCTACGACGCGGATGCGGCGCACAACAGTCTGGAGCGGTTTCTGGCGCTGGAGGCGTGCTCGCGGGACAGCTACGGCAGCCAGGGTCAGCGTAGCAGCACCGGCTCCGTTCGCCGGAACTTTGAGGATTACTATTCGGACAACGATTCGTATCAGTCGCTGTCGCGCAGCTCGTCGCTGGTGCAGTTCGAGTCGCTGGAGCGGCAATTGACGCTGCAGGAGCAGCACCAGAGCATGAGCAGTCTGGGCAACAGTTCGCCATCGCTGCTCAGCTGCGAGACAATGGCCAGCAGCAGCAGCAGCAGCAGCAACCACAACAACAACAACAGCAACAGCAACAACAGCAGCGCCGGCGGCAGCCACAGCAATCCGGACAGTCGTCGCGGCTCGGCGACGTCGCTGCTGAAGCGGTACGAGTCGAGCGACGGACGACTGCATCAGACGTACTTTGAGCTGCACAAACTGGACTTTGAGGAGCAGCAGCGCGAGCTGTTCGGCGCCTGCAAGAGCCTCCACCAAGCGGAACTGAAGTCGGACTCAGAATCGAGCAGCAGCTCGTCCAGCAGCGACAGCAGCGGCCACAGCCTGCTCAGCGCCTGTCCGGGCAAGCAAGATGCGGCCGGAGCACGGCGATTGCCGCTGAATTCGGCGGAGAATTTATCCGAAGATTCCGGCTACTGTGAGCCGAGCACATTGCGGCGGGCCAAATCGAAGAGCATACCAAAGAATTTCGATAAACTGTGCGAGGAGGAGGAGATGCTCGAGGAGCTGATGCTGCTGGAGCACGAGACGGCAGCAGACGCACATTCCAAAAACTCCAATGATTTGTGTCAGACAAAAATAGAGCAACAGCCGGAGGAGAAGCCAGCAACAGCAGCAGCAGCAAGCAACAACAGCAGCAACAACAGCAGCAACAGTCGTCGTTGTCTGCTCTCCAACATCATCTATAAATAGCAGCGAGAGAGAATCCCATTCGCCATCGTTGTCGCCGTCGCCGTCGCCGTCGCCCAGTTCAGCGGCATCGAGCACATCGTCCGCCGCCTCGTTCACTTGGCTGCGGAACAGTTTGCCCGATATACGCGAGCCGCGAGGTTCTTCGCCCAAATATTTAACGGACAACAACAGCTACGTGCTGGCCAACAACAACAGCAACAACAACAACAACAAGAGCAGCAGCAGCAGCAGCTCCTCAGCCGAATGCTCGCCTGTGCTGTCACGCGGATCAGCGAACGCCACAAGCAACGCCGGCAGCGTTCCCAACGAGCTGCAGCAGCTGGGAAAACGACGACGACCACGTCGCCAACAACAACACAGCAGCAACATCGCTATAGCAGCGACGGGCACAGCTCTAGCGAGGATTTGGATAGCTTCGATAGCAACAGTTTGCCGCGCATGCGACGCAGCTGCAGCTGGAGCGATCGCTGTGGACTGAGCGGAACGGGCGCAGCTTCCGGTTCCGGTTACCTGAATGCCAGCTATCAGAATCTGACACTGCTAGACTATACGGATCGCACCGACAACTGCAAGCGCAGCGGTTTGGAGATGGCACAGCGTAAACGCATCGTTTCTGGCGAGGATTACGAGCAGCTCATCTGCAAGGGCAACTTTTTGCTGGACGAGCTGAGCCAAATCTATGACAAAAACGCCTCCATATTGAATGATAAAACGGCCGAGCAGGAACTGGCGCTGGAGCCGTCTGTTCCGGTGGAGCAGTCCGCTCTGGAGGAGCCAGCGCCGCCTCAAGTGCAACATGTGCAGCTGACCATAAGAAAGCCGCCGGCGCGCCAGAAGCGCCACATTGCGAGCAAGGAGGACAACGTGGATCAGGAGGAGCAGCCAACAACAGCAGCAACATCCTCCAATCAGGCCACCGTCATGAGTTTTAGCAGCTTTGGCAAGACCTTCGATCAGGATCCCACGAATTTGCGCACCTCCTACGCCCAATCTTTGGAGCAGTGTCATTTCGAGCTTTCGCCCAAGGAGCGAGCAGCGCCGCCGACGCCGGCAGCGACGCGTGCGCTGCCGAAGCGACGCTTTCAGAGCACGACAGCAAAGCAGCGCAGCCTGGTGAGCAGCACGCCCAATTTGTCGGCGTTCGATGGCGGACGTGAGGCGGAGACGGAGGATGACATCTATGTGAGCAGTGCGCACAATTCGATGCATCGGCTGCCGCAGACGCCGACGCAGCCGAAGCCGTTGGGCATTTTATTGCCGGCTGGTTCGCGTAATTCGTTTAGCAAGGAGGTGAGTTTCTGTCCGGTGGTGAGTAAATATTGCTGGCAGGAGCAGTCGTCGGAGGAGCCGCAGGAGGAGCACAGCAGCGATGAGGAGCAGCTGGATGAATCAGAGGAGGAGCTGTTGGATAACAACGATGCCACTGTTATTTATAACACCAAAGAGAACGAATACATCGCGGCCCGCTACAACGAAGAACAGCAGCTAAGAGCAACCGAACAACAGCAAAGAGAACCGGAGAGCGATGAGCGCACGATCGACGATAAGAGCAATGAGAGCGATGAAAACAACGAAAACATCGCCGCTGCTTGCATGGAAACGAAAGAGCAGCCGCAGCAGCAGCAACAAACATCGCCGCAGCCGGTTTCAGTGCCAAGCGTCGCTGCCGCTGCCTCTGCTGTCAGTCTTGAAACGAGCGTCGTCGCGAGCTCATCGTCCGCGCTTATTCACCCAGTGCCGCCCACACGACCATTAAGCCTGCATTTGCCAATACTCAGTGAACCGCCCACAAATCGCGCTCATCACATACTCTACGCCTCGCAGCAGCTGCTGCAGCGTTACGATACGGACATCGACAACGGCAACAACAACAACAACAATAACAATAACATGTCCCGCTCACAGTCCGTTCAGCCCGTGGCGTCTTTGGCCAGCGCCAACAACAACGAATCGCCGATAAAACAGCGTGCAAATAAAACCGATGAAAAGCATCCCAGCTCAAAAAGTTTTCTATCGCGCTTTGCGCACGGCTTGCGCTTCTCGCTGCGTCGCAAGAAGAAGCAGCAACAACAGCAACAACAGCAACAACAACAACAACAGAGCAACAACTCGAATGTTGGCCTAAAACAGGCAAGCAATGGTAAAAGCCAGGATTTCATTTATATACCGCTCAAGCCGCCGCGCAGCAATCTCGACGACAGCAATGCCGCAGTTACAACAACAACAACAACAGCAGCAACAGCAGCAGCAACAGCTGAGTTGCAGCCAAAAACGTCCACACTGCAAAAGTTGGTAACTGGTAAACCCCCGCTGCCCAAATTGCCGCCACGGCAGGCGCATGCGTTGAGCGCGTCCAGTGCTGCCCAGTCACCTGGAAGGGCCAGTGCTGCCCAGGCGAGCGATGCTCTCTTGGCAGCGGAACGTGCCCAATATGCGGCATTCGTCGAACAGTTGACGGCGGGCCAGCTACGCGAAATGTCGCTAACGTCAGCGGAAACAGCGGAAACGCGCACCGGCCGCGAGGAACGTATTACGGAATCGCCGTCGCGCGCCTCCGTCGCGCAAAAGACGCAAATGTTCAATCAGCTGGCGCGTCCGTTAACCATGGTGACAGCTGTGCCGGTGGCGGTGTCGCCGCTCGACAACACCGGCAAACTGGGCCTCATCGAGACCAATTTGGACACACACGAAACGGTTATATCGGGCAAGACCCGTTCGCTGATGGACATCACGTGCAATCCCACCAAGCGGTATCTGGTGAAGCGCCTCAATGTGACCAGCGCCGCCTACGATATGCCCGACCACGACGCCGACCACGATGGCGATCCCAATCTGGATGACGAACCCGGCCATGGGCAGTGCATTAAGACATCCAATCAGCCGGGCGGCGTTCAAATTGCCTCCGTGCGAAGGCCACACAAGAGCATGGAATTTCTGTTGGATAAGGAGAATCAAAAGAATGTTTTGGTGAGTCCCAACAAAATGATAACAATAGATGAGAGAAATCATATAAAAAAAATTATATTTATATATATACGTACATATATACACTCCCCCTTTGGGCTGGCTGGCCAAAAACTACTTGCACATAGTTTTTATGGCTTTTGTCTCGGGCAGCGTCAGCAACCCCTCTTTTTATGCCCTGAGCTGGCTACTCTATGTGGCCAATACGCAAAACAGGGTCAGTTCACTATGTGACACAATTGGACATCAATTTAGTGCATTAAATATGTAATTTTATTCGATACAGTAACAGTTAGTTTCAATTTTCTTGTTTATTGAACTTGGTTTCAAAAAACATAAAATTTTAATTATCTGAAAATTAATTAATAATAAATAATAGAAAAGTTTTCTTTTTGGTAAAGTTAAAATTATTTTATTTATTATTTATTCAATTTGTATATTGATCACACACAATTTTGGCTATATACAAACACTTCTAGAATAAAGAAAGAAAATTCATTATTTTTTTTTAAATTTATAATTTAATTGTCAAGTTTGTGGAAAACTAAACTGAAACTTAACATGCATATTTGTCATATTTGCATTTTATCCTTAATTATAAAAGTATATTTTGTTACAATTTTTACAATTAGTAAAAAATATCTATGTAGAGAGCATTTAAGCTTCGGTGCAACTTTCTATTTAACGCCCTTTTGTCTGTTATCATTGTCTTCTTTTGCGTTTTGTGCTAGTTTCACTCGATGTGCAAATTATGCATACGACGTGATTTTCATTCATTTCGCTCTCTGCTTCTATTCTCACTCTCAGCCTCTCTCTCTCTTGTGCTCTGCTTCCTTTCGCTCCATTTCTCACATTTACACTTGAACGCAGCTTTGATCTTCCTTATGGCTCTTAATTGATTTCGGCAGTCAGTTTTACGCTTCGCACCGGCACTCGTGACACTCCCATTTCTGCCCGACGCCCCCGCTGCCAACGCACTCGCGCGTAACAGACAATAACTGTGAATTTTGTGTGTCATTTTTTTGCCTTTCCTTCTTTCTTTCTTTACGCTTTTCGCCTGCTTAGTCCAGACTCTCGGTAATGCGTGCTGCATTAACATTAGCATTAACAATTTTCGTATCCTTTTCACCCACAATTCGCACCCTAATCGGCTTTGGCGCATGAACGCGTTTTAAAACGCGCACAAAACGCGTTGTGTTTTCTGTTATTTTTTTGTCGCATTATGATTTATTAGGTATTTAAGTATGTTGTGCATGTGTGTGTGTGTGTGTATACCCTTTATTATCCTTGGGCTCCACTCATAAATTGATGCATTAGCCTTTGTTATCGTTGTTGTTTCTATTGTTATTTTCTCGCCTCGCATTTTCTCTTCATTATCATTTTCTCAGCTGACGCATTTTTATGGCTCTCCTACAAATTACGAGCAATTTAATGTCATCTTCCAGCGAGACAATGACCACTTGACCTTAGGTTATATAATATGTGCACACATACAAATACACACATACACATACATACAATAAACCGCTATCCCTGACCACACCACCCTCCCCACAAGTTCACAATTTACTTGGCTTCTGTTTGTAGTTTTTGTTTTTGCAGCTTTTTGGCTTGGCACATTTTGGTCTACACAACAATTTTTTTCTCATTATGTTAATCAAGTCGTTGCTTGTCTCGAGGACAAAACAAAATAGTTGACCCAAAAGTTCGCACAATTTGTAATATTTCATCTGTTGATGAGATTTCTACAACTGGTACCTTTTTTAACAGTGTGCACTTTATTTTAAACTTTAGTGTCCAAATTGTATTAGGAAATTTTCAAAATTTATACAAGGGTATTACAGTGTACACTTAATTTTAGAAACCAGTGTACTGCTTAATGCTAGGACTTTGCTTAGCAGTGTGCACTCTTTTTCAGACGACAGTGTGCAACTTAAGCTGGGAAATTTCGATTCAATGGCCTTGCTTAACAGCTTTAAGGTTTATTTAAGACGCCAGTGTTAATAAACATTCGAAATAACAATAATAAAATAAATAGGCATTTAAAAAAAAATAATATAATTGATTTTGCTTGTTAGACTTTTGTTGCCTTTTGATAACGATAATACAAATATAATATCTTATCAGAAGTACACTTTTAGAGTATTTATGATTTATTTTGGTATATAAATACTTAATTGTATACAAGATATTATAGGGTATCATATCTATATAAAATATATTATTGCAGTATTAAAAGGCGAAATTCAAATTTCAAATTTTCAGAGTTTCGCAGTAATTTTTTGTATTTGGTTCAACCAAAAATTATGAAAACTTATATAAATAGACTGAATTTGAAATTATTCATAAGATGACTCAAAATCCAACGCCAACGTTGAAAGAATGCAGTAAGCGAAATATATTAAAAAGTCTGAAGAGTTTTCGCTATGTTTTGTTTTTGTTTTTTTAAATACATACACATATACATATACGTGACTATATACAGCGCTGACACGAAAATTAGCAATATATATATATATATAGCAATATCTTATTTAAAGCAATTTGAAACATATTTGCAATCCTAAAAAATTCTGCTTATTTTGTTCAAATTCAGCTCATTTTCTACATTAGACTTTAGCTTGAAACGTATTCCGATATTAAGAAAAAATTTCTTTTAATTGTATTTGTTTAAAATTTAGTAGAAAAATTTCATCTATTAATTTTGATTAAATTTTATGTTTGAGGTTGGGCTTTTAATATTAACTATTGATAAATCTTGTTTAAAATTATTAAATTATATTTTAAGTTAAACCCCAAAACAAAAACCCACAAAAATTTTATACAAGATTTGTTGATTTATTTATATATAGTTTTTTTTAATTCTTAAAACTATGAAGCTTCTTTTAATGGATTAGTTTTTTAAAGGTCATCAAAGTTTCGTCACGCCCCATTTACATATTTTTTTTCAATTCTTTTTCACGCGATAAAAAAATGCTATAAAGCTGCGCCCTTTTTCGGCGTCGTTTCGTCTATTTCTTGTGCTCAAGTCCCACGTTTGGCTGCAGCCAAAACTTTCGCCCTGATTTCCGCTAAAAATTTAGCTACTTTTGTGTGTGCACAAGTATTTGAGTATGTGTGCAAGTATGTATTAAGTACGTGTGTTGTATTACTTGTTGTTGTTGTTGTCGGCGCGCTCAACTGTTGTCATGTGGAATAATAATGTAAGAAGAAAACAAAAAAATTACAAAATAATTGCATGAAAAAGAAAGCACCGCATAGAAATTATGTTGCCCACAGCATACCGATGAAAAACTTAATTAAAAATATACACACAATTTTTTTTTATTTATTGTCGCTTGGCTTGTAATGTAAACAAATTACAGTTCTTGATAAGAGTCAGCTCGAAAATTGTTTTTAATCCAACAAAAGAAAAGCACGCCAGATTTATAATTTTCTTGTTGTTTTTTTGGTCACTGTGCTTGTTTATTACCTTCTTCAAGTTGAGTGCTTACTGCTTCTTTCTATACACATTTATTTGCTTATCTTTCCTTTTGCCTGATAATACACAAAACAAAAGCCGAAAGAAACTACAAGAACGTAAACATACAACTACAACTACTTCCCACCTCCACCCCACACTTCAGCCAAATAATTATTTAGTGCGTGCCCAACGGTCTTTCAATTGTTCGTTGCGCGCTTTAATTTCGTTTTCATCAAATATTTGTTGTTAACATTCTCATTCAGCACTTGTAAATATTGAAGGCGAAGGTAAAACCAACGACGCACACACGCACACACCCACACATAAGCATATAAAAACATCGCACACGGCGCTTGGCGGCCTGCCAGTCAGAGCGAGCATTGCACAGGCTGCTCTCTCTTTTGCTTTTGCAGAGCGTCTAATTAACAGTTGCTGTAATTACATTGCTGTGTGCTGTTAAACTAACATGATCAGTACATAAACACTGCAGGCTGTTGTTCTTGCTGTTGCCGTTCTACCTGTTCCTAGTTACATAATCTGCTCATAGAACTTATACCTGTCTCCTCCTGTTATCGCACTGTTGCTGTAAACGGGAACTCTTTCTGTTACATTATTATTTTACTCTTAACTCGGCTCTCCTGCTAACAACTCTCTTTTGCGCTCTTTGCTGCACCTAGTGACAGCTGTTGCTGCATTGATCTTGCTGTATTTTTTACCTGTTTCTTTTGCCCACACAATGACAATGGCTTATCTATGCTCACATTTTGCCATTTTTGGTTTCAATTTGTTCCGTTTCAACGATTGCATCTCTATCATTAGCAGCTATCTCGCTCTCTTGTCCACTCTCTCCTGCACACACACACACACACGCACAACTCTTGCCTAAAATGTCAAAACAAACGCGACAAAAATAGCGAAAAATGCAACTTGCTTTTTTCATAGCTACGGAAAAAGTCAAATTCAGACATTCGCAGAAAAATAAACCGCTTTCTTTTAAATAGTCGACAAATTCCGCAACTGCACAAATGATTTTTTCAAGTAATTAAAATACTTCAATACTTAGTGCTTAGCTGAGCTCATTGCTTAAGCATTTCATCAGTGTCTCACACGTTGGTTGTAATAATTTATTCAAATTAAAACGGCGTTTTGTCTGCCTTGAAATTGCGCCTTGTGCCGGCGCTACAGTGGCTTCCCACACAGTGGGCACGCCTCGGCGAAAGTAGTGCGCATCAGGGCAGGAAATTTAATTAATTTGAGTTTATTTACTTAGCAAGGTTTTTTTTGTTTTTTTGTTTTTTTTTTTGCTTAAAAGTTTTGTTTGTGCTTTGTGCGGCAGAAAACTGGCTGGCCACAATTTATTTTTCACACGCTCTTAATTTCGCTAGCATTTTTTTCGCAGCGTGTAATTTTCATTTTTGCGTAAACATACGAAATTGAGAAACCCTGAAACGGACAGACAAAAGTTTATCTTTCATTCCGCACCTTTTCTTTTTTTTTTTGTTATTTCCTTCAACTGATAAACGCAAATCAATTTGTTTTTCTTCGCTGTGTTATTGTGATTGTTATTGTATGGGAAACGTGTGGGCGCCTTTCCTCGTGTTTTCCGTGTGGGCAGCTCCAAAGGTGCAGCTGAACTGAAACAACAATTGCTGGAAATTTGTAGCATCGAATTGATGAGTCTCTTAATTTTAATTACTCTCATGTCGTGAGCTAATTCAACTGGGCCAAGTGCATATATCATCATAAATTAACTTTATTATATAGTTTTTAACTTTGGATTTTTTGTTGTAATTGTATTCTGCTGCTTAAAGTATCATTAACACACTTTTAGAAAACTCAAATTTAGTTTATTTTTTAACACTTTTTGTGAATTTATTTCAACCAATTTTACTGAATTTTTAGAAAAATTATCTATAATATTTTTAACAAAATCTAAATTGTCAAATTTTCAAATTTAAAAAAAATATATAAATATCTTTATTTATATAATTTAAGATAGAAGATAAGTTGATATTTCTGTTTTATAAAAAAAACATTATAGCTTTAGTTTTCTATAGCTTTAAATAACTTTAATTGTGGCAGAGAAATCAGACAAAAATATATAAATTTATTTTCTTGCTTTATGTTTATGGGCAATATTTCTTCTCCATTTTTTTTTGGCGTCTGTTTGCTTTTGGCTATTTGATTCACACCTAAAATGGCGGCTATAATTTTTTTGGCAAATATACTTTTTTTTTGCGTACTTGCTTATTTAATTCTACGCTAAAAGTCGTATCGATTTTCGACTTGGCCCAAAATATGATCCACTTTCAAGCAGGTCGTCAGCTGACACTTTCTACGAGCAGACATTGACTCATCAGCTTTTCATATATATATATTCGGAATATAAAAAATAAATATGTATATATTTTGTTGTATTTTTTATGAACTCAGCCAAATGATTTTTAACATTTTTACGCAGTTTGTTGCAACTTTTCACGATCTGTTAATTTTTGTGGTTAAGAAAAGTGGCAACAACAATATTAATGTTTATACTGTATTTTGTGAAATGAACTTGCATCTAAAAATAATAACAACCGCCTCCCAATGTGAAAAACATTTTGCACATGCCATAAAATCTCTAATAAAGAACCAAAAAAAAAACAAGAATAATAATAATATGTGGCTTTTTCGAGTTTTGTATATGCAAGAATTTTAAGCTGGTTGCAGCTTGTTTTTGTTTATGGCCTTTTGAAATTGAATTTCTTTTTTAAACTTTTTTTTTTGTTTAACAAACGCTCAATCGCCAGCCAAGTGGCGATTCTTTCGAGACTTGTTGTTCAACTATTTTTAGGTATTTGTCTATATTAAAAAAATTTTGATAAATTATTTGCACGATGCCAGCTGTGTTTACTTGTATGTTTGCAGACAACTAACAAAGAGCTTATGATTCACATATGTAGTTGTTGTGATCCAACTAATCTAATATGGATATATATATATAGAGTAATAAGTCCCCCCATGGCGCTGAGTAATTTATGAGTTCGCGACAACAACATTCCAACGTCTGTCTGTCTGTCACTGTCCGCAGATGATCCATAAAACTGAAAATATACTTATGCAATGCTGCAACGATAGCCAATTAAAAGCTGGAAAATAAGCGAGTGCGCGACTCTTAAATTCTCTCGGTGACACATAAAATAGAAACCCTTTAAAGCCGTTAACTTGAAGTGGCACAAAAGCCCCCGTCAAGATATGCGGAAGTTGCAGTTGCACAACAAAATGCTTCAAAAAATAAAAAAAAAAGCAAACTCGAGCAAAAGGTTAAAGGACTTTATTATGTCGCGCACACTGCAGAATTGGAACGAGGGTGGCCCAGACTGAAGCCTTCAAAAGGATGTGTCGTCTAGTGGCCTTTAAAGGCGAAAGGGTCTAAGGAGCAGCAAACTGCAGAGAGACAAAGATAGCAACAGAGACCAACAGCGGTTTTAATTGTGTCTCAAAATGTTGGCTTAATCTTAAATTGTTGAAATACAGAAAAAATGACAACTTTAGGCGAGAATTGGCCAAATTTAGCAGAAATTAGGAAAATAAAAAAGTTTCATGCAAAATTCCATCAATATTATTTTTTCAGTTGTATAAAAGTTTTAATATCCCGTTAAAGCATTTTAGAGTATAAAATAATGAATTTTAAAAAATTAATCTCCACCATTATAGTAAACACCTAATATAATGAATATAATAGCTTGAATAACAGTTAATTGAACATTACACAATGGGCGAAATGTCGATTTTGTTAGTTAGAATAGTTAGAAAAACAATTGATTAAAAAATTTTTAAATTCTTATTTAGCTCTATAAATATTAAACTTAAATTTTGCCTAGTGTACATTGGCTACATAACTAAAAATGAATTATTTAAAAAATCTGAAAATAATTTTTTTAATTTACTAATTATTGTAATAGATTCGTTAACAGATTCCACTTCAAGAATGGATTATAAATAAACATTACTATTCATTAGTTATTGAACAGTTCACATAACCGTTTATACAAAAATGTTGTTTATTATTATAGTATATTTTAATTGAAAGAATTAATACAAATTTTCTAGTATAACACTTTGTCGAACAGTAAAAAATGATAATCACTTAAATAGCGCTTAATGAAACAATGCCAGCAAACATTCCAATAGAACAGTGATCTCATCCCAAACACAGAAACTGTAATTCATTGAGAGCTAAAAGATGATGATTATTCAGTTATTGTTCAGCCAAAGAATCAGCATTGTTTATTATCTTATGCAGAGGTCTTTGAACTTGCCCTGATCGTTGCAGTATAGCACAATAAATATTGGTACAAAAAAGCTTCAAGAATCCACTTCAAAGTATTTTGCACTCTTCGGTTTGCTTCCACATCTTTTGCACTTATCTATCAACTGTTTCGTTTATGGCCAAAGTTGTTATTCGACGCGGTTTTGGAGGCCCCCGCATCGCATACGCAGACACAAAAAATTTAACAGTTTATTTGGCCAAGACTGGCAGGCGGCTGATTTGAATTTGGCAAGCCACGAACTGGGTTAACACTTGTGTGTGGGCCAATGGCAAGCAAATGTAGTTAACAGACAAAACGTTCAAGGCTAACAAAACTGTGCCCAATCTGACTTCAAAATTACACAAAACAGTGTCAGCTGCGCCGCACCCCCTTTCCGATAAGCGCTTAACAAAAAATGCACACCTGCCTTAAACCGAGCTGCGTGAACAGCAGGCGGCCCATAGTTCAAATCGGACACCCTCAAAAAAAACAACAACAACAACAAGAAACGAGACAGCAACAGGGAAACAACACATTCGGGGCAAACAAATAACGCGCACTTCCTTTTCCGTCGCCGTTGCTACCGCTATGCGTTTTTCCCCCGTCAACTTGATTGCATTCCAAAAATAGTCGCATATACACTTTGCCAGCGTTGTTGAAATTTTCGTATAAATCACATTTTAATGTGCCGCATCTTTCACTACAAAATTCTCCCGCATATATGTTTACCTTTCAGTTCTCGTTGTGCCATATGTTGAGAGAGAAAAAAATGGGGAAAAAGAAGAGAGAGACCTAAAAATCTGTATAGTTATGTAAAATATATGCAAGCATTTACCCAATTATGCATGCCCCTAGTTCTATCTCTCTCTCTGTGTTTCTTTCTCTATCTAAATTTCATGGTATTCTGTTTGCCTGCTTCTGCTGAAGGGTATTTCTTATCTTTGAATGGGTTTGCTCAGTTTTGCTAGCCCAAAAAAAAAGGCCAAACGCGTGACAGCCAATTCATCAAATAGCTGTTAAAAAATATTTGAAATTGTTCATCAACTAGTCTGGTTTGGTCTTTGAAATTAAAATAATTAAATTAAAATAAATTATACTTTTTACTCCTGAGTTTAAACGATGCGTGTTTTAAGTCACAAATTGCATTCAAGGTTATATATTTTCCGATTAACTTTTGTAATTGTAATAAATAAATAATACTTTTAGCTTCTTAAAAAATCTTTATATTTAATTAAAAGTAATTGAAAAGTATTTTTTATTCTTAAAAAATACATATTTCCTTTACTTCTGACTTCTGTCAATATTCTACATATTTCAATTATTGCAAATTATTTTTTCTAAATCAAACCTTCAATTAGCATTATTAGATTTTAAGCTTTCTTTATCCATAGCAACATTCTTGTTGTTGCTCTCTCCTTCATCATCATTTGACATTCAGTTTACATATATTCTATATTCTATATTATATTGTATTTGTTGCCACCTCTTTCGCGACCCCTCTTTTGCACTCGAGCAATTCCAGCCACGTTGCCAGCATTTCCTATGGGGTTTATTTTCAGTGACATATGCAAATGAAAATGACATTTTCTGGTCCGCCTCCTTCTGCACCTCCTGAGGATACCCCCTCCCCCTCAGAACGCAGCTTTAAAAGGTCAGTTTATGTGGCGCACTCTATGCGATTACAGCTGGTAGATTGCTGCTCCTTTGGGTAGAATAGGGGAATACATTCAGTCAACCGAAATAAAATATATAAATTATTTGTAGGTGGAGGTTACACATGTGTTTGTGTGTGTGTGTGTGTGTGTACAATATGTATATAGTCAGGGTCGCTCATTAGCCAGGAAAAGATATCAACTTCAGTTTCAGCGTAGCGTGAAATGCATTTGATAAATGCGTGGCACGTGGCACGTCGAAAACATTTACAGTTGCCGCAGTTTGAAACGCTGTCAGAACTTCCATTGCTTAGCTAACCAATTTGGTTGCCATTTGTGTTTCGCATTTGATTACGGCTCTTTTTGGCTTTGCCTATTTCTGAGCCCGGCCATAATCAGAGCCGGGGCCATCGCATTTACTTGGCTGTCATCGAACATAAGCAGCCAGCGAGTGGCATGAAAATGGCCCTTGGCTGAAAAGCCACTTCACAGGGACAGAACACAGACAGACAGACAGACAGACAGACAGACAGACAGACAGATAGTCAATTGTCTGCCTGTCTGTCCCATCATTTGCGTTCTTTTTGCCCCTGTCATAATTACATGACATGCCCGCCTAATTGCAATCAACAGGAAGCATAAAAATGCACAGATGCAGTTATGGCTGCCATATACGATAGCTAACTGCTCATAATTATAGTCAGAACTTGGTTTACCCTAAAAAACACAAGGTAGATTAGCTTTGGCTAAACGTTTGCAACAGTCAAAAGGGTTAACAAAATCAAATTAAGCAGAAACCGTAAATGAACACATTTGAAATCATACTTGTAAGTTGATGTCAAATAAAATAAGCCTTAACAACAAGTTGACTTAGTGAGTTCATTAATTGTATAAAAGAAATAATGATTATCTTTTTGCCAACTAATTAGAAGAACTGATTGCTTCGTTTTGACAAGCACATCAGTCAATGACACTAATAACATGAAACTGTGAAGAAACAAACTGGTAAAACTTGACAAGCAGATCTGACAACAGAATCAAATAGATTTTGACAGCATATAAAAGTCTATGTTAACTTAGTTAGGAGCATTACTTAAAGATAAATTGTCATTAAGCTGAGTTTTGGTAAAAGAAGCAAATGATGGCAATAAAAGATATTTTATTTTATTTATTTTTTGTCATAAATGCTGCTCAAGAAATTAGAATTAAAGAGTTTTCATATAAACATTAAACATTTAGTAAATATTTTTAGTTTTAGAAATCATTTTGTAAAAACGAAATACTTGCTTTATTTATTATCAATGAAATTGATAAGTTTTTAATAGAACTCAAAATGTAACTAATATTAAATTTTAAAAAGACCTATAAAATTTCTAATATACATTAAAGTTGATTTTATGTGTTTTTTATGTTGATTATTATTAATATTATTATTTACGCCTTCTTTCTTCCTTTTTTAATCTCCTCTAAAAACTATATTTTAGCTAATCAAATGCAACCAATTTTTTAAGCTCTCAACTTCCGCTTCCGTTTTAATTTATTTATTATGATTTTTTTTTGTTTTTTGTTTACGTCATCTTCAATGTAAATCGCGATTCGAGGGTTGAGTTCTTTTTGGTTGTTTCTTTCAGGGTTGTTGCCGTGCAACAATCAATAACAAACCTTTTTGTTAGCCTGCCATGGGCAACTGAGTTGGCACAGCTCAACAGTTTGTCAATCCATCAAGCAAACAGTCCTGAACACCCCATTGGATGTGTCACTGACCTCCAGTTCAGGCTGACCACAGACATTAGTGCACCCGGTTGCCCTGTTGCTGCTGGTCAGTCAGGTGTTCCCCCGTGCTCCGTGACCTGTGTCACCGATGCAGTCCAGTCAGGCATAATTCTTCTGTTGTTTTTTCTCGTTGCTTAAATTGTTGCTAGAATGTTACAAATTGTGTTTTAAAAGGGTTGCATTTTCAACCAAATTAAACTTGTGGTTCGTTCAGGCGAGTTGGTTGAACGTGTTTATTGGTGGTTGATTGTTGTAGATATAATCTACAAATGAAAATTTATATATATATTCGTGCAGGTTGCATAGTGATAGTTCTCTACGTTGCAAGCTAATCAAGTTAGATAAAAGTAAAAAAAAACCAAACATGATTTTTTACTTAGTTTTCTGGAATTTCCGCGTTTCACTCTAGACAAGCGCCTTTGCTGTGTAGTTTTTTTTTTATTAGTGCTGTATTTACGTGACTTTTTAGTATTTCTAAATGGTTTTATAATGTATTATTGAATTCATAAGTATTATTTTATTTGTTTCATAAATAGCACTTGCGGTTAATAGTTATTGTTTTACAATTAATTACTGCACTTTTTATTACATTTTTACTGCATATTCGTAAATTAAGTAAATATCATAAATATATAAATATATACTAATTTTTTTTAAATATATGTAAATATTTTTATATAATTTTTTTACGACGTAATCGTCTAGTTAGAATAGCAATTTATTTATTTTCAAATTTATTGATCGATCCAAATTTCAAAAATCCATTTATTAAAAATTTATGAAAATTAAATATATAAATATAAAAGCTCTAGATTTGTAATATCTGGTAAAAACTTAAAGCAAAGTATTCTTTGTGTAATTAAAAAATATTATCTATGAATCAATTTAGTTCTATGAAATCAGAGATTTTCTATATAGTTTTCAACAACTAATCCGCACTTCTATCACAGTTGTGTTGATTGTTTTGTCTATCTGACAATCAATAAACAATCGCTTGCAGAGTCTCGTTGACCTCGTTACTTGATGATTGTTCGCCCCACATTTGCACTTAGTACTACTTAGTAACTTAGTGGCCCATATTACGCATACGCGGCGTTGACCCAATGCCATTTGCCCAACTGGTTTCAACTGCTGTTGCTTTCAATTGCGCAAATTATTTTATACACAGATATGCGACTGGCATATATATATATGCATATATCAAGAGATACATCCGTTGCCCAAATAACACGCCATGTCGGATTTAATTCACATTGATTTCCCTGCGCCTCCAGCCTCAGCTCCAGTTCCAGCTGTGGCATATGCCATATAAATAGATCATCTATCACCGCATTGCTGGACAAATTAAGGTGTTCGGCCAGCGGAACAGACTGTCAAATATGAACAAAATATATACACAAAAAGCTGGCAAGGTCGGGCTTACAAATAGTGAGTCTGCCCCAATCTATCTCTATCTGGATGATTGATGACAATCAAATATTTGTGCTCATGCAATTGAATCACGGACTTTGCCTAGTTCATAAAATTGGCAATTTGTGTTTGCGTTTGTTGTTTATATAAAATCAAAAGGCGCGCTAAAATTATTGCATATTTATTTATAAAACGCTTAGCATTAACTTTTGCTCTTTGTAAACAACTTTGTTTTTAGGCGACTGACTGCTATTTTTTTGTTGTATATTCTATATAGTTTCGTGTCTATATGTGTTTTTTTGTATTGTAATAGAACTCGTTTATTGAAATTCCAGTCGCGTCTGCGGCGTTATGTGATATCACTGAGTCAGACTTACGCAATGTTTTGGCTTTTGATAAATATATAAGAACACTCGTGAGAGGGTCGCTCAAAAGATAAGAAACTAATATATAAATATGACTGCCATTTGTACTTCTGTTAATATGAAATATTTATAATTTAGAAAACAAATTGATTTTATTTTGTTGGACACAATTTTATTGCATTTATATTTAATATATTATTGTTTAATGATGAATTTACAGTCATATTAGAAATATAGTGATATCATTATCAAGTCCAAAAGAAAAGGACAATAATTATTTAATTGCAATTATATTTAAATTGGGCTTTGCACTAAATTATATGTAATTATAAAAGACAAATAGATAATACTAAAAAGTATATATATATAATGTTTCTTAAACTTCTAAGCCCACCCTCGCTACTATATGTATAGCTGGAGTTGTTTGCTTAGCTGATGTCAGCAATTAGCTTGATTAACGCCGATGCTTATGCAATTAAATTCAATTGCTTAAGTTGCCAGAAAATTATGCAAAACGCACTTTTCACCTCGACAGCCGCTGAGTCAGCCCCACTGGCGGCCCAGTTTCGTTGAGAAATCCCAGATAAATTAGTAGTGTACGGCCACTATTCACATTGTTGGCAAATGTTAAATGGCTACGAACTCCCACTGACCGAGTGCGCCCGTTGGGCGCATCTTTGCTGTCTGCCAAGCTGCCGCATGCCACGAATTTTTAGTGCTGCTGCTGAGTTGCCACCTTTTTGTTTTTAGTTTTAATCTCGTTGTTTCAAAGTTAATTGTACAGCAGTTTTTTCATATTGGCCCGTTGCCCGTCTAACAACAACAAAAGCCGCACAAAATTTAATTAAATTAAAGGCAAATTGCATTTTCGCGCAACTCGGCTCGCGTAACACAATTCATTTTCATTTGTGTTGCGGGCTTTGTGTTTTTTTTTCGCACATGAAATTCTGTGGCGGCGCTTGCATAAAACTGGCGATAGATAGTTGCCATAACCGCTGCATAATTAAAGCTTATTCAAAGCTTATTAAAACTGCCCAGTTGTGACTTAATTAGTGCTCCCTCGCTGGCAAAACGTGGATTATGTTACATTTCGCATGAAAATCATAATTTCGATATAACTCGTGGCGATTTAAGCACTGGATTTAAATTTGAGCGAACTTTAGAATTGTATTTAAAGTAACGCCCTTCTATGCGATTTTCAGTTTTATTTTATACGATTAGAGAATCAAAAATAATAATATATGCAATTATTGGAATTAAACTATACATTTTTGATCTTAATCATCAAATTTAAGGTATTATTTCATGTCATGAAAATCTTATGAAAAAGCGCCACTCATGAGTAACAAAGAGGGTGTTTCAAAGCAATGTCAGCTGTAAAAATCTTATCAGACGAGTTCTCAACAAGCAGCCAGCAAATATTCTTACAACTTTTATTTATATTAATTTATATTAATTAACTTAAACTTTAGTAAGAATAAATTTTAAAAGTTTTGTTTTTTAATACAATGGCAAATTGTTTGTAAAACATTTTGCGTACTAATTTATCTATATTATTATTTTGAGGCGCAGTTTTCGTATAATATAAATATAGAAAACAGCAACTGTAAATTGTTTATATTTTTTGCATTAATTTTGTTGTCGAAAAACAAAAACATTTTTCCTTTCTTTTAACATTTCATCTGTTTTTCATATACACTTTCTCTATTTCCATTTGCTTTGTTTTTAGTTACTTTTCAGATACATTTCTCCATCAATTGTTCTATTAAAATTGTCAGCATTAAATTGCAAATTTTTTAGATTGCTTTGCTTGTGAAAAACGCCCCCTCAATTTGCGCAATTGTTGCAATTTAAGCGCAGTTATCAGAGACGTTTCGTGCTGATTGACTGTGTGGGTTTTTTTTCGAGTACAATTTATCAATGGAAAGTAAAACTCAAGTTGAACAACAATAATTGTGATCATGAATTTGCGTAGCTGCCCAATGATGAAAGAAAGCCATATAAGGCGACTAGCGGCCAACTACATACGGTTACGGGTGCGGCTGCGACTACGTCTACGGGCTACGGCTACGGGCTACGGCTACGGCTACCATGTGCCATTTATCAAAGCACGCCATTCATTTGCAAAGAACGCACTTGGGGGAAAACGCAAAGCAAAGCAAATCGCAGAGCAAATCGCAGACCGCCCCACATGTTGGCCGAAGGTTCAACAACCCGCGAGACCGAGTAAACGCCTCGTTTAAAAAAAAGCGAAAGAAAAAAAGTATTCAAAACAAAATTCTCGGGCAATAAGTTTGTTTTAATGTAAACCAGAGACACATCGCTTGTTGAATATTTGCTAGATGAGATCACATGGAAACTGTTCGTGTTGGGTTGAAATTGGGGCTGGCTTGGGTTGGGTTTGGAAATTGCTTGGAACTGGAATTGAAATTGAAAAATTGAAAGGGACCAAGCAGCACATTAATAATAATTACGCGACCGGCGGCTTGACATCTGTTTGAAGTTTATGCTGGCATAGCAGCTACTCTGGATGCGCCCGCCCATGGATCACTTTCCGCTGCCGATGGAGTTATTACAATGGCCCTATAAATAGACACTCGCTCGACTGGCGATCGGCACGCAGCCGACTTTTGTTTTCGTTTTTTTTTTTTTCTTTTGTTCTTTTATTATTTCGACCCTATTATCGTATAGAGCTGAGATGAGCTGTAATTCTTAATATACGATATGACAGTGGTGGGGTCTTTAGTTCGAACTTGCTGACAACTGCATAAAAAGGGGACTTGACCAAAAATTATGACAACTGAATGATAGGTAAAAACAGAGCGTTGACAGCGGTAAATTTTTAAATTTTTATTATATTTAATTTTGGGTGTTATACAATCAATAAAAAATATAGTTTATTACAAATAGAGCTCAAACAACGAGACTACGGATGCAAATTGCAGTAGAATAGTTAATAATTATGTAGGAAAATGCATAAATGCATTAAAATTTTAATCAATAATCATAAACAATTTTAGTATACCCAATAATCTTTAGTTAAGTTGTGCACTAGCTTAAGATATATATTTATAAGTCTACTATTTTAATTGAGACTAAATATTTTTATTAGTACTTTCTATTTCTGCATTCTGATTCTGATTCAAAAATCTATTCTATGCTAAATTCTATTGTCTATAAACTTTTTTAATACATTTATTCAGAGGAATTTGAATTGTTCCTAGGAATTTGAATTGTTATATATATATATTAATTAAACTTTTAAACATCTACAAATTTCAGTCTTAATTTGAAATATTTCAAGCATTAAAAATCAATTTCCTGCATATATCAGCTTTTTTCTAAATCTAAATCGAACTGTTCACACAATTTGTGTTTTGCTATCAGAGTTTCATTAAGATTTATCACTGTGAACACACCACAAATTGGGCTCTTAAGTTCAAATTTAATGTGCCACATTGCTCGCTATATTTAGGCTGCTTCTGCTTAAGTACTCCCCTTGACAGGCGTAAGTAGTACTACGCCACTGTTGTCGCTCCCTTACGATTTACTTTTGTCTTTAACAAATGTGAAGCAATTGAAGTTTTGGGCTGTGGGCGTCCATCAAGAATAACAACAACAACAACAACAACAACAACAACAACATCGACAAACGACTCGATGAATGTCGACACAGTCTGGTCTGTTCTTTGAACCCCGCCCCACCTCCGAGGAACCCCTTCCATGTTGTGGTTTGCAGCCTGTCGTCTTTGGCTTGTCATTTGCCAATTGGCATTTATGTTTTTGTAAATTGATATTTCCGTAGGGTGCAGTCCCAGTTTATTTTATAGCCATCATACTTTAAATTTGATGCATTCTAAAAACAATTAAACTAATTTACTTTCTTTTTCTTTTCATTGCAGGTATGTATATATATGTATATATAATTGCCAAACTGGTTCTTCACAATCACTTGTAGCGTAAGTCTGTAATCTAAATCTGTTTATAAAAGGCCAAAATGCCTGCGGCGCTGACTTTATTAATTTAAGGCAATTAATTAAAGCTTTTAAGTGGCCAAAAACAATTTGCAGCTCGTTAAAAGCAGCGGCATCAATGGGTTAAGTGCCCTGACGCTTCGCTCTCTTCATTTCTGAGCAGATACGTGCTTAATTGAAAGTTCACTGGATTTGAAGCAGCAACAGCTTTTCAGGGCCCCTCCCTTTTTGCCCCCTTCCATTTAGAGATCGCTCATCCCTCGAGTGCATTTCATCTGCTGCCTTTTCAAATGAATCTCATTTAAGTTCGTGCAGCTGCAAGCTGCAAAACTCAATTTCCTCATGGCCAACAATTTGTGTTGTAATGCCAAAACAAAGACACTTAATCATCTGAGATTTGCAAAAGGGCCTAGACATTAAAAAAAAAAAACAAAAATGAGTTTAATTACTTAACGTCGCGCCCTTGCCTTCAATTTGTCGCGACTCAGGCTGTTGTCTAGACAAATCAAGTGTTTCTCCCTCTCTTTGTCTTTCTCTCACTCTCTTTTGCCTTGCTGAAATCGATTTTCGTTATTCATGCATATTATTTGCTTGACCACGCAGAAACGAGTATGTTTTTCTTTTTGAAAACTCGATTCTGATTTCGATGCCTTAAAAATAGCTCTAGTCTGTACTTATCGCAAATTCCTATTGAGTTGATCATTTTTTGGTTATTAAGCTACTAATATTACTTAAAAATTGTCAATTTAAGTTTAGTTTGTGGACTAGGCTCGAACCTTGCTTTCTCACATTGTTGACAATTAATTTTACTTAATATATAATATAATATATAATATATATTCAGTTTATATATAAACAAATCCTCTCTTAACTCTTGAAATTTACAAAACTTTTCAAACAATAATTTCGATACCTGTGAAACCGAACCCAGGTCATATAATTTTTAAACTTGTAAAATAAATATATTTTATGTGTCGAAGTTAAGTGTTACCTGAGTTACAGGTAGATTAAGTGAAAACCATTTAAGCCAACTTCAATTCGAGCCATGTTATGTTTTCGAAGAGACTAAACAACTAAGAACTAATCTTTGTTTTTGAACATTAATCACTTGCTTAAATCCCTAACGCCAGCTTAAGAAGAAGACCTTTTTCGACCAAGAACAGAACGAGTTAAATCTTGCCAGATCAATCAAGTACCTTTAAGTTCTTTCTTTTTTTTTTGTGATTAGCTCAACTTCATCAAGCTAGTCTTGGTTTAATATTTATTTTAATTCTGAATATAGATTTTAAGATAAATTTTTTAAATTTTCACAAAGAAATTTAAAAATCAGTTTCTTTAACTTAATCAAACTTCTTAGTTGCTATAAATATTGTAACTACCCAATAGTCTATCTAAGTTATTTCACTTTATCTTTTTTATGAACAGAAATGATAAGACCATGTTGATAAGATTTATCAATTTTTAATTAACTGATTTGGTTCTTTCAATTTAGCTTTTCTTGTAAATAATTTTATTAGCTTTGTTTATAGATTTCTTGACCTTGATAATTATGATACTTATGAAACGGTAGATTCAGTAGATTTTGGGTTTAGTAGTCGATATTTTATATATTTAAGAAAAAAACTAGAAAAAAACTTTAAAAACTAAGTTTTCGTGTGTTCGACTTTAATATATTTTTGTTGATATATACTTGATATATATGAAAGGATTATAAAAGAAATCCTTTTAACAAAGAATTTCACAGGAACTTTTGCTCAAAAGTTGAGTCTTTCTATGCAATACTTTATTTGAATTTTATAAATTTTCAAACAAACAGCGGCACAAACAAATTTAAAGTATATAGTATATAGTAACGATCAATCGCAAATAGACCTTTTGGCAAAAGAAATATTTGCTATTCCTCTGTAAGGTTCTTATTTCGTTTTATTGATTTGTCAGCTTTCGGGGCACGTCAGCTGCTGTCGGCTTAGGGCAAAAGTGCAAATCGCAATCGCCAATCGACATATTGATTTGGTTTAGCTATGCATGTCGAAACAGATGTCGGCCAGGTGTTTGCAGCACTTTGCATTTATTTTTATGGCAACCTGAAATATTGAAATGGAATTGTGAAGCTACAAAACCGACGCCACAACGAACACGTGCGCACTTTTATTTGGGCTGTAGAATTCGGGAATTGCCGAAATTAAAAAGCAATCAAGGAATTACCCGACCTGCACTTAACGCGAAAAGGCACTAGGGGATTTTCGATTTTGGACCAGGGGGCGGCCAATAAAGGTTAACCGCGCCTACCTGTAGCGGGCGGGCTGGCTAACGGTCGCACAGACCCTCTCCACAGGTCTGTAAACTGTGGGCCAGCTACCTGTTTCCTATATAAACAGCCCTGCGGCTGTCCATTGTCAACAGTTGCACAGCAGCCGGCAAAGCAAGCACATCGCAGAATCATCCACGCAAACTCGAAGATCGAAGCAATCAAAATGGCCACCTACACTTGCACACAGTACGTGAACTTCACGGATCCGTCCAGCTATGGCAGGATGAGCACCACATATACCCTGGACGCGGCCCGGTTTGGCCAGCGTGATTTGGGCTTGTTCATTGAGAGTCTGGAGACGATCTCACGCATCGAACGGGAGCGTCACGAGCGACGAATGCGCCGCCGCGAACAGAAACTGCACGAGGCGCGCATTGCGGAAATGGAGAGCGAACGCAGCGTCAGTCCCACGCCCAGCGCTGAGGAGGCTGTCGATGAGCCGGCCGTTTATATGGAGGCCAAGTGCATACCCTATGCGATCAGCGATGCACTGCCTACGGCGGAGAAGGTCACGCCCTATTACGATGTCTGCGACGATGAGGCCTACGGCAGCGCAGAACAATCGCCCCGCAGCAGTGTCGCCTACTGCAGTTGCGGCGGCATCTCCAGTACTGGTGTCGACTCCGATTCCGCTGAATCGGGCATTTATGGCGGCTCAACACCGCCGCCGCTGCGACCACGCTCGCAGGTGATCAGCAAGCCGAAGCAACGCACCACACGGTCCCGCATCATTAGCATGGTCCTGAAGCGGGAATATGCCAAAGCGCCCTCGGCAGAGGCACTGGAGCATTCGGCGCGCTGCGATCATCTGCTCAATAGCACCATCAAGCATCAGTATGATCAAATGGCATCCAAGTCGCGACGCGGCATTGCCTGCAGCCATGGATCCGCCGAGGAGCGTTTCCTCGACAAAGCCTTGCGCTATCTGACTTTGTGATTGGCACCACTCAAAGTGCCCCCAGCTTTAATCTACTATTATTAAGATCTACATATACTCTATATAATTTTGTCTTGATTTGTTTGTAAAACATTTTGATGAAAAATATTAAAAAAATCTAATTTGAAAGCAATATAATATTTTTTTTAATAATTGTTTAACGTAATATTTTGGGAATAGAATTGTTATTCTGATTTAGCAAAAAAAAAAATAATTTAAAAAATACTAATTCAATTGAAAACATCTTAAAGTAAATCTCAAAAATTCTTAAACATAAGTAATCTCAAAGAGTACTTAATCGAAAAGAGTGAGAACGCTGCATTCGGGCGTTACCGACTGCTTTATACCCATTCACGTTCTTATTTATTTTTGTTATTTTGAAAATTTTCGGTATTTTATAATTGAGTTGTGGCAGGCGCAAAATTTTGAAAAAAAATATTAAAAAAAAAATTTAAAAAAAAACCCAACAATTTTTTTTAATCATATGCATTGATTTTAAATGTAGAATCGATGTAAATGAAAAATCATGGTCAGAATGCTTTCGGTTCAGTTTTGACAAAGTTATGGGTGTTGGAAATATAAGACCTATGGGTCCGAGAGCTTGACATGCCCAAATATTTGTACCAATCTTTAAAGGAGTTGATTTGTTAACTACCTTCCAAATTCGGTAACTCTAACTTAAAAACTGAGATACCTTAAAAATTCACGTTCTGCGCGTATATTAAAATATATACCCTAAATTTAAAAGTTGAAGATATATAACAATTTCAATATAAATTAAAATTATATTTTATTGTATTATATTATTTTTCTATTATATTATGGGAAAAGCGTTATCCTCAAAAGCTCATGAACAGCAAACGCTAGCATCTGTTTATATACAATAATATATATATAAAATAATCTGAATAAGCGTTCCGTATTTGCTGTTTTGCATATTTTTGTATTGTACATAAACACTAATAAGCTCATTTTATATATGATGACAATTGATTTAATATTGTCTGCGATACTTCTCTCTCTCTCTCTGTCTCTTACTCTATCGTTCCTCTTTGTTTAATACTCTGTTCACATATTAGGCGACCTAGTGGCACGCTTGTCAAACTGGCAGCTGCATCATCTCGATAATCTACTTCAATTTAACTGACTGTCAACGTGTCGACTCCTCCTTGCTGCATTCGCCACTCGAGTCAACCACTTGCCGGGTGGGGCGAGGGTAAAACTGATCTAAATATAGCCGAACAAATGACACCCTGCCACTAACAGGCAGCTGTCGGCTATCTAAACACACAAGTGTGTGTGTGTGTGTGTGTGTGTTACATGTATTTCCTTGTTTTTTCTTTCTTTTTTTTTTGTACTTCATGTTGCCGCCTGTTGCTGAGTTCTTTTGTTTATCAACTGTCACAGGGTGACTCGTGCACAGGGCACTCTGCTGTGCCTGCATCCTGTTGCTATAAAAAGCTCGCCGCTGTTGCGTCTGCCTTTTTTTTGGCTTCGGTCATGCGCCAAAGCTGCCATAAAAACGGTTACAATTGCTTTTGGCTATGGCTTTGGCTTTGGCTTTGGCCTCTGCTCGGCCTCAACTCAGTATCTATCACAAATTCAAAAGCGTAGCATACATTTCTGCGCCGGAAATGGCAAACGGCGCGTAGTGTGTGCGTGCCTCTTCGCGTGTGTGCGTTGTGTGTGTGTGTGTGTTGCTGTTTGGCGTTGCATGTCGCGCGCGCCATGTTTGCTCAAGTAAAAGCCAAATTTAATTAATTCATTTAGCCTAAGCGAAGTCTTAAAAGTGCCAAAAAAAAAATACAAAAAAAAACGCATTTGCAAACACACATTCCCTCACCCCCCCGTAACCAGTGCAAACCTTTCGCTGTTCCCTTGACAATAAAATATGAATTGATGCGCGCGCTGCGCCATAGTATCGTCTATATATATATATATTCGTGTATGTGTGTGTGTATTTGTGTATTGCTGCGTGCGTTTGACATTATTCTAATTTTTTTCGCTTCTGGTTTTTCGCCCATCAACTTTTTAAGGTCAACTCGCAGCTGCGTTTGGCTCGCGCATTCAACCCAAAATTTAATCAAATATTATAAAAATACATTTTTGGGACCCTTTTCGGCTAAGCGACGCAGAGAATTGCGTTTTCTGTGGGGTTCTTTTGGGGTGTGCCTATTTTATAGCTTGCAGTTCCGTCAATGTGTGCGTGTGTGTGTGTGTGTGTGTGTGTGTGAGTGAGTTTGCGTGTGTTTGTGGCGCTTTTATTGACTTCCTTTTTTTGCCTGGCTGTAGGTGTGCGTGCTAATTGAGTTTTGTTTTGTATTTATATATATGTATATGTATATGTATATATTCAAATATTTTTTGTGAAGGTTCCAAACCGGTTTTCAAACCGAAACATATTTTTTTTCCAAATAAAGCCTAGAGCCAGAACCAATCATATTTATATTGGTTTAATTTTGTTATGCTGATATATATAATAATAAATTATTATATGATATATATTATATTTTACTTCAATTTTATTCACGAACCGAATCCAAGTGTGAATCTTAAACCAAAATACCGATTATTTTATTTTAAATTTAAAGCGATGTTCAATAAAGTTGTGCATCAATTCTAAAATAATTTCTAATTAAACGAACACATTGTATTTTCTTTCAAAATTCAAAAATCAAAAACCCACAGCTAAAAAACTATATAAATACTATAGATACCAAACAGTAACAACAATATGCTGCAATACGATCAGGTAATTGAGTGCGATATTTTACTTTATGATAAGCATATATACAAATCTATTCGATGTGTTGACGTCAAATCAGTTGCACCGGCTTTTCAGGATATATGTGACCCACATAGTGTATGGTTGGCGCCTGCTGTTGCAACCACTGCACCGCTGCACCACTTTCAATTGCAGCTGTAAACAGCAATTGTCAATTGGCTCACGTGAAGCCACTGACGACAGCAGCGAGCGACTTGGCAGCAAGTTGACAGAAACTGCTGCCACTTTGCCTTTTTTCTTTTTTTTTTTTGATGTAACCCACACACCACAATAGTACCTCAGCACCCTACCACATCCCCCGCTCAAGTGCCGTTGCATACGTGTATGACGACTGCGATTAAGTTTTGTCTGTCTTTTGTTTTGCTCACTGTCTCAGGTTTACAGCACCGTTCTCCGCTCTTCTCCCTTGTCGCTTTGATTGTGCACTTTTCTCATTTACACTGGGCTACAGCCAAGGCAAAATGTTGTTAGACCAGCATTGTTTACACTTGGGATGCTAACTCAAGTTTTTGCTATGCACTTGAAATCTTTTATTAAGCACTTGCCTTGAGAGAGATTTGTATGTGTGTGCGCCAGTGTGTGTGTGTGCGAAAATGCGACTTGGACGCAGTCTAAATGCGTAATTCACAAATTAAAGAATTATTTTAGTAAAACTTGTTCGCCTAAGCAAATAATGCAAGCCAACATTGAAAAATGTTTCTTATAAACATAAATAATTATTTATTGATTTTTAAATAATTTGTATTATTTATTAATTCTTATATTAATTGAAACATTTAAACATATATTCAAATATTAAATTGTTTTCAATTCATTTATATTATTTTATATTATATTTTGAAAGGTAACTTTTTTAGTGTCATTAATTTGAATTGGACTGCAAATTTTGTCAAAATGTACAAAAATATTCCATTCTGACTAACTTTTTGTGCTGCCCCCTTTGCCAGGATAAATTTAGCTGGAATTCTACTGCAACAATTTCTGCGAATTTTATTAGATACAAAATGCATAACAAATATGCATAAATTATAATGCATATTTCCAAGTATTTTCCATTGTGGAGATGAGTTCGTTACTATGAAAAATGGGTTAAAAATAGGAAAATTTCATCTGCATAATCTATTTCATGAATTTGCCACTTGACACTTCAAGGCCTGCTCCAGACCTAACCCAATGTGCTATTTGCCCTGGAGCTTAAGTATTCATCGGATTTGCCACCTCCTTCGGAACGATAACCTAGAAATGTCGCATGCCTGAAGAACTTTATATATAGTTCGGGCCAGTTCAGTAGCAGCCGCAAAGTTTTTGTGGGCCGCAATTGACAAAAGAACAAACAAAAAGTAAAAGTTTCGCCTCAATTTATCGAAAACTTTGCGCGTTGCTTACTCATCGCAAATGCCCACACACATTTTATTATTCAAATGTCCGTTTTTATGCATACGCAATAAATCATTTGGGCGGGCTTGGAAAGGTCAAATGCAATCTCAGTCTATTCAATAGTTGCCAGGATTGACAACGCCTCAAATAACCTGTTGATATGCTGAGCTTGTTTGAAGGATTCTATCTTAAATAAAATTATAGATAATATCAATTGATTCAATTGATGAATTAACTTATTTAATAGAATAAATCTAAAAAATCTATAATTTAATTAAAAATGTTCTCTAAAAGTCTAATATTATATTATACGAACTGAAGAACTAGTTCAACAAACCCTCTCATAAATAAATCCTATATCAACAGAACTAGTTCTGTTATCTTAAATGCAACTTTCTAATTTCCTGTTCTTCTTCTTCCCCTTCTTTTCCATTGCAGCCACCTGAGAATGAGCTACAGAAATCGCACGATCACAATCCGGCCGCCCTGAGCGAGCATCAGTTGCGGGTTCAAGCGTCGCTGCAGCGTCTGAATATACCCGACTGGTTCCGACAATACAATCAGAATGCGGCTCGATCGCCAGATGGCGCTGTTGCCGGCAGCGCGGGCACAGCGTCCTCTGGCGGCTACAAGCCGGGCAACTTTACGCGGAAACGCACACAGGACTCGGGTCGCTGGCAGGGCCTTAACTCGAAGACGACTTCGCTCAGTTCGCTCGGCTCGCAGCGCTCTGAACGTAGTCCCCTGCTGTTGAGCCCCTCGGCGCACAGCCACCACGGCGGTCCGAGCGTCAGTGCGTCCGCCTCTGGGCATGCTCCCGGCCAGGCTGTTGGCGCCACACGCTGGTCCACCTCGCATCTGAACTCCACGCAGACATCGCCGAGCGTCTCGCAGCGCGGCAGCTTTGCACGCGGCGTGCCCATCAACAGCAGCTTCATGTCGGTGGCCAGCGGCAGCAGCGCCGGCGCCGGCGGTGTCCTAAGGAACTCCTATCGCCAGCCCTATTTGGGCTGGCGCAGCACAGAGAAACTGTCACAGCGCACGCCCCACGAACGGTTAGCGAAACAATGAAATTGCCATTCTGCGGTGTTTAATTAATCGATTCCAATTTATATTTCAGACTGGCCAACTCGCTGCTGGCGCAACGCACATCGCCGACAACGGCGACCCCGACAGGCACCAGCGCGGGTACGAACGGTGTGCGGTCGCACCTGCAGCCCGTTACGCCGGAAATACAGAGCTCGATCAAGGAGGTCACCTCGGCAATAGTGCATTATGTGAACGATCAGACGCAGGCGCAGCAGTTGCAGCAGCAGCGCAGCCGTTCGGCTAGTCCCAATTCGAGGTATGCAGCGGATCAATCAGAAAACCGTTGCAGCCAGTAACAAAGCACATTTATAGTGTATGCAAGTTGTCGTAGTAGTCGCCCCATCCAACAAACACAAAAAAAAAGAAGAGAAAATAAGACAAGTAGCAAAGAAAAATCCTATTTGTGTGTAGCTGTCATTACCATATCTATATCTCTTCCTATATTCCAACACTTCACCCCTCCATCAATCCATCAACTTCAATCATAATTTGGAACCAGTTCATTTCGTACTGAAAACTTTAATTTTTCTTTGGCAACTACACAACGCACAGCTACCTGTAAAAGTTCACACCAGCACCAGCTGCAGCACTCAGTCAGTCAGTCAGTCAGTCAATCAAACAGTCAATCAATCGAATCAGTCAGTCAATCAACTGCCTGCCCACCTGCCTGCCTGCCACGATGTACAGAGGTAAGCAAGCCCTTATCCCACTCTTGGGCTTTGTCATCCTCATCGTCTCAGCGTCCTCCATGTGGCTAACCAACTGACTAATCCTCGTGCTATATCTACATGTGTTACTCACACCAATTATCTGTGATGGCTTCTAACTAAACTAAACTAAACGAAAAAAACACTCACTAAACACACTAAAAACTAAGCAACTTTCACCTCAAAACCTGTGACGGGCAAAAACTTCCTTGGATGGGCGCCAACTCAATGGACCCGATTGAGGTCAGGTCAACAGGAAGATATCTTCTCGATGGACATAAACAGTTGTTGGTGTCAGGGATTTTATCTATTTTCTAATTTGCATACAAAATGTATGAATAGAGTATAGTGGGGCCAATAATATAAGATACCCAAATTTTGAAGATAGATTATTTAAAGACCTAAATACCAACCACATTTCTAAATAATAATTCTAAACATTATCGAATGTTTTAGGCTGTGAACGATGTTTTTTTTAAATTGAGAATATTTGATCTCATTAAAACCGCTAAAGTTTCTATGATTATTACTACTTTTGAGCAATAGGAAACAGTCAAAAAGTTCAAGAAAAATTTTGATTTACAAAAAAAATAACAATAATATTTAAAAGTCACATTTAAAATTTCCAAAACACAACACTATTTTTTTAATATATTCTCAGTTATAAATTAATTAAAATTAATATTAATATGATTTTTTAATATTTAATATTTCTGCAACATTTGCGCAATATTTTATATTTACTGTAAGCTGCAATAAATCGATTATTGCAATGTTTTTATCGGGTTATGAATAGGATGTAAACTCGTCACTTTATTGCTAAATTTTGCAATTCTATTTTAAATACCTCAAATGAATTTTTTATAATTTATAAATGTCATAAATTAATTGCCATTAGTTTAATTTAAAGACTTAAAATACTGTAGTACAAAAAGGTTTAAAAATTCTAAACTATTGAAATTATAAATAGATAATATTAGCATATTCCAAGTGCTCTTCACTATTTTATTTCGTTTTTAAATTTAGTCCTTTATTTTCACTTCATTAGTGAAACATTTGCAAACCATTGAAAAGTTTTCCACACAATTTAATAAAACTGTGCTCAGCTTAAATAATGATAATGTCTCCTAAGATGATTATTGCTAATTTGGCATGACATCATTCTCAACTTCTCTGCAATCGATTGCGATTATTATTATTATTATTGTTATTTTTATTTGCTTTGTGGCTATCTGAGTCAAAATCAGTTTTTCTTTTATTGTTGTATGAGATATTTTCCCATCAATTCGCAACACATTCAAAACGAAATTGATTCCATTTCGCATTCATGTTGAATCCGATGTCGGTGCAAACTATCCCCGAGCGCTATTAATAAGGCTCAATACGAAAAAAAGAGACCTCGCCCCGAGCCCAGCGCCGCAGGCAATTTAAATGTCAACAATGCAGCCTATTCTAGGATACCTACATAGATATATATCGGAGCCAGCTCCAAACCGGGCCACTTGTACACGTTTCGAGTGGAGCCCACTTGCTGGCCCTGCGGCCGTGCCAATCATTATGAAAATCAATAATATTAAAGTAGAGCAACTCGCATACAGGGTGCTATTTTTGTGAAAAATACCTTTACACTAACCGGGATTTGGGTCAGCTAAAAACAGCTAAATATCCCTGTTTAATCTTCTTCGTAAACTTTCGAGAACATTTTCTGAAATATTTTCAAACAAAAAATTTCAAAATGAACGTTAATTTTGCATGAATAGGAACCAAACTATTCTATTAGGTAAAAATATTCAACACAAAAATCTTAAAAAAAAGGCTGACTTGTGACTTAAATTACTATATTTTTTGAGTGATAAAATTATCAATTTTTCTTTAGAGAATATAATTTCTAAAAGGTCTCATTTTGACTCCCATTTTAATGTATGCAGTACAGAAAACATATTTTAATAGAAATTTTATACAATTTTTAATAATTTATTTGATATACCAAATCAAAGAATTAATCATAATCTAAATCCAAAATAGGTAAACTTTTTAAAAACAAATTTTATTATTAGTATTATTTTCTTAAAAAGTGTCACCACTTGATAAAGAGCATCTCAGAATTCATCTTGAGAAAAGTTTCTAGACTTTTTGGTTGTTGTTGTCTGTAATCAGGCCGCCAGCCCGGCGCCGTCTCCCTTCGCCGCTCTGCCCGTTCCCTTTGGGACAGGCGCAGCAACCCTACACACAGCAGCCAATGTGGCCTATGCTCGTCTCGCACCATCTCTTTCGCGCGCACACACAAACCGAAGAGCCACCTCTTTTATGCTCTCGATCCCACATTTGGCTTTGGCTTTGGCTGTGGCTTTGGCCATTTCAGTGTGTTTCGCATCCATCGGGGTTTCATTCGTGCGCGACGTCTGCTGCCAAACGCTGCTCAGCGAGCGGTGCGCAATAAAATAGATGAAGAAAAAACTAAACGGAAAATAAGGAAAAATAATTATATAAACCATGTGAGTTTTGCCCGAAGTAAAGCTTTTGTGGTAGCCAAAAATTAACAACAATTCGGCCTCGTTTTAGAGCGCCAATTTGAATATAGGCCACAATATGCTAAAGGTTGTCTGAGGTTAGTGTCCCGCTACAAGTGCAGGCGGCTGTGACGTCACTTATTGATTTTGCTAGCCTGAGTTTTGTTGTGATTGTTGTTGTTGCTTTTGTTGTTTAACATTAAAATGAATATTATGAAAATGTTTACTAATCTGGCCCAAATTCCACAGAAAGTGCTGGCTGGAGAGCAGCTTTGTTGGCACACGTCCGCTGGACTCACCGCAAACGCCCGTCATTGACAGCAGCAGCAGCCCGCCCGCAGCCCAGCATCAGCATCTGAATCAGCATCAACTCCATTTGGATGCCACAACAGTGGTTGCCATTGGACAGCCGCCACTACGCATGAACGGACTTAGCCGCGTTGGCGGCGGTGGCGGTGAGTCCACCATTTATATATGACCAGCAGTAGCAGCTGGCCAACAACTGGCGTGCTTAGATTTCAACTAGTATATCAACTTGATTTATTTTATTTTCCACAAAAAAAACAAAACAAAAATTATTAATTTGATATCACAAATTTGGTTCAGTAATGTGCACAAAACAAAAAACCCTATTGAGAAATGCATTAAGGCAAATATACATACATCTATGTATACATATGTTTAATATATAGCTAGAACACACACACACACACATACACACAACGACACACACAAATGTAGCTTGAAATGCAATTTTCTACATTTGTTTAGTTTTATGATTTTCATTTTAAACTAGGCTGCAAAGTGCAAATGCATTTTAAGTTTCAACATTTTGTTTTAACGACTGTAAATTACAAAACTTTTTACAAAATTCAAATTCATTTTTAAAACTGACCCTTTTTAGTGCTTTTGAGTTAATCAAAAGCAGGCGTACACGTGTAATTTTTTTAGTGTTTACAAACTTATTTTAATAAATTTACAATTTAATTTTATGATTAATTTTTAAAAATAAACACAGCTATGGCATACAGTTGATTATTATTGTATTATTATTATTATCTATATAATTATTTGTATAACTTTTATCATTGTACTCGTCCCAACCTGTTCATACATACATATTTTATGCGTTTCAAAATAAATCATAGCATACTTATCTGCGCATAAGTTTGCTATGATTCCCATTGGCATAATTCATTTTTTAAATGTTGCTCAAAATTCTCATAAACATACACACACTCTCACACCAAAATATTATTGTTTGGAATTTTCAATTTTAGGCTTGGTTTTTAAAATTAGAAAAATTCTCGTACCTAACCTCAAACATATTGTAACTACCATAACAACAACAACAACAACAACAGCAACTAAGTGTGCTATAAATTAAATTTCTTTATATTTATTAATTATGTATTATGTTTAATATGCAACGAACGATTCGAAGAGATTTTGTTTTTCGATCTGTTACTTATAATACTATATAATTTTTGTAAAAATTATTATAATTTCTTTTTTAAAACAAAACGGATAACGAAGTATATATATATATATACAACACGTCTACAAAGCGGGCACAGCCCTCGCTAATGGTGGCTACAATAAAAACTGAATTATATTTTATTCACAAACATATTTGTTTTTTAAATGGCTTTTTATTTTATTATTATTAATTTGTATTTTTAGCCGTATTGTAGAAATATTGTTAGCTACCCTTTGCTGTTCAACTCTGCACAAAACATACTTTTGCTTGTACATAAAACATTTTCTCAGTGTAATTTATACTTTTTAAACTTGAACCAAATCACTTTGTTTTGTTCTAAGTAAATAAATCATATATAATTTAGTTTTAAGAACATTTAATGCGCTATATATTTTTTCCAAGCCTAACAACAATTTGTTTTTGTATTCTTATATTTTATGCCGTGCATTTTTATAAAAAAAAAAACAAAAATTTAAAAAATATATTACGCAAACTTTGGCCCCATAAAAAAAAAATTGTAATCGAAAAAAATTGAAAACACAAAAAAAAACAAATAATGTAATTGCATCTAAAGCGCCTGAACGCTCGTTGAGCAACGCATCGCTAGAAGATGTCTTAGCCTCACTTTTAGGACTGCCAACTACCTCCTCCTCCAACAGCCAGAACACCAACAACAGAAACAGCAACAGAAACCAAGCGGCAGCGGCGACCATAGCAGGGTCCTCGACGACAGGTATGAACCTGTAAGTTTTCTTCCAATATAACCGCTACCCAAAAAAAAAAAAAACTAAAAAAAAGAACTAAAAAGATAACAACAAAAATTATTGAAAAAAAAATTAAAGAGAGAAGAAAATGAAATGGGTATAGGAAAAAAAGTAAACTTGCGTTCTTGTTTGTTGTTCGCATCTAAGCCTCTATATACACTTCTATATATAACTATATACTCACACACACACATATATAACTATTACTTACCATATACATATATATCTAAAGATCTATACCTCAGTGCTATATATTTTTTAAAAGCTCTTCAATTCTTCCAGTTTTTCGTAGTTTTGTTGAAAATAACTTCATACGTTTTAATAACCGATCATTCAAGCGCATATAGTTTTAGCCTAGACATTTTACTTTCCTTCTTATTTACATAGCGAAATTACACTGAGAAAAAAAATACATGCATTTACTACATTTAGCAAGTTGCGCAGCGCTTGCATCGTTATGCAACACTGAAATCCATCCAACCCATTTAAAGCCCAGCATGCGATTGGTCCTTGAACAGGGCCAAAAGAAGAAGAGACACCTGCTCCAATTGAATGCTCATTGTTGTTGTTGTTATTTGTTGAATTACGCAATTGCCAAAAACTTATCTACTAATCTACGTTATACGCATACACGCGCATATGTATATATGCATATATATTCCACAGCAGATACAGCTAGTCGTGGTCAGCAGCTGGAGGTGCTAACGGCAGCGGACCAGCAGCTGCTGCGCCGTCGCAGCGAGGGCGACGCGCCCAGCCAGAAACAGAAGCAACTGAACCAGGTCCAAACACAAACACAAACACAATCGGAATCACAATCTCAATCGCACAGCCAGACCCAAACCCAAACCCAAGCACAGGCCCAGAGCAATGCCAGCAATCGGCGCGTGTCGCTGGGCGACTCCAACGCCCATGCGACGGACAAGGGCAACAACAGCATCGGGATCGGCAGCAATGGCGGCGTCTACGGCGACCAGCAGCTGCAGATCAGGTGCCGGAACACAAAGTGCGAGGCCAGCGCCACGCCCGCCGATGCCAAGAAGCTGTACAAGTCATGCCACAATTGTACCCATTTATATTGTTCACGTGAGTGTCGGCGCGCCCACTGGGAGAAGCATCGGAAGGCGTGCCTGCACTCGCGCGCCTCCAATTTGTGCCGGCAGGTGTTAGCCACCTGCAAGGATGACATCGATTCGCAGCGTCATCTCAGTCTGCTCGCCCGCAAGGGCAGCCTATCGCAGGGGCGTGGCGTGGTGCGTGTGCTCTTCCGGAGCGCCGAGGCCGCGGAGGGATTCATCAAGCACGGATTCCAGTGCATGGGCGAGGCGTCCTATGTGCGCTGGCCGGACCTGATGCCGGCCGAAATGGGACTGGAGCTGTACTCGGAACTGCTGAAGCTTAGCACCGAATACAAGCCCGAGTCCAAGATGCTCATCTACGTGGCCATCTGTGTGGTATCCGAGGCGCCGGGCATGGGCCAGGCCCCGGTACGCTGGGAACGCCAGCTGGTCTCACGTTGCGCCAAACTGAAGCTCAGCAAGAGCGTGCTCGCCGAACTGGAGCTGCAGCAGCAGGCGCTGCAGCAGCCGCTCGCCGTTATGGCCGTGCCGGAACGCACCGAGATACTCATACTGACCTTTAATCCGGGCCTGCGCAGCGTGCCCGGCAATCGGGAGCTCATTCTGTCCAACATCCTGGACATATTGTCGCGACGCGGCGTCCTGCTGCGCAAACACTATCCGGAGATCTATCAGCGCCTGCAGACATACACCGACGGCCAGACGGACAAGTTCAATCCGGTGACGCTGCATCCGCGCGACTCGCAAACGGGCCAGAGCTTCGTCTGCATCATCATGCCCGTGCACACGGACAGCGAGTTCATCAAGCTGCCCTCCGCTGCGGACGGTGGCGGCAATCGTGTGACCACCATCGATGTCGGCTCACCGGCCGCCCTCGCCCAACTGGACGACGATGAGCTGCTAACACGCACCACGCCAGCGAGTTGATTGAAGGTTGCCAGCAACAGCAACAGCAACAGGCAACGGCGCAGCAGCAGTGCCACGCCCCCAAACACCCTGGACGCCTATGGCGTGGCCCTGGGCTATGGATTGGAGAGCACGCGCATGTAAGCTAAACTCGTAACGCTTCCGGAACTTGCTCTTGATTAGTATTTAAGTCTGCAACAAGTCGCTTCTATCGTTCTCTACTCTAAATATTCATGTTAGTTAGTCGGCGGTTCTGTTACGCCAATTAGCTAGTTAGCCAGTCAAAAAAAAAACTAAAAAAAAAGCAAAAACAAAAAATTAACACTTGTTGTCTGGTACACCATAAACCCCTTACAAATTGTCAGCTTTCTAGGCACATCTAACTAAAACTCTCGAAATTATACAACACTATCATTTGTGGTGAGGAAATCCCATTTTAAAAGAAACATTTCCCTATTTAAACTAACAGTTCTAAGTCAAGCTTTACTATCATACTATATCTCTGAGCTTACAAGTGACAGCAGTCTTAAGAGTCACATGCAAAAGCTACACGCTATATAACTGCAAGGTAAGGCAAACACAGTGGAATCCAAACAAAAACTTGGCTGATCTTTTTCGAAATGATCACACAAAATATTTTCTAAAGGTTTAGAATGGATTATACACTGCAAGTACCCTTTAGACCTTCATATGTATCCTGCAGCTTCCAAAATTATAAGACACAAACTAAATAGATTTTATTAAATCAATAAAACCTCGAGCAACAGTCTAGCATAAGAGTTAAATGCATACTTGTTTTAAGGGTACAAAAAAATGAAAAACAAAAAATAACAAAACACAATTTCCTATTTAAGCTGCGGCGCAACTCGATACATAGCCTCACTTTTTTATAATGCAAATCACATAGACACTTCATTAACTAAAACATATGACAAACTAACTACAAATAATTAAGTACTTATATATATATATATATATACATATGTAAATCTTCTTCTATGTGTTAAATGTAACAAAAGCAAATTGTTTGCTTATGGCCTTATTTAAAGTTTGTTAAATTTGTTCTGCCCCTCCAAAACGTAACATTTTGTAGCCTTTTAAATTAGGTTTTGAATTTATGTGTAAGTCAAATGCGAGTCTAGGTTAGCTTAAATATATATAAATATATATATATCTATTAGTTACATTTGTGTACTAAATACTAGAGTTGATAATCAAAAGAAAATTATTATAATGCCCAATAATCAATTTTGAAAATTCGCTTTTAGCTAAAATAAATATTTAGATCGGTAACTCTCCCAATTTCCTTTGCTAGTTCAAATTGCTTAAATAACACTACAATTTATACATTTTTGTGTAAATAATACAACATGAAACTTGTATTCTTATAAACATACAAAACATAAAACATGCATTAATACGAGGAAAGCGCTTGAATTATTAAAATTCTGCAGATTCATACAACAATCACCATTTGCTGGCAAAACATAGAAATAAAACTATAAGTTGTTTAGTACTTGTACGAAGGACTTGAAAAACAATAAATAAAATGCATTCAACATTATTGAAATTTAATTTATCATAAATTGCCTTATATGGACCTTACCAGCTGGTCTTTAGTGGGGTAAGTAAAGAGGCTTACTATAATAATTTCTTCTCATAATCTATTATAGTTTATATATACTTCTTTACTGTCGACTATCTATCTATCATGGCACGCATACACACAAAGAATTTTGTCTTTCATTTTTGGGGAATTTTTTTGCAAGGGTTAACTTGAATTTTAACACAACAGAGCTAAGTTAAAGAGTGGTGTAGTTGGTAAGAGTTGTGCTTCATTAATTATGTAGGGGGTCCCGGGTTCGAGCCTCAGCGGTTGAACAATGTTGTGTGTTTTTCCGTTGTTCATAATTATTTCGTTTTCTTGAAATTTTTGCGATGGTTAAGTAATGTTATTTCATAAGTAAGTTGTGGGTGGTAGTGTGGTCTAGTTGATAAGAGGTTGTGCGCTGTGCTACTATGACGAAGGGTTTTTTGGGTGCGCGGGTTCGACTCCCGGTGTGGGAAGGTTTTGATAATAAATAATTATATAATATTAAATAATGCAAATGTGTTTTAAGTAACAGGCAGAAAAAAAGGGGGTGTGGCAGTTTTGATGTAGATTTCTGCCAATTGATAAATGGGGCCCATGGCAATTGATAAAATGGCGGCCATGGCATAATAATATATATATCGATATATAGATAGAGTATCGTCTCCTCTCTCTCCCTCTACCACCAATGTCCGTCCGTCTCTTGTTGTCTGTTGTCTGTCTGAGGTATATGAGAACCGCGTGTCGATTAATCAGAAGAGACACTTTACTTCCAAAGTTTAAGAGAATGCCCTGTGATCCCTGATCTTTGGACTCAATTCGGTTCGAATATACCTAGATAGAGAAGAGAGGCCAAACACCACAATTTCCCATAAGGCGCAGATCACATCAAACCAAAATCTCCAAACGTTCGATAAATCCTGTTCCGGTTCGCGACTCCCGTCGTGGAGTAGTATTTCTTTTTTTCGTTGAATAGTTCTTATTTTTTTTTTTAATTTTTGACAGCCTTAATACTCATCAAGTGCCTAGAGTTTGTGTGTATGTGTTAATTGCTCAGGGTATCTACTAGTGTGGCGGTCCCGACTGAGCAATTTTCCTCGAAAATAATTCTGCATTTGTATGTATGCGTGTACATGAACACAGAAGTTGCTTGCGCTGCAGGCAAGCAGCTGCGCACTTAGAATAGATAAATGTATGATCATTGTACAATTTACACTTAAGAGCTGCGAAATGTATTTACAAACCAATTTGCACGTCTGTAGTATTTGATTAGCGGTTTTATTGGTTTTGTCGATACTGGGGGCGATTGGGGGAAGGTATCCATAATCTGAAGTATTTTAAGTCTTTATATGCCCCACGCCCATTTGCAATGGGTTAAGGGTATGAAACGTTTTACAAATCTTTGGGTAGATCCGATTTTCTATACAGACAGCTTTACATTTACGTTTTGCAAAATTTAAATAATTTTTCAGCAGCCTAAATGTATGCTTTAAAATCAGGGATACGTTCCCGATTAAAATGATTTTGAAATTATTCAAATATGATTTATTTATTAAAGTTATAATTGTTTGTGTAATACTTATTTAGATTTACATAAATTGTATTTAAATTTTTGTTTTTGCTTTTTCTTATCGCTAGTATTGTTTTTAAACGAATTTATGTACTACCCATATATATATATTCATATATGCATATACACATGTTCATATGCATACCTATTCATATATGCATATGCACCTGTATATATATATATACATATACCGATGACGATACGGATGTATATTGTGTATATAGTACAATTCTCCGTAGATTTTTACGTATTTGCTTTTCATGCGATTAACGCGCCACCTTGCTTATAAATCCGTGTAAATTACAACTACAATTTGTATACGGAAATAGACTATAACACTTAATTGTACCACATATTGCGCCGTATCTATGTTACAATCTATGAATAAATTAGGTTCGATTCGTTTCGTTTGTTAAACGTAAAAAAGCGTTCTTTGGCGGCACTCTTTCGAGTGCACCAAGCCCAATTTATAGAGCCCTATGTGAAAACTACGATATTAAGAAAAAAATAAAATAATAATAATATGTATAAGTATAACATAAATGGTGCTTAGCTGGTAGTGGTGATGATGAAGATGCTCCTCTGCCTTGTTTATGTACAGGCGCCGACTCAATAGTTCGATGTAGCACTAAAGGCGGCGCCCTGCTGTGGCTCCTCTTCCTGCCGCTGTTGCTCCTGTGTCCCAGGCAACTGATAGTAGTAGCCTGGATAGGGCTGCGTTGGAAAGGCACCCGATCCCGAACCCGATCCCGATCCCGTTCCCGATTCATAGGCTGCCGCCGCTGCCGTAGTCGTTGCTGTGCTGCTCGCCTTGGCATTGGCATTGGTTGCTCTTATCTATAAGCCACCGATGATTACCTCCTGCTGCGCATCGTCATCCATGTCGGGCAGTTCCTGCTTGTGAACGACCATGCCATCGCTGGCTGGCTGCCTGGGCGCCGTTTGTCCATATTTCTGATGTATGCCGCGATGGCGTTTCAACGCAAAACGATCGGCAAACGCGGCCGAGCATATCTCACACTTATAAGGCTTCTCGCCGGAGTGCACCTTGGCGTGGTTCTTCAGATGTGCCGCCTGTGAAAAGGCAGACCCGCAAATTTCGCACTTGTACGGCTTCTCGCCGGTGTGTATGCGACGATGATTCCACAGCGTGGCGTGGCGCGCAAATCCCTTGTCGCACACCCCGCACACGTACGGACGTTCGCCGCTGTGCGTGCGCTCGTGGTTCTTAAGATGCGGTGATTGAGAGAATTGCATGCCACAAGTTTGACATCTGCCAAAAGCAAGAATTTTAACAATTTAGAGATATGCTGTGCATATTACTGCAGTACACCTACTTGTACGGTTTTTCGCCAGTATGGATGCGGGCGTGGTTCTTAAGATAGACAGCCTTGGCAAATGCCAATCCGCAGATGGTGCACTTGTAGTTTTTCTCGCCGCTGTGCAGCTTCCTGTGTGACCACAGACTGGAGTAGCGTGAAAAGAGACCGCCGCAAATGTTGCAATTGAATGGTTTACTGGGATTCCTGTAAATGAAAAAACGTTAGCTCATAAACAATTTATGGTTTGTGGCTAATCTAAAAACTGACTCGGTCTTGACGGTCACCGCATTTTGTATTTTAACTGAACCGACGGCGCCGCTCTGCGCCTGATGGGTGTGCTGTTGACCCATTAGCACCACGCCGGAGCCATTGCATTTCTGGCACTTGGTCATCTGCTGGGAGTTGCGTTTCTTTACCGGATGATGGCCCGACGTGCTGGGCTCCCGTTTGGGCGTTGTGCCGCCAGTCTGTTGGGCCACAATTTGCTGCAGTTGAGCCTGCGCCTGTGGTGTAGTTGATATGATTTGCACAGGATGCGCCATTTGCCCTATTTTTACCAAGAATAAACAATTATAGCAACGATAGTATGAAGGCTTTTTTTAAGCAACTACTCACCATCGGGTGCCACAAATATTTGCTGCTGTTGCGCCGCTTGCTCCGCCTGCATGCAGGACTCGCAGCGCACTTGCTTGGGCCCCTTGCGCTTCGACTGCTGCAATATGGGGTTGCCGCAATTGATGCACTTGCTCGACTTGGAGTTATCATGCTGCTGCTGTTGTTGCTGCTGCTGCTGTGCCGATTGCTGCTGCTGCTGCTGTTGTTGTTGCTGCTGTTGCTGCTGCTGCTGCTGCATTACCGATTGCTGCACTGGCTCCAGGGAATCAGAGGCAACAATTTGTATCTGACCCATCTGACCGTTGCCGGTGATAATGTTCTGCGTCTGCACAAGGCCCTGTGCATTGACCACCGTGATGGCATCAGACGACTGCTGCGCATTATGCTGCTGCGGATCGGAGCCGTCGGTGTGCATGCGCTTGTGCGCATTGAGCAGTGCCAAATGCTGGAACATCTCCGAGCAGACATCACACTTGAAGCTGATGTTCGATATTGTGTTTTGCAGTGGTGAAATTGTCTGTTGTGAAAAGTAGAGAAAAGTATTACAATTTCAATTCTAAAAAGTTCTTTGCCGTTCCAATTACACAAACTATGTTTAAATATGGCATAATTAATTAATTATGTTACTTTAGAGTCAAGTAGGCTAAACATTACCATTTCATAATCATAAAGGAAGTCAATTTTTATATTGGTTTTGGAATCGGTTAGCTGTAAAAAAGCTCTACTAACAGACAGCTGCCTTGGGCACACATGTGATTTTTTTTAACCACATGTTCACTAAACCAGAAGCATTTTGAATCGTATGTCTAATTTAAATTTCACTAGCAGACACAATAACCATTATAGCAAATATATATACTCAACTCAACAATATATACTCAAACTCTACTTTAAAAACTTATATTTAGTTGTGTACAATACAGTACAATATTTTTTTCTTTCTGTTCAAGCTCTGGGGGACAACTTACCGCCGCAATTGGCTTGTTTTGATTGACAATCTGAATGCGTCCCTGTGCGTCCACAGTGGCGATGCCCAGTGCAGTGCCCTGATTTAGTGGCATCCCATTGACCAAGGCGTAGTTGTAGCCGCCCACTGGCTGTGCAATGTAACACGTCTTATTGTCGTCCGTGGTGGCCAACTGTGCCAAATTCACAGTGGCGGCGTTGCCCTGTAATGGGTAACGGCAACAACAAAAGCATTAAAGCGTTTACAAATCATTGAATGGTAGTTTGCTGGCCGATTCGGGCCGGCGCTGCACTCACATTTGTTGTGTAGTAGAAGGTGGGCTGCTGGTCGGCCTTCTGGCCCTCTATTTTGGGTTGTTTGAGGATGGTGCCGTCTGCTGTTTGATATTGTATGGTCGCCGGTTGTCCGCTTATGGCGTTCGTGAATATTATGTTCTTGGTGAGGTCTTCCATTCTGCGCGCTGGTTACTGAACAAAATATTTGTAAAATTACTGTTTCTTTTAAATATGTTGCGAAATTTGTTTAAATAAAATGCACAATGAGATATATTTTACAACACTGTCGACGCCACTAGTGCAGCGTGTGTGAGCGAGACCACCCTATAGCACACACGTCAGCGAAAAACGACTGATTAAAAATGGCGACGATGAGACAAAAAATATGTATGCGCTGCACACACATCACAAACGAATACAAAATTATAACTTCGCTTGAAATATGCCGCTGTCTGCTTGGCAATCGCACGACGTTTAAGCGCACTTAAGCGCATTCAGAATTTTCTTAACATTTTGCACAATTGCGTAGTTGATTAGGCCACGCTGGGTTTGGCAATTTACCTTTTACGCAACCAACCACAAAAAAATTGTTTCTGCTGCGCCTTGCACGCCCAGCGCAGCACACACAATGGCTTTATTAATTGTATTTACGATGGCACAGTTATTTTAACAGCATAAGCACAGCCGGTAGTCTTTTTTATTATCCACTTTATTTTGTTTGGAATGAAAGCAAAACTTTATTATTGTTTTTTCTTTCTCTAACAAATTAAATTCCAGCACAAAAACCTTCTGCCCGTTTGTTCTTACGTACGTTCGAATGTGGACTGCTGAAGAGAGACGGAGAGTGAAGAAAGCCATGGAGAGAGCAGTAGCACATTAACCGCGCTACAGGGCTGCCAGACTAACGGCATAATAAAAACGCATGGTCACATCGTTTTATAGTACATTCAAAATACTGCACATTCCACATTAGCGAGCATTTGGCAATTAAATATATTTTATTATTCGTTTTCGTTAAAAGATATTGTATAATGTTGTTCATAACTTTTACATATTCCAGAATACAAATACTTAACATATTAAACTAGACATTCAAAAACTTTGTATCATGCCAATGATGAACATACATACATGGCCTTTTAAAGTATGACCGATTCGGACTTTGCTTAACATGTTTTGTGTAGATGGTCATACACAAAAATGCTGGCAGAGCCCTTTTGATGTCGACGTTAGCTGTGAATGGCAATAATCGCGCGAAGTTTGCGACAGTTACATATTTAATTAAATTTTAAAATAATTAGAATTTTCAGTATGAAATGATAAAGGAAGGAAACATACTTATTTCTATTATATTTAATCGACGACCGAATGAAACTTTAATTAAAAATATCAATAAAGAAATTTTTATGGAAACTAAATTTTTTAAAAAACGCAATAAACTTGTATTTATTATTAAATATTTAAATAAAGGTTAAGTACATAAAAAAAAATTACGACGATGAATGGATACAATAGTTACTCAAGTTAAATGTTTTTTCCTGAACTTTTACACACATTTGGTTGTATATTAAAAACCATTGCCTGCGTAAAATACGTTTTATTTACACGAAAAAGATATTGTATGTGACTACAAACTATGTTTATAAAACATGATATTATGTTAGATTAAAGAGTGTTGTATTTGTTTTGTAGTATATATGTTGTTGGTGGATTATCGCTGTTTTTAATTTTTTCGTTTTTTTTTTTACTTTTTTCTTGTTAAAAACTACAACTGAAGAATGTTGCGAAGTTGTTATACAATATGAATAAAAATATGTTTGGACACGTTCGGCGAAATAGTTGAACATGTGACAACTGGTTATAATTAATATAAATTATTAGTTATCATTCTTTCGCATTGATGTATTAGAAATAAAATATGGTTTTCTTTACTTAGTTTTCATCAAGTATATGTTCTTAAAATACCGTTTGTATTCTTCGCTAGGTTGCCTTTTGCATTCCTTATTTCTCTTTTCTATCCTTCTTTTTTTTTTTGGTAAAATATTTTTAATAATATACCATAGTAGGTCGGGACCATTCGGCGAGTAACAAGCTGGGTTGAGGGGATACTCAAAGACTTTCATGTGCTATTTAGCTTATGCCTGGAAATCGGAATCATCATCATCGTCGACCATCGCGACCTCATCGTCGCTGTCACTTTCGATGGGACGACGCTTTTTGGGCGCCGTCTTCTTCTTGGCACCGCCGCTATCGTCGTCACGTTGACGCTTGGCTGCCGGACGCTTTGCTGGCGACTCGGCGATTAGCGACTCATCGTTATCATCGTTGGGGGCGTTGGATTCGCCTCCTTCATCATCCTCATCATCCAGAAGGAAGGAGTAATTGATTTTTTTGCTGGCAGCACGGCGGCCAGGACGCTCGACACGCGAAACTGACACGTCACCTTCTTCGTCATCGCCATCAGTTAAAGTGTCCTTGGATTTGGCCTTATCAGAAATTGGAGTATTAATTTTTGGGAATTCAGGAGTTAACTACAGCTGAAACACTTACCTTTGTCTTGGAAAAGTCCAGTTTGGCCTGCTTGAGGCCATCGCCGTTCTCCTTCTTTTGACGGGGCTTTTTCTCGGCCGGCTCCTTTTTGGGTACGACCGGTTTTTTAGCCTTGGGCGATGTCTTTACGCCGCTGGCACCGCCCTCGACCAGCGCGTCGAAATCGTCGATCTCTTCGGCGGGTTCCTTCTTTTCGGTTTTGATTTTGGTAGTACGCTTGGTGGCATTCGTTGTTGCCGCTTGGAATTTCTTGAGAAGCTCATCGGTGATCTTAAATGCCACTCGTTCGCCAATTGGATCGGGAAAGATGTCCGCATTTCCAGGCGCAGCCTTACCCTTTTTGCCACGACCGGTTGGCTTTTGAGTCTTCATGGCCTTAGCCTGCTTGAGGTTAATGCCCTGCTCCTCCAATCGCTCCTTCTCCTCCACCTCGTTGAGTTTCTCTTCGAGTTTATCGAGATCATCCATCCACAGATGGCTTGGTGTTTTCTTCATTAGGTTGTCCAGCTCGAGCAGCTTGGCATCGCGTTGCTTGAGCAGTTCATTTTTGCGCTCCTCCGTCAACATCCACATGGACATGCCCAGCAGATAGTCGAATTTCTTAACCTCCGTAAGCTTCTGGAATGCCTTTTCTGGATCTGTTTCTTTTTTGACCTTCTTTGTGCTGGTGGCAGTTGACGCCTCCTCCTCCTCCTCATCATCATCATCATCTCCGGGTCCTTCGGCCTCCTCCATTTTAATGCGCCGCTGCCATTCCTTGACAGGATCAGGACGATAGCCACGCTTGATAAGCTCTTCAATCATGGCCTTGCGCTGCTTATTCTCAATCACCAGCTTCTTTTCGCACTTCTCCAAAATAAAGCGCGCCTGATCGCTCAGACGATCCGACTGCGCCGTCATCTGACCAACAAGATAATCCTTGCGACGATTATAATACTCCAAGCGCAGCTTGTAAAACTCCTTCAGTATATCGATGGGCGTGGGGAAGCGACGCAGGCAATTGTTCTCATCGAACGCGTGCATCTGATTCGTTGATATCGAAGAGCTTAGCTTGAAGACGCGATGGAAACCGCCTGGCTCGCTGCGCAGACGCTCAAATTCACCCGTCGAAAAGCTGACAACAAAACGCACCGTCGTATCTGTATGGTATTCACGATACTCCGAGATAATCGCCTTTACTTTATCGGTGCCATTGGATAAGGCTTCGAGCACGTTCTCCTTGTAGTTTTGCGTCCAGAAACCAACGGGCAACTCGGTGATCTCAATGCGATTGTCCGGCAATATTTGAATATTACCCGAATTGACATAACGTCCATCCGAGACGTATTCCATAGTACCCGTAAAGTTCTTGTACCATGGATGCATTGGCAGTGGCTCCTCACCGCTAATCATGCGACGCAAATTGTTGATCAGTTCGCGCGGATTATAATTGGCTATTTTGGTGGACCAACCGGTGCCGATGCCCTCGGCGCCATTCACCAGCACCATTGGTATAATGGGCATATACCACAGCGGCTCAATCCGCTGGCCATCATCCACCTGATACTGCAGCAAGGGATCATCCAGTGGATGAAAAATGAGACGCGTCAGCGGCGACATCAATGTGAAAATATAACGAGCGCTCGCACAATCCTTGCCACCCGTTAGACGTGTGCCGAACTGACCGCGTGGCTCCAGTAAATTGATGTTGTTCGCGCCCACAAAGTTTTGGGCCAAATTCACAATGGTCATCTGGAGGGATATCTCGCCGTGGTGATAGGCAGACATTTCGGCTACGGAACCCGACAACTGGGCCACCTTCACCTCGCGTTTATCGTTACGCTTGAAGCACGTAAACATGACCTTGCGCTGGCCAGGCTTCAGGCCATCCACCAGACAGGGTATGGAACGTTCGTTGTCCGCATTGGAGAAAAGCACCAGCTCCAGATTGATAAAGTCCGAGTAGCTGACATGTTTGGTGCCCTTGGTGTACAGATATCTTTCAGGCAGACCCAGCTGCTTGCGACGCTTCACCTCGTCCATGTGATTGGTTAGCCAGGTTTTGCGCGATTCGATGTGCTTCCTGGAGAAGGCCATCACGATGTTATCATCATCCACTTGACCATCGTATTTGAATAGAATCCGATGGCGATCCATGTCCTTTTTAAGATGAAATAAAATTTTTATTTTGTAAATTATTCAGAGGCTTTAAAATTCAACAAAACTTAGCTTTATATAAATCTTTGTCATATTAAAATAACTTAAATCTTTGGCTGTCTTCCTTTGTAAAATTTGTTATCCCTCTTGAATTCATATATACATATCAAGTGGTTCTATTTCTATAAGGTGTATATATATTATATATAAATATATATGTATTTACGCATCCCAACTATTTAAAAAAAAAATCGCATATAATAGTTAATTTTTTGTTTTGCTAAAATATAATAACGCTGCAGATACAGATACACTTCTTATACGGATCTTTTAAATACAAGAATTCAACTTCCTTCAGATTTTTTCTATATAAGCTATAGGGTATAAAGAAACGACCTTAATCATTTTGCATATTTGTAGAAAATATAGCTAAACCCATAATTGCTGAATATGGTTAGAGAAACTCTTTTTCAATTTTTTAATATTTAACCAGATTATGATTTCAAGGCCTAACCAGACCTTTCAAAGTATTTTTTCGGTCAATCGGTTTATGATCAACATAGTTTTGGCTCAAAATTCTTCGCTATTAAAAATTAAATGATTCTATGATAAATAAACGCACCTGGAAATACTCTTTTGCCTCCTTGGAGGTGGAAGTACCGAGACCCTTATAGTACTTGATATTGTACGTGTGATAATTGGCCGTATCCATTTTCCATTCCTCGAATTCGGGCAGCGAATAGAATGAAATTTCCTCGTTCTTTTTCGTTGCCTTCACAATAGGCGTAATAAACTCCTCAAGGAATGGCAAACGTAACAGCTCCGGCCAATTCGTATGTATGAAATTGATCAGCAGTCCCTTGATGTGAGAGCCATCCTGATCCTGATCAGTCATGATCATCACCTTGCCGTAGCGCAGCGTCTTCAGATCGTCTTCGGTCAGATATTTCTTCTTGTACTGCAATCCAATAATCTTGCACAGATTATTGATTTCGGCATTCTCCGTGAGCTGCTTGAACGTGGCCTCTCGCACGTTGAGCAGCTTACCGCGCAGCGGGAAGACGCCGTAGTAGTTGCGACCGATTACACCGAGACCGGATACGGCCAGAGATTTGGCTGAGTCACCCTCAGTGAGGATGAGCGTGCAGTTGATGGAGTTCTTAGTGCCCGCTTCGTTGGCATCCTCCAACTTTGGAATGCCCTTGATTTTATGCGATTTTTTGCCACCGGTTTTGGCAATATCGTTCTGTGCCTTAAACTTGGCCCAGGCCAGCACAGACTCCACAATGCCAGCCTTGGACAAGTTGGCAACAAACTTGTCGGAGAGCACACACTTGGAGCCAAAGCTTTTCGCCTGCAGTGTCATGTTCTCCTTGGTCTGTGAGTCAAATGTGGGATTCTCGATCAGGCAATTCACAAATACCCACATATGATTGCGCACTTGAAACGGTTTAATACTGATGCCATTCTTGTTTTTCTTCTTGAGAACCTCGATCAACTGCTTGATGACATTGTCGACCACATGATCCACATGCCGACCACCCTTGTAGGTTGCTATCGAATTAACAAACGAGACCTGCTGAAAACCACGATCCGATGGACAACAGGCAACTTCCCAGCGTTCACCGCACGCTTCGTACACCACCTTAAGGGGTTGACCAGCATCATCATCGACGTTCTTCACAAACAAATCGATGTAGTCCTTGAAACCCTTCACGGGCACCTTGGTGCCGTTCAAGAACACACTCACGCCCTTTGTGGAGGCGGCCACATCGTAGGCGCGTCGCGACATGAGCGCCACAATGTCGTTGTCAAGCGTTTCCATTTTAAATTTGGCCAGATCCGGACTGAAGGTGATCCGCGTAAAATCGGTGCTATTAAAATCCTTAATCTAAAGAAACAAATTCGATTAGTTATTAGAAATAGAATTGAGCATAAATACTTACAATTGGTTCACCGGCTTTACCCATGTTGTTGCCCCAGGTCTGCTTGAAACTCTTCTTGTACTGCTTGGTGCCCGTTTCGACGCTGAAGCTGCTCGAGAAGATGTTGCACAATTTAGCGCCGTAACCATTGCGGCCACCAGTGACCTTTTTCTCATCGTCATTGTAATTAGATGAGGTCAACAAATGCCCAAATATCATCGTCGGCACAAACATATTCTCCTCCTTGTGCATAGTCACCGGGATACCCTGGCCGTTGTTCCAAATGGAGATAATATTCTTCTCGGGATCAATATCAATCTTAATCGTATTCATCGATTTGTCGCGCTGCTTATTATCGGCGGCATTCACGAGTATCTCATCAAAGATCTTGTACAGACCCGGCACAAAGGAAATCTCGCGCTGTACCATCCGATTGTTTTCCGCATTAAACACCCACATGAGCTCTTTGGTGAACTCCACGGAGCCGATATACGAATCCGGACGCAAAAGAATGTGCTCCAGCTGCGATTTCTTCTGGTACATCTGTTCGATGGACATGCCACCTTTTCCACTACCGTTCTGCATGACGACGCTGTTGTTGTTCTTCCTTTTCTGCTTGAAGTTGATTTGTTGCACGTGCTAAAAACATAAAAGCAGAAGAAAAGACCAACTAATGATTATATTGATCGACTGGTAGAAACAAACCAACATAACTGTACCGACATACGCGCTTCTTTGTTTACGAATAGAAAGCTGTAGCACAAATTGTGATTAATAGTGGTAAGAACGAGATTGGTACCGAAGTTTGAATACTCTTGCAAATCGATAAAGAATATGGCAACAATATTTTAATGATATATGTCAAAAAGAATTGTAATTTTAAATAACAAAAGCGTTAAAAAAAAAAAAAACAATTTACCAACATATGTACTTAAAACTGTAAAGCTATACGAAAAAAAGTACAGTAGTATCTTTTTTTGTTTTTGTTTTGGCGCGCACACAAATACACAAACGGCAAGCCAGCATGCAGCATACTCTATATATACACTTATAAATTTGTAGAAAATTTTAAAATTTATTTTTATATAAAAAAAAAAATAAAAACAATTTCAACTATTATAAATTTCAATTATTATTGATTACATTATCACTTTTTTAATATTTTTTATAAAATAAAACAATCGGCGTCAAGCTATCAAAGGGCTAGCGCTGTGTTGGCTGTGTTGTGTATAACAGCCCTGTTCTTGGCGGGATAGTTGAGCCGGCTGCTTATGCACTAAGCACAATAATAAACAGAACAGTACATAAAAAAAAGGCTATCAATTTGTACAAATATTTGTAATATTATGTAATGCAATGCAGAAATGCCGCACGATGAGCACTTAGCAAAACAAAATGAATAGTATAAATCTTAACGCAGAGACCGTTGAGTGTACATTTGTGTGTATGTGTAGGTGTATCTGTGTGCAGCTGCTTCACCGGCTTTGTACGTTCGCCATTGATATATACCATATAATATCAATTTACGCACATAAACTCGAGTATATAGATAAAAGGGATTTGGCAAACACAACCAATGTCTGAGCAGTGGCATTTCGCATACACAACTTACGCACCAAAATTCTATCTATATGGGCAGCGCCATTTTTAATTTGCAAAAGCGACGCCACCGGGCACAAAATGTTTTTCTTTTGTGCCACAATTAAAGAAACGAGCACACGTTACAGCATTATCGCTTTAACTTAACCTAATCGCTTTAAGCACGCCAAAAGATATTTCTGCTTACCTTTTTACTTAGCTGTGTAAATTTTGTAGCAAAACTAACGCGCGGCAGCGAGTGCAAAAATTGCACACACAGTAGAAGTCGCCGCACTTTATATTTGCGCGAATCGCTCTTAGGTTAATGCTGCACTGTAACGCTGTACAGCAACACTTATCACTATAATACACTTAATCAAATAATTGCAACACTGAATAAAAAATGATTTTAAACGAAAATTCAATCGTTTAATTGTGAAAATTTTCTTGGACGCACAAACAACCGTCGTCGCCAAGAAAACAGTACAGACGATGCTTCTTTCCTTTGGTATTTATCGATATCGAGTTTTTGAACAGATGCTGTCAGACCTACGGCAACGCTGACTTTGTTTTGCAACAGGCAAACTGTATTGGTGCTACCACCCTGTCAATATTTTCGTTGTATATTTAAACTGAACGATACAATAGCTATGTAGGTATGTAGTAGCGGTTAGATTTGAAATTTGTCCGAAAATTTGCGATTGATATTAAATTAAATTCGAGAATTAAAATCGTTGCCCAAAACAAAACAATAATTTTTAATTTATAATTTAAATAAAATACACGCTTAAATCAAGCAAGTGCGGCTGTAAAAATTCTGAACAGCGAATATAAAAACAAGTTTTGCGCCAGACCCGGCCAACTGACCTTGACCAACGACAATAAAAGATTGGTTGCACTTGCAATCAAAACTAGTTTTATTTATTTGTAAACAAAGAATGTACACCTCAGAATGATGATAGCATTAATGTTATCTAGTTTAGGTTAGTAACTCAGCAACAACCTATTACACTTTGCCACTACTTAAGCTCGTGACGTCATCAAAGCTCATTGAACTTGCACTTCAGATCTTATTACAAGCGTACAAACTTACATATACGTTGCATATCTACATATGTTTGTACGTGTGAATCTTGCGCATCACAAACTTCATCATCAAATTCTGGCCTCCATCTTTAGCCTTCCGATTAGCTGACAGTTTACAGCTTCGTATTATTTTCACTCTCACTGGCACTAAATGGCATGCAAATACCCTACCTATGGGCATATCACACTCGCACTGTAAAGACATTTTTTTTATAAAGAATGTTCAATTAAAATAAAAACATATTATCTCCAGTTGTTTTACTTTCAAGTTGTTAAACACTTGATTTTTTTTGCCATAATGGAGAAGTATATCGCGGTTGCGGTGCGATTCTTTGTTTGTCATCACTGCATAGAACCTGACGCTTTTAATTTAACTCGTTACCCGGCTTCAATACGGGTTTTCTCCGACTGTTGTTCTCAGTGTTGGGGGGCATAAAATATATTGTTCTATACGATCTTTCAGTCAGTCTTAACATCTACATCAGAGTGGGCGCAGCTACAACTTGCTTCGAATTAACAAATAAAAAATTTATATCTTAAGAACAGTTGTGCGTGATAAACATCAGTACAGTAAATAATTAAGTACTAATTACAATTTTTATTGGGTAATTTTGCAAAATAATCTAGTTGCATAATTTTAGTGTTTTTAAACATTAATTCAAGTGTTATAATTTGTTAAATATAACAATTACAATAAAGTAAAGGGCATGTATATAAATATATATATTATATTTATATATATTCTTTAATTAAACCGGAATAAAATATTAAACATGAAAAATAAATGTATACAGCGTAGAACTCTCTTTTTATTCCGCTCGGTATGCGGTCTATAATTTAATAAAGCGCACTCCCAATTAACACATAGTAAGAATAACAGTTCATTAACTTTTGAACTTAAGTTTCAATTGCATTGGATCTAAGCCTGCATTTTCGCCCGTTCCGTGTAAAATTCGTAATAGTTAACAGTTTGCCTTATCATTACTTTCAATTTGAGTTGTGACCCGAAATTAAGCACCTGGTAATACACAACAAAGTAATTTGTTAATTTATAATTTGTTACAATTGATATTTGTCGTGGAATGTCAGAATTTAATTTGAAAAACTTTTCTACACTTTTATTAAAAAAAACTTATGCGTATTGGATAAACAAAAAATTGCGTATCGAACATTTGTCAATTAACCTTAAATTTAAAATTAGTTTTTTATCAAATAAAATAAATATTTAAATTATTTGGGATTGGAAAATTCAATTCATCTTAAAATAAATTTAATCAAATTGAAGACTTAAGACTTAATTTTAAATTAAACTAAAAAAAATTATTACAGAAATAACGATATACATACATACATACATCAAAACTAATTCGAATCCATACTTTTTATTATAAAAATATTAAAAACGCATCTCTGATTAATTTTTTGTAAGTTTAACAAATTTTCAAATACATAGAGATAATTTTTAAACTCGGTCAAAGTTAAGTTTTGTTTACAATTAGCTTGGAATTTTTAACTTTTGTAAGTGTAAATTCATACCCAATGACCCCTGGTTCTTCCCCGTTCATCTTTACCGCAGGTGTTAAATTTTCTAGCCAGTGCAAATATGGAGTTATGTACTTTAACTAATGTACCCAATGCACTTTGTCATCCATAATATTATAATATTGTGCATATAGATTTTTGCATATGACAATTGTGAGATGAGAAATTAACGCGAAAATTTGCGACGTGCTCGAAAGCGATCAGAGAAACATAATATGTATATAGAAACAGATTGGAGAGACATTTCCCTTATCAGGTTCGTTGTGCAATTCGGGTTGGGTTCAGTTCGGTTGAGTTCAGGAAGAGAATTATACAAACATATTTACTGGGCCAATGCGATAATCGGTTGCGTTGCGTTATTTTGTAGTCACTTTGGCGTTATCGGCAAAAAAGTTGCCTTCGCTTTGTTGTTGTTTTCATTTGTAAATTGCATGGGATTGAAAACACATTTGGACTATTTGCTTAGTTTCAAGCCAGAAGTCGAACGCTGCGAACAAACATTAAAAAATTAAATAAATAAATAAATGTACAAAATGGTAAATAGTCAAGTCAAGCTTCACTGTACCGAGTGTTTGCCCGTGCGCCAATGCCAAGTTCAATTGCAGGTGGCACTTCAAGTTGAACACGATGTAAAAAATAATGTTGCCAACAATTGGAAACGTGAGGTTAACAAATGTATCTCGTTCTGTTTTCAAACGTGCACCTAATTATTGTTGTCAAAAAAACTGTGTGAAATTTCAATCAAGTTTTGTCAGTTCTCAAATTGATGCACGCAACACACATTAAACACGCCCAGCAGCAAGTGAGAGCTTAGCAACATTTATGTGCTGTGTTGCAAGTGTTGCAATAGATCCCAATATTAGAGACGGTAGCGTGATTCTCCTTGTGACCGCTTAACAATAAAGAATGTATTTTTTCTTTTCATAAGAAACTTCTGTATTAAAAATATTTCTGTATAGAAACAAAATCTGAAACACATCTCCGAGTTGCCGCAAAAAACACCTAATAATTTTTTTATAACTTCAGAAATGTTCTCCCTTAATTATTAAGGTATTGGTATAAGGTATAAATGTATATCATGATGTTTTTAATAATTAAGATGTAATACTGATAAAATATTGTAATTGGTTATGGTTTTTTTTTTGTCTTATTTAACACTTAAAATAATAATTTAATATTCCGAATCACGCGCTTATCTCCAATTCAGATATAGCAACATTTTTGTCAGCAGCATTGTTCTTGGCAACATTGTCGTTAGCAACATTGTTTGTGGCAACATGTTTCACGCTCTTGTACTTTAGCCTATTCTCCTCTCTCCCAAAGGCCACAGCTGAGAGTAGCCGCTCATCCCGCATCATGCCCGCCATAGAGCACAAATTGAATGTCACCGAAGAGGAAATACCGGAGCACATACGACTCATTGCCGAGGAACAGGGCGAATGCCCAAGGACCAAGCAGGATACCATTGCACAATTTCGCAACTATATTTTGCGTGAGCACGAATTTGAATTGCATTAAAATACCCTTCAAAAATAATGTTGTTTAATGTACAATAGAGCACAAGGACTGCCAGCCACATCGCAATGATGATAAATATCTGCAAAAGTTTCTGCGCGCCCGCTACTGGAAAATCCCGAATAGCTACAAATTGGTGGGTTTTTGTAAAACAGAACCTATATAAAACTGACAGATTGTAGTGGAGAGAAAATTAATTATTCTTTATACTTAAGTAAGAAAATGTCTACTAAAAAGAAAATAATGTCCGGATATAGCCGCTAATACCTGCTAATAATATGGGGTAATAGTTTCTACTGAATGCTATTTTTCTTACAGCTTTGCAGCTATTACAAATTTCGCGAGGAGAACAAAAAGTACTATCAAAAGGTGCGTCCTTTAGATTTGCGGCATTTGGGCGACGAGGATATATTGACTGTGACGCCGTATCGTGATCAATTGGGCCATCGGATACTCATCTATAGGTTTGGATTGTGGCGGCCGAATCGCGTTACTGTCGACGATATATTTCGGGCAACAATTGTCCTGCAGGAGCTGGGCTCGCTGGAGCCCATCTCTCAGATTATGGGCGGTGTGGCCATATTCGATTTAAAGGATTTGGGCCTGGAGCATATGCTGCATCTGAGTCCCAGTGTGGCACAGAAAATGATTGCGTTGCTAGTGGTGGGTGTTGTAAAGGATTAATTCTTCTGCATCCCTGGTTGAATATTCTTTCGGTTTCCCTTTACAGACTTCCATGCCCATACGCACCGCCGCCCTGCACATTGTCAATCAGAACTGGCTCTTCAATGCCGCGATCAAAATTTTCAAACCGTTTCTCAATGCCGCCATGCGGGAGAGACTTTGTATACACGGCAGCGATATGAGCTCCCTGCACAAGCACATTTATCCCGAACATTTGCCCAAGCGGTAGGTTAACTGTACATAGGTTTATCTATGTATCTATATCTATATCCTTGACAGCTATGGCGGCTTGCACGAGGATTACTCATATACGCTCTGGTTGGATATGCTGCAAAATCAGTGCGTCAACAGTGAGATTCAAAAGGATATGGAACAATTGGGCTTTATTTTTGAGTAGGAATCTTTTTTTATATTTTTTTTATGTACTGATTTCGAATGCTCGCTTACATTTTATTAGAAAGAGGAAAGTGAAACCATAATAAAATATGTTATTTTTTATTAAATTATTTCACTCTTAACTCTTTTTGAGATTAAATACTCCTCGAAAAGGTTAGGTTAGTAGAATTGACACTAATTTTTGTATACCCAATTTTATATGACACTAATATTTTTAAATAAAACACAGTTTTCGAAAGCAATATCAAATTTTTCAAACCCGCCTCTGTATCTCGTTATTTATAAATAATTTCCATCATAGAAGTAACTGCTTAACTGCACACTTATTAATCAAAAAGGCGGCAAATAACCATTTGAGGTTAGGGTATCACACATTTTGAGGTTATGGCATCAGACACTTTGAGGTTAAATATGGAATATAAAAAATTTAATGCGCCGCACATTTGTCGATAACAAAACCAAAATGACAACTGCCCAGAAGCAATAACAATAACAACAATAATAGCAGCAGCAACAACAACAACAACAATATAAGAAGCAAATCAAATGAGGAAACGAGTCCATATGGAAATTGGTTCCGGTCAAGGAACCCAAAGTTGAAGACAAAATCGACATGTTCGTTTTATGTGTTTAATATGCAAAATGCATTAGGTGTTAGAGCGAGATGGCAGCGCTGGCTGTGATTTGCCGTTATGGTAATTGAGTGTTGGACAACGCATAAAATGCAGCCCGGCACGCAGCACACAGCACATAAATATTATTGCGACATTCTCTCACACACTTTTTCTCTCTCTTTCTCGCTCACTCTTGAAGCGTTACAAATATGTTTGATATATTTTTTTATTGAATTCGTTGACAGAGGAAGCTGCTGTCCGTCGCACACAAACAAACAGTAAAAAAGTTAACCCACCCCTGGCCCCGCCACCACCTTCTACTGGCCTGGTCAGTGCAAACGATAGTGAAATTGATTTTGGTGCCAAGGGGTCTCTGCCAGTTCCCGGACATAATCTCTATATGTGCGCCATTTGTGCGATTAAAGCGACAAGATTAAAAAATTTATTGCGCAAATATTTATGGGGACAGTAGCCCAAAACAGAGCGAGACAGAGCGAGAGAAAAGGGGGAAAAAAACAGGCAGCTAGCTAGAAAACATAGCCTAGCGAGGGGGGATACACGGACACTGTCCCGTTATTAGCTCAGCTTTGAGTAACACGTGTGCGAGCCAAAGACTGAACTGAATATAATTTATGACAGGCGAACACCAAATTTATTTGTATTTTATCGCTAGCGAAAAGGGGAGGGGAGCTTCTTTATAGCGAAACTGTTCTACACAACATATGCCACACACGCATAAGCTGGGAGACAGTTCTTAAAGAAAAGTAAGAAAATATTCTTTGTATGTAAAAAAAGAAGATATTCCCTTTTGTTAGGGTCAAATGCTGGAAAGGAAGAAAAACTAAATACGTAGAGAAAAGAACATCTTTTCAGTCGCGTTCTTATAAAAGTTCCCAAAGGGCAAACATGAATAATAAAGGGTATATTTTAGAGAAAGTTAAAATTTAAAATAAATTTAAATACAAATTATTTTGATATAAACTAAAAATTTTAATTCAATGCTAAAAACGCTGATGTGATCCAAAAAGGTTTGTACTCGTGGAAAGAAAAATCCAACAATAAATTGAAATTAGTAAATCAGAATATTTTTTAGAAGTTAGGGTATCTCTTTTCTCGCACTTGTTTAAGGTATAACACAGATTTTATAAGATTATAAACAGAGAAAACATGTCAGAATATTTATCATTAAGCGACGTTTATAACTTAATCCCCAACTGAAGCCATAATGATTTCTTCGGCACGCACAGGACACAAGCGGAAAAGATATATAATCCGACCATTTATCAGGCGTGGTGTTTGCCCCATCGATGAGGCTTGGCTTGCCATGCAGGTCGGTGTGTCTGTGTGTGTGAGTGTTAACCGGGCCATAACGAGCCGCCATTTATACAGTTTACACCTTCGCCTCCAGGCAGAAGAAGCTGCCCACAGCCGGAGACGGAACCGGAGCCGGTGCCCGGCAACGGCAACGGAAGTCAACACATTGACAGCAAATATTTCAATTATTTTTGCCGCCACTTTATTTATGGGATAATTCGGGCTCTCTTTACGGAGCGGTGGGGGGAGGCTGACCCGGAGCGAGGTCAGTTGTTGGGTTTTTGGCTGATTTCATGTTGTTTACAAATCGTTGGCCATAATTTATTGTCCTTCTTGTTTGCGGACTAAAATTCTGCCAATGAGTGAATGATAAACTGCGCATCCAGATAAACAACGATATTGGCTGATGGATGTGAGCAGGGGTGAGGGGTGACGGGTGACGAGTAACGAGTGGTTATAGAGCTCATTAGAAAACAATTACAAAAGCAGACACGCTCCCTGCTTAGGGTTGCCGGCCAATGTCACGCCTCTCAGTGTGTGTGTCTCTGTGGTATGTGTGTGTGTGTGTGTGTGAAAAGGTCAGGTACGGCATGTTCAAATGTCAGAGTTGACTGACAGCTGACAGCCGGTTGACGCCCACAAATGTGGCGCTCGTATAATATGGTTAATTTTTCTCACTGCGTGCTAATGGGCCGAGGGCTAAGGTCCAAACGATATACATACATTATTTTCTCTACATTTACTTTTATAGGCAAAACAAAAAAAAAACAAACTTGTTGCAGAAAAAGAAAACAATGATGGATGAGAGAGAGAGAGAGATAGAGAGAGAGAGAGAGAGGGAGAGAGAGATAGAGAGTGAAAGATATAAATAGATAAGCTTTGCATATACTAATTGTCGTATAAGGTTAAAGCAGAATAGTTGTGTATAACAGTTAATTAACTATATATAGATATAGCTATAATAGCTATAAAAATATAACATTTCAAAAGCACTTCTAATACACATTTAATGTGCTAATTAACAAATAAAGCAGTAGTTAAAATACTAAATTATACTAGTTATATAGTTGTCTTATAGTAGAAAGTGTTCATAAAAATCACACTAAATTATAACAGTTATAATAGTATATCAGCTACATATGTATATATTTTAGCAGTAGTATAACAATTTCAAGATAAAATACTAAATTTTAATAAATCTATTGCATTTTAGCTATTGTGTTTTACCTGTGTAAAACAGTTAACAGTTTTTATCACGAGTATAACAGTTTTGAACGTATGACAAAAGGAACCACTAAATGAATGTTATATTCTAAAAGAAATGTTGATTAGCTTATGCTAAAAAGCTTTCAACATCAGAGTTGTACTAACTGTTATAACTCTCTCTGTCTCTTTCTCTCTCTTCTCTCTTTCTTTCGCTTCCTCTCTCTATGTTAGCTTCCAAGCCATTCTACCGAAATGAAGATTGTCATTGAATCCGCCCCGTCGTGTTGCACACAGACAACCCGCTGCAACTTGGCTGGGCGAGGGCGAAAGGGGGGCAAAGTGGGGTGTGGCAATGTAAATTTTCGCTCGAGTTGATGTCAACTTTGGCATCGATTTTCTGTTGATTTACCAGAAATTATTTGTGATAAAACACGATATTTCCTCATGTTTAAAGTGCACTCCAGGAGATGAAGCGATGATTGTTGGCGATGGAGGGGCGGGGAAGGTATTGAAGGTTGGGGTGTGTTGTGTGTATGTGTGTGTGTGTGGCTGACAATCAATCACATCGTATGGCATACTGAGGATTCTGGCGAGGACAACTATATGCGCTTTTAATGCTGCCTAATCCGGCGTAATAAACATTCACGTAATATGCGGGAATCAATTGAAATGCAATTGAAAAGGACTCGTCATGCAAATATTTGACGGGATACAGCGTATGACAATGGGTAAATCACACAAACGAACACACACATACACACACACACACACACGCGGGCTTTTAACTAGAATTGAAGGCGTGTCGAATTTTCTATCGTGACTCGTTGAGTTCAACACGACAGGTTCGTGAGTAACCCGACTGTAAGAATAAAGCATAAAATAAAGAAACTTTAATTAAAACTAGATTGATCTAGGAAATATCCTGAACTTATATAGGAGCTATCGTTATAAACATTTAAATCCCTTTGGGTGGCTATTTGCTTAATTTTCTTTAATAACTTCTGTATTTCTTTACCGATTCATTTTGTTTTTTTGTACTAAACAATTTTTATCAATCAAAAATATAAATTTATTAATGTAATAGTTGTTTGTTGTTGGAAATAATCTTGCTCTGATTTTTAGATATGCTTTCTTGTGCTTGTTGAAAAGACATTTTTCTCATTTTCAATGAATTCAGGGTATACATTAAATAAATATATTGTTAAAAATATTGTTATAAGTAAAAGGAAATAGACAGATTTTTTTGTACTTTTTAGCGAACGTCGAACTAAATAACAAGCCGATATATTTTAACATATTCATTTTTGAAGTAAAAACAAAATTGATATTTAACAGGAATAAAAAATGTATTTTTTAGATATCATGTTGATATATTTTTGATTGTGAATATTCCCTTATGTTGGCTCCTGCTCGTTTCGCATCGTGTTGTGCTGGATAAATCCGACACGCGTCCATCTCTAGTCTAAACTCAAAGTCAACAGACAAAAGTCGCGGCACTTGAGCCGCGAATTAGTTGTAAATGAGAGAAAAAGCCGCGGCATACTTTTGGGCATGAGGGCTTAAAGTAAATAAAAGAGCAAAAGCGCACAAATCCCACCCGTCACCACCCCTCCCAGCCCGACAAGTGCTAGGCCAACATCCACACGTGTCCTGACGCTACCTGCCCGACCTCGTTAGCCTGCGCGTAGACACTGGCAACCCCTGCACCCGACCGACGTTGATTATTACAATATTTTAATTGGCCACTGGCAAATATTTGCACACCTTTAACCCTTTTTAATATGGCTAAGTGCTGCAGTTGTCTGTCCGGAACCATGTTGACTCTCGTCCAGTCATATAGAAACCTCAGCGGTTAAATCAGAGCAGCCTCGACGCAGACTCGAGTCATTACAATTTGGGACGAATTGGAAAATAAGTTAAGATAGAATGCGTTAATTGAGTTCGACACGACTTGGAGATGCTCTGTAAATATGTTTGTGATGTTCGAAGAAAAACCAGAAAATTGCTTGAAAAATAAGAATAAGAACAATTCTTTCAATCTTTCAATTGAAATATTCAAAATATTTGATCGAAGTCTTAAGTTGATACGATTTTCTATTGAATTATATATTAATTCAAAACTTATTTTTCAACTTTTCATTTTGAACATTCAGGCTTTATATTGTCCGATATTCTTAATGTAACTTGTTATTAATAAATTATTATTATAAATAACTGTTTTATTATATTTTTATCAATTAATTAGTAATTAAAACCTTAGTATTTGCATACAGAATAGGATAATTAGACATATTTTGGTTTTTAAATTAAATGTTAATTTTTATTAAAACAGAATTTCATCCCTAAAATTGTTTATTCTAAATATATTTCAAATTAAGCAACTTCTGTTCTATCAAATTATTTCACAGATCGCCTATCGATGCACAGCTGCTTTACTATAACAATACTCTAGGCCACATGTTTAACTCTGCGACCCCCTTCCCAGCAATTTCTGTACAGGGTATGCCATAAGAAACAAAAAACAAATCCAAACAAAAAACCAAATGGAGCATGCTCAGGAGTATAATTCGATTGTGTTCAATTTAATTTTGACAAGCTTCAATGGCACAGCAATCCGAGCCCAAAGGAACTGCCCCGCATATGGGGGAGGGAAGGGGGTGTGTGCTGTGGCACATGAATTGGGCGAGGCGGCAGTTGATTTGATTTTGTTTTATGTTTCCTGCTGGCGGAGAATACTTCGTTGTCACCCCCCTCTACTATAGATGGTGGGCGGGTGGAGCGGCGGATTTCGTCTAAGGGTAACAACTTAAGGCTGGCAACAACAACAGCACCCGCAAAAAGATTTTGTGGTCAGTTTTTGTGGTTTACCAGAGATAAGTAGAGCCAGATAGTTCTTAAGCTCAGATAACTGTCAGTCATGAAATGAAGAATAAACCATAGAAAAACTGGCCAAGTTTGTATTAATAAAAAGTAGCATAATTATAGAGATGTATATACAATAGAAAAAATATAGGAAATAAGAATGTATTATATATAAATTAAGTTTGTTAGTTGCTAGTTTTAGTTAAGTTTCGTTAGATTGGTTTTAATATTTTATTACTTTAAGTTGAAAAATACATTTTTATTTTAATAAAGTGTTCGCTTTGTGTCAATTTTTAATAAATTACTTTTAAATGTTTGAAATATTTTTTCTTATTTTTTATTTAAAATGAATATAGCTCGTCGAGTCTCTGATATAGTTACGTTTATACTGATACTAATTTATACTAATTTTAAGATACGATTTTCTGCTTCTTTCCATTAATGAATGCGTACAGGATGTACTAACTTTAGGATTTAGAACATACAAAACTGTGCCAAAAATGTTCAAAAATTTAAATATCCAAATAAAACACCTTTAATTAAAATAGTTAAATGTAAAAAACAATTTCTTTACTTTAAGCTAGATAACATTGTATCAAGCCCAAACTGAAGCTAATCAAATTCAGCATCAAATTCAAACTTTAACCCGAATATGCTTAACTTTCTTTTTATCGGTTTTCAATTGTTAGCCCACTTTTAGTGTCCCTCTGTGGGCACCAACTTTTGCCCCACACCCAACAAAAGAAAAAAAAAACTTGTTGCACAAAAGTTGTGACCATAAAATACACAGTTGCTCCGTTCGCATATCTCACAATAATATTACATAACAACAGCATCAGAAAATCTGTTTAGTTTTTTCGGCAGCCAAAACATTTGCACAGCCAAAAGAATTAAATTAAAATAAAACAAGAAAAGACTCAACGCCCATGTCCAAGACCGGGTCCAGCTCGAAGGTAGGGACTCAATTTTTGTGCTGACTCGGCAGCATGCACCTGTGCAGTCCAGTCAGAAAATCCTTTACACAAGCCAAGCCAAAGCAAACACAAATACGCTAACAGTACATACATATGTACATAGGTGTGCGTGTGTGTGTGTGTGCAGGCAGTTCTCTATATACACATATATACACTTACACAAGCAAACACAAATCGAGCGACTTATCAGCACTAAAATATCTCCCATTGACTTATGCACGGGAAAATGGAACAATGGATGCCCCACAGGATGCTGGCGGCACTTCCAATGCAAGCGCCAACCAAACGTTTGCCAGCAACTGGAATTACGACTGTGCTGGAATTTTTGTGGTAGTTTCTCATAAATATATGCGCACACAAACATACATACACACACATACAGTCCATGGTCAGCAGCAAGTGGGCGGAGCCGTTGACAGCATAAGGTGCGTTTGTATGTGTGCGACACAGTCGCTCTATGCTCGCCGTGTGTGTGTGTGTGTGTGCCATTTTTTATGCGCTCCATGGCAATTCAAAAACGCCTACTTCAAGAACAACAACAGCAACAGCAACAACAGCAACAACAACCACCACCACCAACTGAGCAAAGCAAACCACGACAAGCAACGAAGTCAACTGAAAGCGAGCAAACATAGCCGAAGCCAAAGGGAGAGCAATGCAAAGCTTTCAATGCGCTCGTATTCCTGCACAGTGTCGTGAAAGTACAGCAAAGGTAAAAGAGAAGAAAAAATGTTTGTAGCATGATGTGTATTCTACTGAAAAAATGGTATTCAAACCAAGAAACTATATTGTTATCAAATAACCAAACCAGTAACCTATAAATTGAGCCTAAAACAGAACTAAACTTTTTCTTTTGAAATAGTTTGAATAATTTTCAGTGGAATGAAAAATGTATACTGCCTAACCTCAAAAAATATTTACCATTAGATTAAACAGGAACAACGAGAAAATAGAAGAAAACAAAATATTTGGCTATAACTAATTAATATATTTTGACAATTTCGAACCAAGTGTCAAGCCAAGTTCACGAACGCAATTCAAAGGCAAGATAAAATGAAAATGGGAAGAAATTTATATGAACTCCAAATGCTGATATAAAAATGAATCTACATATATATTCAAAGAGTTACACACATATCAGTACCCGATACCTGTGGCACTATAAAATTAAGATAAATAACCTATATAGCCGACATTTCTGTATTACCCAAATTACAGTAATGTTTGCCAGTCGGCGTGCCACTGTGCATAAAATGAGAGGCTTTCTCAATTGCTTCAACTTAGCGCGAGAGCTCTAAAAGGCAAATGGGAAACACGAACGGTTAAAGGGTGCCCAACGCTCTCTCCTCTCTCAGCTAGTGCTTGTTATTGCTGTTCTGGCTCTGCAAGCTTTTGCAATTCCAACAGGAGCTCAACAGCGAATGGCGTGCAAGCTGGCAGCATGTGGAGCAGAAGCTGCTGCTCTTTGTCCGTTGTTGTTGTTGTTGCCGTTAACATGCATACACATACATGAGCATAGAGCTGAGGCGATGCGCGCGTCGCGGCCATTCTGCGGCCAGGGCCACCCTTCAGTCATCCAAGCGGCTAGACCCAGACTCAGTCGCCACCGTTAACTCTTTGAAACTGGACGCAGCGAGCGGCAAAAACACAAATAGCAAGAAAAACAAAAAAAAAAAACAAATGAAAAACAACGACGCGGTCGCGCCAAATTCAGCTTAAAGAGTTTTGAAAAAATTATCGCAAAAAAATATAAAATTTTTAATTGAAAATTGATACGAAAGAGCGAAGGCCAAGCCAAGTGCAGTGTGATCCAAACCAAAGAAAAGTGTGGCCAAACGAAAGGACGATCAGTGCCAGTGTGTGAGTGCTCCAAATACCCGGGATAACTGTTAATCATCCCCCAAATCCACCCCCCCTCGAACCCACAACAAACCCACCGCAAGCCGCTTGAGAATTGAGTTGCATGTGAACCGGCGATCCGATGAAAATGGAAGATCCCACCATTGCCGACACATACGTGCAGGAATTTAATTTGGATCATTTGGGCGTCGGCGTTGCCGGCAACACGGTGACAACCCTGACGCCGGTGGCCGTCGCCGCCATTGGGCACGTTAAGCGCGAGGATCACAGTCCACCACAGCCGGTGAAATGGACAACGGTGCACGGCGCGGAGCCGCCAGCGGATGATGAGACGGAAGCGTTGCCACTGCCACTGCCGATTGCTGTGCCGGAAGCGGCCGGCGACGATGTCTCCCAGCTGGCGTCCGTGTCCCACATAAAGCTGCGCTCATTCTCGGGTCACCAGTGGCACATGGACGAGCGACGACTGCAACCGTTGAGTCCGCCGCCCGAGGGCTACGTGGGCGGTCCCATGGGCGGTCAAGCCGTGCTGGTCAACACATCCTCCTCCTCGACGACGGCAGCGACAGCGGCTGCTGCTGCCGCTGCTGCTGCTGCAGCCGCCGCCTCCGCTGTGCCTGGGGGCGTGCCATCCACACCGCCAGAGACGCCGCCCGTTGTGGGCTCACCCACGGGCAGCAGCAGCTGCCCCAGCCAGGCTTATGCGCATCACTACCATGCCGGACGCACCAATTCGGCCGCCGCGGCCGTCGCCAATGTGGCCGCCAGCGTGGGTCTCAGCCAGGAGATGATGTGGCTGCCCAATTCGATGCGGGTCGAGCAACAGCCGCTGGATTTGCGTCCGCTCGCCTGTCCCGGCTCCCAGGAGGAGGCCGAGGAGTGGGAGCGCCAGCGGGAGTACGCCATGCACGCCGCCGCGGCGGCGGCACATCATCACGGACATCCGCTGATGCAGAGCCATCATCATCATCATCATGCCCAGACGCGCCACATACAGGCGCAGCATCCCTCGCATCATGCCCACCATCATTTCCACAGTCTGGAGCACGCGCTGCCCATCAACATGCACACAAATTCCGCCAACTCGTATGCCGGCAGTCCGGGCCCGGTTGGCGCCGGTCCCGCGGGCAGCTTGTGCCAAACGATCAGCAATTGCGGGCCACAGCTGCCCTCCGGCGGCAGCAGCAGCGGCGCCAGCAGCGCCTCCAATTCACGGGGCGGCTGTGTACGCTCCATGCTGCAGCCGTGCCGGCCGCTCTCGGCCAGCTCGACGCGCAGCTCGAACAATTCGCCGCGCACGTGCTCCGGCGCGTACAGCAACGCGACGCTCGAGGATTGCATCAACGACGACATGCTGACCACGCTGACGGTGCGGGAGCTGAACAAGCGTCTGCACGGCTGCCCGCGCGAGGAGGTGGTCCGTCTGAAGCAGAAGCGTCGCACGTTGAAGAATCGCGGCTACGCACAGAACTGCCGGTCCAAGCGTCTGCACCAGCGTCACGAACTGGAGAAGGCCAATCGCCAGCTCAACCAGGATCTGCATCGGCTCAAGGTGGAGTATTCGCGCGTCTGCCAGGAGCGCGACACGCTGATGCAGCGCCTACAGCAGCAGCAGCGAACGGGCGCCGCCGCCGGCGCCGACAGCCAAAGCTCACCGGAATTCTATCTATGACGCCAACTGGCGGCGGCCTCAACAGCTTCCACCTCCAATAACTCGCATCCGTTGCAGCAGCCGCAGCAGCAGCAGCAGCCGCCGCATCGTGCCTCGCATTCGCATCCGCATCCACATTCGCATCCGCATTCGCAGTGGCCACCACAGCAGGTGGTCAACTAGGTAAAATTTCGGTAAACGACGTCTTGAAATAATCCGCAAGTGAAAAAAAGGTGCCCAACAAAACAAAACTTAAGTTAAAAAAAAACATATTTTTAGACTTGTTATTTGTACTTTTTGTGGACCAACATTATTCGATTTAAATTTAATTCCTATTCTATTTTATTTCAATCCTACTTTTAGAAAAATATGAAAAACATCAGAAAAATTCAAATTTGTATAACTTAAAAGTTCCGTTATAAACTGGGGTATATCAATATAATAATTTAGTGCATGACTAACATCCCGCTTAATAGTTTATTTTCCATGTTTTTGCTTGCAACAAAAGATACCTCAAAATTAAATATATGCATTTTAACATATATTTAAAAGTATTTATGAAATTTTTGTATAATAAAATTAATGTCGTAAATTTCTAACTAAAAAATATTTTTAAAAATCTTTTAAATTATGTTGCCAACTTTATCAGTTTTTATTGAATTTTAGATAACATAATCAAGTTATTACTTGCTATTTTCGTATTAAAAACTACTTTCAATTATGTGAATACCTTTTTCGTAAATCTTTTAAGAATTTCATTTGTGGATTATTTCAGGACGTTTCCTAAGACAATTTGCTATTGCAAAAGAAAGAAGGTATTTTCAAGCTTTTACAAGCCCACACACACACACACATTTCATTTGACAAAATAATTTCACTTTCAATTTGTGACAATAAAACATTTCCAACTGAGTTTGTAAGTTCTTGTTAAGTTATCGATCGTTGCGATCCGCATCGATTCAGGTCGAACCTTGGCTGATAATCATTTCATGTAGAGAGAGAGTGAAGATCGCATACCCCGAACACTTAGTTCAAATTATTGATTATTGATTATGAATATATAGAACAAGAAAATATAAAGTAAAACATTTAACAAACATTTTTGTCAGCTGCTGATTAATGATCAATCGACCGATCGATTACAACAATGTATTACAAATTACGAGTTAGTAACACACGCTTATTTGTTGATTAGTTATAGATTTAGTTTTTTTAGTATTAAGCGACGAGACGACAAAAACAACAACAACAACAAAAAATATCGTACACCCTATATATAGGGTTAGACTAAATAGCTGTATAGAATGTTTCATAGCAGACCCTTTCATTTGGTTTCCATATCACACAAAATCACACACTTCTTTAATACCCCGCAAATGCAATAAGAGAAAACAAATAAAAATAAACTAAAAAAAAACTAAAGGTTGTATTATGTTTTAAACACAAGCACTTAAAACAGTTGAAAATACTAATGAAACCAAGTCCTATACATGTAATTAACTCAATGAAAAACAAAACAAACAACAAATTTTGTAAATACAAAGTAAATTGTATAAATTCTAAGCTAAACATTCAATGTCTGTCTTTATTAAATAAAAACGAAATAAAATTAAAGCAAACAACATGTTTAATGAATACGATACTGAATACGACAACAATTGTGAATAGCTCTTAAGTGTGCATAATAAAACTAGTAATAAATGCAAACAATCTTAAAAAAAAAAATAAAATCAAATCAGCTGAGTTTTCTTCGTTATAGCTAAATTAAAGGAATTTTGAAAAAACAGTATTTGGTTTTTGTACCCGATACATCTGAACTCCGAACAATTTGGAACCTGCTTGAATTATAAAGTGAGTACATAAACCCTAAGAAACCTAAACTTAAAGCTGTTTACTCAAAACATATTAATTTTTATTATTTCAAGTTGAAATCTCTAGAAGTAGAACAGTTTTTAAGTTTTTGGTGGTTATTAAAATCATGCTGCATACCCCAAGGATGAACTACCAAATTTTAATACATTACTTTATACCTGAAGCTTCGTTTTAGCGGCTTTGCATAATATACAATAACAAAATGGGTTTCAAACATATTTGATGTATGGCGTTTTATAGCCATTATATATTTATAGGCAATTATAGCCAACTTTTAATCAATCAGCATCCAAATTAAGTCTGCATGTTTTCATTAAAGAGAAATTTATTTCTATACTTTTATTGGTCAACAAAAATCATTATATTGATGATAAATCAGTTATATTTTGTTTAGATTTCCTTACTATTGTTAAAGAAAATTGGATAACATATTCAATACTTGAATTTTTTTAAAATATAATCTGCCCTCTGCCATAACCAATTCCATTTATCGAGCGACCACTGTACTTACGACTGTAATGAAGAAAATCGCCGAGAAAATCATTTCAAATGCATGAATATATTTTACGGTACTAATTTATGCAGAGCAAAAACTAAGAGTTTTGTACCTAAATGTGCAAATTCATAAAAGCTAAACATTTCTTTTCCCAAATAAATTGTATTAAAAAATCCCAAATAAAATTCAATAACAAATCTTAATTATTGTACTTCAATCAATAACATTTTAAGTCTACTTTAAATAGGAAATTTACTGAAGTTACTCTTTAATATTTAATTTAGTATTTATGATTGAAGTACAAACGAAATATTATTTAAATTCGTAAAAAAAAAACAACACGAATTTTAAGCCGGTCGTACTTTGATTTAAAAGAGCTAATTAGTAACCTAAGAAATTTTTAATCATATTTATGATTTTCCTAGCAGCCCATTGAATTTTTATGATTTTCCTCTTTGATTTAATGATTTTAAATAAATAATATTTAGTTATTTTGGTTGATCTTAATTTTCTAGTAAATATTCGAAACCTAAACTTGCATGCGATGATTTACCTAACTGAAGAAATTTTATGCTATTCTCTGCTGCGATGAATATCGAATACAAAAGACCCTTAAAAACAGATAAGGTATTGTTGTTCTTTAGTGCTCTGGGCAGCTACCATAAAAATTTCCAAAGAAACCCAATGTTGTGTGGTCTGTCGGCATTGATAAAGCGACCACCAGCAACAGTTGCAGAACTCGATATGGCAACATAAACAAATTTAAAGAAATAGCTTCAGCTTTTCAGCACCAACATCTTTCAGCGGATGGCGAGTCCAGTGCAAGGGTCCGAAATAGTGTCAACAAACAATCGAATATCAAAGATTGCCACTTGCGCTCGTAATGTTCGACCAGATGCCCAAGTCGCGATCTACACTGGATTGGATTACAGACGAACCAGAAGTGGACGATGTCTCTGTTTATAAACAGCTCCCGTCTTGTTTGGGCAGGGCGAATGGCTGGGGATCCTCAGCGTAATTCGGTGAAGTGGACGCCAAGTCATAGTTGGGACTTTGATTTTATTAATGAAATTTTTTATTTCAATCTGTGCAGCCGAATTTTCAAATTGTTTGTTTTTATTTTATTTTTAACTTTTTTTGAACTGAAGTTGTTTTAATGTTTGTTTGGGTCTTTGAAAATGCTGACAGACGCTGCGTTTACCCTATAAAATTTGTTGCTTAGAAGATCGAAATTTTGTATATAGGTAACAACATATCTCCCATAACCTACTTAAATCAATGTTGTGTCAAATTAGGGTTAAATAAGAAAAGTTTACATAATTCAGAAGAAAATAATATTTCTTAAGAAAATATGCTCAGTTTTCGATTCCGTTGATTTAATAATTATGTCTAGTTAAAAAAGTATCTTCCAATTGGAAAACTTAGATTTATCTTATTATTTCTGCGCGTTTGGCGAGTTTCCTGTGTTCCAGTAAAACAAAAAACAACAAGAAAAAAAAAGAAAAGACAAATCCTCTGAACATCGGCTCGCCTTTATGTAATGGAGAACGACGACGGCGACAACGCGTTGCAGTTGCGCAAGAATTCTTTTTGTTGAATTTGATTTATCGCATTTGGGAATATATATAGACACATATGTATACTATATATAAGTGTATGTGTGCGGTTTATAATTATTGCTTTTGCCAATGTCCATCAAGTGGCCATTTTATTTTGATTTCTTTTCATTTTTATTATTTATTTGCTTATGAGCTTGTCATTCGGGCCCTGGCTATGGCTTTGTGGCCAGCAGGAAGTGTCGAATTACCATTTTTTTATATTCTGTTTTCTTGGCATGAAAGCGGCGCATGCAACGAACCGAAAGTGGCCATAAAAAAAATAACAAACATTTGGTTTAATAGCATCAATCGGCCTAAGCAAACAATCAAAAACTAGTTCAAGAAGAAAAAACTATATATATAAACAAATTTTCATTTCTAACTATATTAGATTTGATTAAATAAATGCGTGTTAGTAAATTAAGCTTAAATTTTCTACTAAAAATCAAAATAGTAAGTAAAAAGTTGAAACAATACTCCGTCGAAAATTTGAAAAAATAAGTTCTGTAATTTGTGGAGACGTTATATCTATATTGACAAAACTAGTTCCAAAATTGCGGGAAATATTAAATTTTGCTTCTAACTAAACATTTTTTTCCATCTATAGAGCAGGTGATTATTGAGTTTGAAAAAATTATGTATTTATCTGGGAACTGGGATATATTTATATATAGATTTAATCGAAGTATCATGCTCCAGCTTTTTTTTTTACAGTTTTCTGACACACATAACCAATATACTCTTTTCACTTTGTGACCGAATATTAAAAAAAATTCGACTCTATTTTACATTTTTCTGTCTGACAACCATTTTCAGAGTTTTTGTAAATTATTTTTGCAGCCATTTCCATAGATTTAAAGGCAGATTATGCTACACTATAGGCTATTAGCTGTGCTTATTGCTTTTTTGCCATTGCTAACCTTAAGTCCTTAAGCCCTCGAATATGTCCTGAGCCCTGCTCTGCGACATTTGCTTTCGCTGAAGTGCATATTAAACAATAATTATTGAATTCTAATGCAAATCACAAAGGACTCGAAACTTCTTTGGACCCGGCAGCCTGCGGCTAAAGAGCGGCTCAAGTGCTTGGCAGGTACGGGGGCAGGGGCAGGAGCAGGGGACAGGGGGCTGTACGCAGCTCGTCAAAAATGAAATTTATAGACACGGCGTAAAGTGGCAATGACAATCGGCATTGCGATCAGGGTCCAGTTCGTGGACATAATCACAGCCAAAGGGCGTTAGTGAAACGTGTGTGCGTGTGTGTGTGTGTGTGTGTGTGTGTGGGGGGCGGTGACCAGCCAAGTTGTCAACGTTTATTACACACACACACACACACACACTGCTTGATTATGCTGCGTACTGTTTTTATGCCTGCAGTGCGACGTGTCGACTTCACTGACTTTGATGAGGTTTGAGTTCTGGGGTTGTTGCGTTTTTATACCCTAACAGAGGATATAACAATTTGTCTATGAAACTGATCGACCCTTAAAAGAATAATATATATTTCGAAACAGAATAAAATAGACTTTAAGTGTGAAAGTTATCTCAATTTGGCATACATCGAATAGATCGAATTAAAGCAACGATTGATCATAAATTAAATTTGATCAAGGTAGGTAATTTAAGTATATTTTGTCTTACTTTTTTTCGATTTGATTTATATATCTCAAATTCAAAGTTAGATACATCAAAATTTGGAGACTCTTCAAAAAATTGCAGTAAAATATATATCTTATATATATTTAATTATCGTTAGAGTATTTAATATTCGGCAGTTTGCAGGTAGCTGTTTTTTTTTTGTCTGTTCTCTCTTTTTTTTATGCCTCAAGTGGACGGCGACGCGCTTAAGTGGCTACATACCACATGCCACCTGCCCCGCACCCTCACACCCCCACCCACACCCCACCCCACCCCACCCCTCCAGGGCTAAAGTACTCCTCGCTGCGTTTTGTCTTAATTCAATCGATAGTTCACACATGTAATCGCATGATTGGGGGCTTCCTGCTTTCTTGTCTTTTTTGTTTTGTCTCTCGATTTTGTGTCTATTTTTATCATGTTTGCATGCCGCACACGTAACGGCGACATTGTGGAAGGGCGGTGGGTGGGTGGGTTAACGCAGGCGGTTAACTTGCTTTGGCATTCCAATTCTACGCGCTGACTTTAACCTTAAATCGTTAAATACAACATTTGTCGCGTCATTTCTCTGCTCAGCAGCGGGGCTCTTCCCCTTTGAGCCACTCATTAGGCTAATGAACAAGCACTCCACTTGCAACATTCAGTGGCGCTTCAAAAGCTCATTAGCTCATTAGTTGACGCTTTGTTCACGCTGTCCGGCAAAAGTTTGCTGCAAAATATGCTTGTAAATCTCATTTAAGGGGGGCAGCATGAAAAAGCGAAATTTATCGCGCCAAAGGACAAGTGCCAAAAAGTTTTGCCAAAGCTTATCAATCATTGACGTATGTGTTGAGATAAACTGTCTGTGTGTGTGTGTGCGTGTGTGTGTGTGCGTGGCACTTATATGGCTAAAATAATCGAACAAGTCAATATATGAATGTTTTTATGTCCTTGCCCATTTATTGTAGAGTTGTTAAATTCCAAAGTTGTTAAACGTTTGATGTTTTTGATATGCTTCAAATAAGGTGATACGCATATTGTACAACACTGTAAAATAGTGTTAACTTATTTGTCACGTTTTTTTCTAGAAACAATGTGTCACATTTGTTTCTCACGTAATTGTAGAACAGATAAATATGCAATAAAAAAAGCGCTTTTATGCTACAGTTTATTTTAATTAAAGTTGAATATTATGTCTAATTTTAAGGTTGTATTTCGGTTTGATAGTTTTATGGAGCTTATAAATATAAACTGTTAAAATGACACCAGAACAATCCTAAATTTAATTTAGAGGAATATTTTTTGTATGACAGTTTATACCATTAATTTATACCATTAAATGATGTTGTCGTTATGTATAACAGTTATATTATTACTGGAAATCAATCAGTTTGAAAACTTTAATATCCTCATATAAAAACAGTTGAAACCAAACCTGAAATAAAATTTATACACTGCATAAATGTTGAATATTGTCCAACAGTTATATTCAATTAAAATGTTTACTTTTGAATTACCAATTTTGCAAACATTTGAATCTAAACTTTAAATCGCCAAATCAGTCACATGCTTGATTATCTATTCGTGTCTTTTCTTACTGTTCTTTCACAGTGACTATCTCCGGCTGACATCTTGTACCGCACAACCGGAGCGAACCATAAAAACCATTGAAAATAAACCCACTTGTGAGCATTTTGCTCATGCCCCTTGTCTGACACGCTTTCCGAGCTTTTTTTTTTGCGCCCCATTCGGTGTGCCCATTGTCTTGCATTTTCGTTTTTTTTTTATTGATGCTCTGTTTTTTACGACTTGCCCCCTCCGGCCCAATGGACTGAACTGGACGGCGACGGACAGTGGTATTCCGTGTCATTCAAGCTAGCAGTTGTCGTCCCCAAGGCGATTTTTTGATATACATATATCCACTTCCGTTTGCCATGTATCTTTATCGCTTTATACCGCTTCCGTGCAGCTCCGGGTCCACAGACTGGGCACTCGCATAATTTCCGTAATGACCAATGATATAAATGGAACTCATTTGCCAGGCCGTCCTGCCCTCCCCCCGCTCCGTATTGATGCGCTGCCGTAAATCGACAGAAGCCTTCGATCTGGACTCCTTTTAACGTTTGTAATAATAAATTAAATCACATTTCGGCTATTCTTTTTTTTGTAGTCTGCTTTTGGGGTTCGTGTATGCTTCACTGGCTGAGCATACGAGGATTGGGTTGGCCCCTTGCCCAAAAGTTAACCCAACGACCATTACGAATTGCATGAAAATAGTTGAATAAAAAAGGTTTCGCAGTAGTTTTGCGGCGCATTTCATTTGGTTCACTTTAAGAACTGTTTTGGGTCAACCTTCGATGGAGAAGGTTGTGCAGTCGAATTTGATGCCAAACCAGGTAGTAGCAGGTGCATCCATATATTTAATTGTTGTTTTTCTTTTCTTTGCGCGCTTTATAACTCTTCAGTTTTATATATATAAACACATATATATGCATATAAATTTATATATAAGTATTTCATGTTGCACTTCTTTTTATTTTGGGTGTCTACTTTCCGCCGATTTTGCAGATTTGTGTCGCTGTTTTGGGTCTTATATAAAAAACAAAAAATAATAATAATAAAATAAAAAGCAACAGCACAAAAAGTAGATGAGTAATGAGCACACCTTTATATATATATAAACTTTATATATATATAACATAAATCTCTGTAACTCGTCTAGGTTTAGGCTTTTTATTGCCAAATTCCTAGAAAATCCGCATGGAATGTTACTCCAAATATCCCAAAGATAAGCGAATGTTTTCGGAAGAACTGTCTTAAGAAGAGTCCAAAACATTCCTAGTGTAAATAAAGCTGGGTTAGGTATAGAAATTCAAATATAATTATAATTATATATGATAAATACCATAGAATGATAGATGTGTAAAGAGCTAAACAAAAAGTGCATCACTTGGTATACTTATAGAATGAAAAAAAGTGGGAAAGTAGAAAATTGATCAAGTGTACAAAGTAGAGAGGTGAAAATAGAAAAACTTTTCATATTCCCATTTCGCAATAAACAAGAACATTCGGGCGATACCGACTGCGTTATACTCGTTCACGTTCTTAAATAAAAGATTCCATAGCTCCCATGTATCAAACACCCATAACATGGTCAAAAGTGAACCGATTTTCACGTTTGATGGCATTTTGATCATGATTTGTCCTATATATTGACTCCACATTCAAAATATATTCATTTACGAAAATAAATTATTTTGGAATTTTTTGGTCAAAAAACCATGTACTCCCACCTTGTGAATTTTGGAAAAAAATTTTTTTTTCAAAATTTAGAAATGCGAATTTATATTTTTAATCGATTTTATTTGTCACAATTAGCATAAAAAACAACATTTGAGGTGATTCTGAGGGGGTCAAATTTTTGGTCAAAAATCATGCCAAAATCGACAAAAATTTTGACATGTAAAGTTGTCAGATTCCATAGCTCCCATTTATCAAACCCCCATAACTTTGTCAAAAGTGAACCGATTTTCACGTTTGATGGCATTTTGATCATGATTTGTCCTATATATTGATTCTACATTCAAAATATATTCATTTTCGCAAATAAAATTTTTTTGAATTTTTTGGTCAATAAAGCATGTACTCCCCCCTTGTGAATTTTGGAAAAAAAAATTTTTTCAAATTTTAAAATTGCGAATTTATAGTTTTAATCGATTTTATTTGTCACAATTAGCATAAAAAACAACATTAAAAGTGATTTTGGGGGGGTCAAATTTTTGGTCAAAAATCATCTCAAAATCGACAAAAATTTTGACATGTAAAGTTGTCAGATTCCATAGCTCCCATAAATCAAACACCCATAACATGGTGAAAAGTGAACCGTTAGTTAATATAAGTTTCAATTACGACTTTACATTAACAATTGCGATAAGAACTAAAAGAAAATTTCAAATATTTTCCAAAATCACAAAGTCTGAAAAAAGTAACAACAGCTTATTAAAGACACTGCCGACCTTCAGTTACTGTTTGCCGATCTTAAAAAACAAAAACAAAAAACAATATTTATTTAGAAACAGTGTCATGTTCTACATTTCACAGGCAAATCCAATTGTCCGGCTCGAAATATATAAAAGAATGTAAAACCAGCGTGGGAACATAAACAAACGTTCCACGATGATGATGATATCTTATAAACAATTAGAATTCAAATGAAACCTGCGCCGTAAACAATGAGCTCAAACAATCATCGGGAGGTTTGGGTTTGGCGAGCTTTTCCAGACGTCATTTTCGACTTTGCATCTGCTTGTAAGACCTGTCGATTTGTGCTGATTAGAATAAAGACACGTTACGATTGCAAAATGACAGTGGAGCGGGGGCAGGGCGGACGGTCGGGTGGGGTTGGGTTGGGGTACAGGTGCGAGGGGCAGCTCGTTGCGAAGTGCTCGTGTCAGCATTCTGGGGTCGTCTGTGTCGGTCAATGAACCGCGGGCGGAAAACTAAAAAAAACTGATTACGCTAGCAAATAATATCGCTCAAGTGAAGCTTACGTTCAGCTGTTATATATAAACATATATTTATATAAATATATAGAAGACCGTTTTTTTCTATGAGCGCTACGAGAAAAAGCGGACAAAAGTAAAACGCGCCGCTATGACGACGATTTCTGCGCTTAATGAGGTTACAATTAAATGCAATTCTTTTTTGCATTCTCGTTAAATGTTTATAATAAACTGCATTTCAATTTCGACAGCATAATGTTATCCGACCAAAAACAAGCCAGCGGCAAAATGCAAATATAATAAAAATAAGTTTTTGCGCAAATTGTTTTAAACGCTGAATTTGCAATAAATCAGAAGGTAGGCAGAACAAAAAATAAACAAAAAAAAATAAATAAAAAATAAAAATATATTAATAAACAAATGAACGACTATAAAATGACGGTACCTGATACACCTGTCATATTTAATTAAAACATTCGTAGTCTCTTTTCTAGGTAAAGCTAAAAACTCGGCACAACAAAAAGTTGGAATTTTGAGCTTAAATCGGATTAATTCAAATCCGATTTGCAATATTGTCTAAAATGTGTGAACTATGTTTCATATACACTCAATTAAAATAAAATGCTTTAAATAAAAATATGCTTTTACTCTCATATAAATTAAATTCATAAAATGCAATTAAAAAGTATATTTTTATTTTGTAATAACAAAAATGTTAGAATTTCTGAATATTGATAATTTTATTATTATCAGCGTAACATTAACATTTCCTGCCATGTTTGAATGTAAATCAAATGGAATATACCCTTCTGTTTATGTTGGGGTGCCCATATAGAATATCGATTGCCGAGATCAGCATTAAGTGCTGACATTTTTCTTTACCGTCGCTTAATTTATTTATTGTGCTCGCACAAAATGCAATTTGATGATTTAATTAATATTGAATTACACAAGCAGGATAGCCTCGGCCATTCCTGTCCAATTATACAATCATCGACATTTCAATCAGCTCAGCTCGGTTTGTTAATTGGTGAGTGTGTGCAACTGTATGTGTGTGTGTATGCGTGTGTGTGGCAACTGTACCTGCCTGTAAACAGTAACTCTTTAATTTATGCCTGGCAAATATTTAGCATACAAACACACACACACACACGCACACAACTTGCTGCAGCTTATTAATTAAGAGAGCGACCGCCAGCTCATCCTCTTTCGCATGTGAGTTCTCTCAGGGATTCTGTTCCTTTGCGGCCCCTTGCCAGGGCCAGGACCAAAAATCGAGAAATCATAAAAGCGTAAAATCGAAATGCCGCCATTCCGTGGTGGCAGTTGCCAAACTTGCCGACTTCCTGTCTGCCCCGTCCCGAGCCAACACCCGCTCGACTGTCGAGCGTCTGTCTGCCTGTTAAGCACCCCCTCCCCTCGTGCCGTCTCGCTGCCCCCTGCTGCCTTTATTAACACGCATATCAATTCATTTTGATTGTAATTTATGCCGTAACCAATGGCTGCATATCGCTCACATCGGCCCATTCTCGACTCTGTCGCGGCAGGGCAATAAAATTATTGTTTATAGATATGTTGCGGCTGCAGTTAAAAGATACAAAGATACAAAAGAATATACGCGGCACACACATGTATCATATGTGTGGCCGGATAATTGGACTACTTTCTTTTGCCGTGCGGTTCACTGGAGCGTGATCTTCGACTTGGATAAAAATGGAAGAAAAACAAAACGGAAAAAACTGAGTAAAAATGCCGAAGAAAATGATTGAATCAAGGAAGACTCCTTGAAACGTTACAAGATATAATAATAATTTAAACTATTTGTTTAATTTAATATTAATATTTAAATATTTATATTAAAATTTGTTCACTTATTGCAAACATTTTTTCTACTTTCTTTCTTCTTTTTAATAACTAAACAATTTTATTACAAATTTTATTTATACGACTTTAAAACTGTTATAAATCTATAAAGCTTAAATCAACTGTTATAAACCTATGCAAATTATTTAATTGTTTTTTTATCTAGTTTTTAAAATATCTAACAATTAAAAAAGAAATAAAAATATTTGAAAATGTATTTAAAATTGTTCTACAACTATTACAATAACACAAATAAAGTAGTTGTGCCTTTTAGCCAAGTTATATAATAGATATGGCATTCAGAGTGCCAAGCTTGGCATTGACCATGCCCCAATCAGGCTAATTGGGCTAACTGTTGGCCCGTTTTAGAAATCTGGCAAAAACTTTAGGCCTGCCATGCCAGCTCCCTTCGAGAAGCAAGTCAAAAGACAAACGTCGACAAATGACCCAGCAATGAGCTGGGTAAATGAATCAATGAATGTGAATGCGAATGCGAATGTGAATACGGGACTGAGAATGGAAATGAATGTATTTGGTAACAATTCATTAAGCAAATAGAAATGTGCGCTAAACGCATTAAGAGATTAGCACACATATGAGAAGGGGCAACGATTCTCATCGATAAACTGGCGAACTGGGCAAACTTAATGACCCTCATTTCATGTATGTATGTATTCACCAGGGGTATTCAGCTGAGGAGGGTAGGAGCAAAGTGAGGGAGTTTGGCCAACATTTAATTGCGTACCGGAGACCAGAGACTTGACATGTGTGGTTAACTTGGCTCGGCATTTGAGCCATGTGCCATTGGCCATTTGACATGTGTGTGTGAATAGGTAAATCATTTGCATTGCTTTATTAAGTGCACATTGTTATAACAACAATGTGACCAGACTCACGCACAATCTGCAACCGGAAATTGCCAGTTAAAACTTAAGTGCAATTTTCCCGAAAACGTTGTGGGAAGGGTCTAATGAAAAGGGTTGAATCTACATTCAATGCATTGTCCTTGCATTATCTTCTAACATTAGATACAAATGTATTTACTTAATATTCTTTATATTTAAATCTTTATAATAATTATATTAATATTTTATCAGAATCCTAATAATATTTATCACATTCAAGATTCTTAAAAAATAAAATAAAATTGTTTAAGAGAGTAAGACTAAGCTAAAGTTATTTTAGAGATAGATTAAAGAAGATTAATTAAATTAGAATGGATATATAAATTAGTAGGATATGTTTTATAGAATTTCGTATTAGTGGAATTTAATGTCTTTTTAAAATATAAGTAAACTTTCAATTGTTAAGTTTATACAAATTATATAAACAAGCCTAGGTTTTAAAAACCCAACTTTTGAACGATCGTTTCTTTAACAGTTATATTATATAGAGGGCCATTCCGGCCAATTTAAATGGCAAACAAGAATATATGTACAAAAACATCAAGAAAAAACACAAAATTATTGCAAATCAAATCGGGTTTTTGCCTTTTTCTAGTATCTATACTCATCATCTAACAAAAAGGATTATGCAAAAAAATCATTCAATATTTGATGCTATTTTAATGAACACGGCTGTTTATATATTTGTATATACAAACAAATGCTATTCGCGTTATACAACAAATAAATACACAAATAAATCAAATAAAACCGGTATAACAAATAATATTAAAATTTGAAGACAGTTCATAAGTGAAGCTACTACTTAAAGACAAATTCCGCATGTTGCAACCCGGCTCATAGATTGTAGTATCTTGAATATCCTTTATGGCAAACTTAACAAATTATGGCCCAAATTGGTAAAATTGTTTGATCTGCGCTGTTGAGTAAACTCATAAAACTGTTGCATTAATTACATTTTGCAATGCACTGGGCCAAAGTCCATTAAGCGGCACCAATAAAAATCGGTCCAGAAACAAGGTCAGAAGGACCAAAAGGCAACCTTTGCCTGTGGCAACCAATGTTGGTTGGCTGAGTTTCTGTTGTTCGTTTATAATCTACATGTTTATGGCTATTTGCGTTTTGACCTCCGCTAAGTCGAGATAAGCCATAATTTGATTAAGTCCCCCCCGGTCACCTATGGTCACAGACAACCCGTGGAGAATGTGTTAAGTGAATAAAAATATGTAAAGCATAATTCAAACATGGTTTGTTTCCCTTCGCACAGAGAAAAAAGGCTTATGGACACTTGCACATAAAATGGAATGTGTGCGGATCATAAACGGGTTGCGACTTCCACAGAGAGTCAGAATCAACCCCGCCCACAGACCTCCACCGCTTGACCAGCGGCCTTGTTTAACCAGCGATTATGGAAATTGTTAACCCAAACTGAGCTGGGAGCTGGGTGCGGACGGCAAAGATTTGCAGTGGCAGATAGGCCAAATGACACGTAGCCGGTGGCCAGGCGAGGCCGGGCAAATGGACCCGCATAAAGTGGGTGACACCCTCTAAAAAATATTTGTTCACACATGTGGGCAAAGAATGGACCACGGACAGACGGGGGCGCACCAGCACCAACAGCAGCCCTGACTCTTATGTTGGCGTTGGTTGCTGCAGTCACGTGTAAAGTTTTACTTCTTCTATTTTTTTTGTTTTGGTTTCTCTGCCACACATAAATTGCATTTGTTGAAAGAGAGTTGGGGGGAAGGGGGGGGGGGTGGGCTTTGTGCTATTTAAAGTAAATCAAGCTGCCAGATATCAGCATCCAAATTGGCAGCCAAGTCGAAACTTCAGAGGATGCTCATAAAAATAATCATAAACGTTTATCACATGGTCCGAGCCACAACAAAAGCTGAAAGTCGACACGGATGAGAAACGAGACAGATAAAGAGGACGAAGTAAACGTCGAGAGACACGAATTTGATGGAAAAGGATAGCGTAAATTTTAGTTCAGCAACAAAACGTGACATTCGCATCGAAATGTTTCCTTTGTGGGTCAGCGCGAAAGCTGTGCGAGGAAGAGCGAATACAGCCCAGAAATAATCATGTGGGAAAAACAAAGACTGGCGAGCTCTCAGAAGGAAGTCTTACAAAATACGTGAAAGAAAAGATATTGATATGTCTTTCAATGAAATAAAAAAGAAAATAAGAAGGTAAGAAGGTAACAAAAATAAATCAAGTTATTAAACTTAAACTTAAATTTACACCTTTCAATACAATAATATGCTGCAAAAATATATTTTAAAAAAATTATAATAATTATCTTGCGATTCAGAAAACTTTTTGTTTATTAAAAATGCATCGATTTTAAATGTAGAATCGATAAAAAAAAATACACACTAATATGAAAATCAATGTAGTTTCGACAAATTACTGTTAGATTTGACAAATTTTACCCCTCGGAATCAGGGGAATTTCTGTTTTTATGCTATTTGTGGTCGATCTTTAAAGTAGTTAACTAGTTAACCACCTGTCAATTTAGGTGACTGCAGCTTAAAAATTGTGGGAGATTAAGATTGTGGGAATTATTCACTTTTTATCGATCAGCGATTTGAGGTATATCGATATGTTATCGAAAATCGTAACACTTTGTCCGAAGAGGCTAACTATAAGTATATATCCAAAGTTTTAAGTCTTTATCTTCAATAGCGTCGAATAAAGTTTCGTTCATCCGGACGGACGGACGGACAGACAGCTTGACGGCCATTCACTTCGTGAACGAGTATGACAGCTAATAATCAAAAATAAAATAGGTTTAAGTGAAATATTGTGTACAAAATATTCCAGCCTCAAGATCTTTCGATCACCTCAAACATAACATAAAACATATATTCGATTAATTGATTAACCTTAAGTTTAATGTTAATGATGGAATGAGTTTTCCTAATGAAAACCACACTTGATTTAAAATAAAAAATGAATTTCAATAAGCAGTATTTTTTTAAAGCAATAATATTAGTTTGTCTCTTAATAAGTTAAATGGAAATAAAAATGATATCTTTTGTTCACAATTAATTTCATAACGTGTTTGGTTACATTATATGAAATACGAAAATCAATCAATTTTCGAGACACAATTCACATCACAAAAATTCAACTCAGAAATCGCAAATGAGCAGCTTATAAACATGTTAAGTGCCTGCCAAAGGCCAGCCACAGTAAGCCCCAATTGTTGGTCTACGCCAAAACTGGCGGCAAGCCCAAAGAAAGAAAATCTATAAATATCGACAACTGGCAAGGAATCGGTGAGTTGAAACAGGAGTCTGAATCGGGGCATCATTTCATGCTCAATTCAAATGTTGTTCAATCTCATTCAAACAATTTGTATTGTAGTTTTATTACCACAATAAAACGGATTAAGCAGTCCAGGATACAAAAGGGATACAATGAACCCTGCTAGCTAAAGTGGGCGTGCCAAAAGGCGTCGCCCTCGTTCCTATGTTGTAACAAAGCGTATGTGTGTGTGTGCGTGTGTGTGCAGCGTCTTTTAAATTGACTGAATTTCCGCACGAATTAAATTTTCTGTCGAGCCGAAAGCAAAAAAAAAAAATAGAAAGAATATTTCACGCATCAACTGGCAGACAAGACGCTGGTCGAAGGGCGTGTTGGCTATATTATAGAGTCCTTGAGGCCCATTGCCGGCATTTTTTCACACTTTGCCGACTGTCGTTCTTGTTGTTGGACAATCAACGACACGTGGCAAGTGCCATATAATTTATATCAGCGTCTTTATTTTATATTTTTTTATGATTTTATTTTTTATTCTTTGTGAGTGTCAAATTTGATATGCTTCAAGCGGCTTTAAAAACAAAATTTGAAACATTTTTTTGGCTCCGGTCTTCAACTACAGCAATTTGTTGGCTTTCAAAATTCTATAAAATTCATTTGGATTAAGTCTTTGCCTTTGCTCATTATCAAAAGAAATTAATTTTCCCAAGCAAAATATTTTTCTTTTCAACTTTTTACAATATTTTCTTTGGGACTAAGCTGCTTTTGCCAAAACACAATTTCAATGTTATCTTTTTTTCTTTTTATCAATTTGTTAGATTTTACGGTGCGTCTGTTCCATTCACTGGTTCCCTTTGGCTCTGATCCCTATCTAAATCTATTACAATTCATATTCATATGCCGCACACACACACACGTCGTGCCCCCCTCTCCGCCCAGCACTGCTGAAACATGACATAGTCAGAAAGTGAAATCAAGTGTTAAAGAGTTTTTTGAGAAAGAAGTTGAAAAATCTTTACCCTTAACAATGTCGCATTTCGTTTGCACCCGTTTAAATACCCAGGATGAATTTAAAATTGTGTAACGAGGATTAAATGGACTTGGACAGAAGAAAGTTTTTCAGTACTACTATATAGATTCTTGATCAGAACGATGGCTGAGTCGTTAGCTAAAAGTCTACCTTTCGATACCAAAATTTATATAATTATCATTATATATATATATTAATATTCAAATGTAAATTTATATATACTTTTTTATTTTAATCATTAAATTAGTTGTATAACACCTTTTTTTTATAGAAATAAATAGATGTTCGAACATATTTATATATAAATATACTATATATTGCTCAGCTGAGTAGAGGATATCTTCTAGTCAGTCTCGACAAAAGCACTTGCTTTTTTTAGCCCTTTTACGAGCATTTCCGATTGCTGCTTAGCCTAATATCGAAATAAACATACTTTATCCGTTATTGCCGTCAAATTTATGGTTTCTTAAATGCTGCCCCGGCACCCGCTGCTGCCCGTCTCCCCACTTGGTAAGGAAATATGAGACGCACATGCTACGCATTATGCCGGACAAATTGGAAGGATTTTGAAAAGGGTCTCAGCTATGTGGCCAGTTCTTTAGATATGCCCAACAATCTTCTATTGGTTAACAACTTCGACGAGTTTATTATGAGCGGGGGATAAGAAAGTTTTGGCTTGTCCAACTGGAGTAAATGCAGGCATTAGTTATTGAAAAAAAATCTGTTTTAAATATTTTTTCATTGTTTTTTTTTACCAATTGTAGCTTCAAACGCCATGTCTTGTAAAATGCATTCACAATCGCAATTAAAGCCAAGTTACAAGGTCACATTTTTGCATAGACAAGGGAAAAATGCTAAAAGTGACGACGGCGACGCCGCCGCTAACAAAATTGCAAATTTTGCACATGGGAAACAAATGTGCAATTCATGTGTGTATGTGTGTTTGTGTAGCCTTTCCATGGAATGCAATTGAAATCCGTGACAACATAATGCCAGGCAGCGGCGGTCGGAGCAGACACCACCTACCCCAATGTAGCCAAAAACGAAAACAAAAAAAAAATAATTCCCAGCACTGCTTTTGCGCAGGTCCAAGACTGGAATATGAATTACAAGTGTTGCAAAGTAGGGGCAGGCGACTCCCTACAACAACAATGACAAAATAAGCAAAGCAAAACGGAATAATGGCGGCCACAGTGGCGGTTGTTCACGTAAAGGAGAGACAGGTAAAAACACGCACAAGGGAGTACAAATAATTTACGCAAATGGAGCGACAAGTAAAAAAGCAACAAATATTAGGAGCAAGCGCATAATTCATATTTTACAAAAACAGCAACGCCCTCAGTGTGTCGCTCTTGCTCTGTCTCTCTCGCTCTCTTTCTTTCTCTATCTCACACTTTAAGCGAGTGGTAGCTGTCTTACAATTATGCTTTATGGAGAGTATAAATACACAAATACATACTTACTTGCATGCTTTCCCACATTCCAGACGACATTCAGAGGTGCAAACAGTATAGAAATATGTATATACTACATATGCAAAGGACTTTCATTCCATTGCGAGTATATGTACATATGCATTCTCATACGACACCTGTAAATTGTTTGCAATTTTGCTTTGTTCGCTTGTGTAATTTTCTTCGTTTGTTCGAATTAAATTTAGTATGTGTTATATTATATGTTCACACAATTTTCCTTTCACAACTTCCAATGAAATATCACTGCCGCGTTGCCAACTGATCGCGTACTTATTGCTATCGATAAAGATGCCATTAAACACCTGCATGCTGCAATGTTGAACAAAAGCAACAAAAATGAAGAAATCATTAGAAAATCGTGTAGCACATTAGTCTAACTGTCAGCAACACCCACAATTTGCACATAATGTTGAACACGCAAGTCAATTGATGCAATTTGTTCGACAAGCTGCCGGCAATTGGGTCGCCCTGGTCCTTGGGTCCCTTGGTGACAATTTGATGTGAGAGTTGAAAATGCCGTAACAGGTTCACGGTCTGCCGCACGTGGTTTCTGCGAATACATGTGGAGGCGGGCGGGATTTGTATGTGTGTGCGACGCTCATCAACAGTTTGCAACTGCTTTGCTTTTGCTTGCTTAAGGGTTGGCCGAAGCTGCCCTCAAATGAATTGCGGCGATTTATTGCGGTAATACTCATTTAGTCGCCCGAAAACAGTGGGTGTTGTGTGTGGCCCATGCTCAAGTCGAGTGCAAACAATGCACACAATAAAAATAAATCTCCAACCGGTGCTGAGCGTACGGGGTTGGGGGAGTAACTTTGGGCACAAGTGTGTGTTTAGTTATATACCCGTGGGAAGTCGTCTGTGGCGGCGTTTTTAATGGCTGTCAATGCCCGTCGCGTTGCCAATTACTTCGGAACTTGATGCGCCATTGATTACCAACTATTTTTAGTATTCATGTCACTTGCAGCACTGACAAGTCTATTTTTCTCTCCCTCTCTTTGTCTGTCTGTGTCTATGAGTTCGGCCTATTGTAATAATCACTATAATTGCGATTTGCTTTGACAAAAGCAAAAAAATACGTGATATGCATTTTGGCTTGCGTCCTGTGTCTGTGGCCGTCCCGGCTGGGCAATTAATAAGCCAATTTTCTTGGCACCACACTTATCAGTGGAGCACGTAAATCAGCATTATGTTGAAAACGGAAATGAAAATGAGCTCAAAATTCAATTACAGCAAGCGGGGGAAGGGTGTTGTTAAGACACCTTGTCTTTCAAGGCGCCTGTGCATAAATCAAATAGCTACCGCACCTGTCGTCCTGGCATAATTCTGCCAAGCCAGGCATGCGTCTTATTACATTTTAAGCGGCTTTCGAGCCAACCAACTAGTAGCTGGTGCTCATAACTCATTGCTTTGCTTGGCTGCACGACGTTTGTCGCATATTTTAATTTATTTTCTAATTTATGGGCAGCTTAACAGTTGGCGTTGCCAACCAATCTGAATATAGTGTTGCGCAATGTTAATTGTTTGATAATGTTTACCTCCTGTGAACATAATAGCATAATTAATCGATATTAAATGAACACAGCAGCAGGAGCAGCAGAACAATAAACGCCGGAAAACCCACAAAAGGTTAAATTAAACGAAGTAATTGTTACCGGCACAGACAACAGCACCCCCGTATCTCTGCCAGGAGGGTTGTTCACAATGCACCACAAACAGTTGTTGAGACACGCACCGGAGGCGAGGGCGGCCAGCTCGTTGAGAGTTTTTGATTTTTAAGCGCGCGGCAGGATCTGGAGAGGGGGAGTTGGAGAGGCTTGCTGTCGCAGGGGCCGGCTGTAAAGCGCACAAAGTCACACGGCAGGTGGCGGCACTGGGTCGGGGGTGAGTTTTGCCGCAAAGTGATTTAAATGCATTCTTAATGGGATGAAATTATGCGCTCGGTCTGATTTGCGGTTTCACGCAGCATCTACAGACCAGCTCAAGGGCAGCGCCCTCCTACCCCGACCACATGTCATTCCAGATATAAATATGCATAGGCTTGCGCTTTTGATGTGCGCACCGCGCTCAACCAAAGTGGATTTTGGAATCATCCCGACGAGCACAGAATGTTCATTTTAAGCTTAAACTTATGTTAGTCTTAAACTACATTTTTTTTTTTCATTAAAAACCTTGCCTATAAAATTCTAATTAAAGTTCAGAATCTTTTGAGCACTGCGCAACCCACGAAATCCGCTTAAAATAATAACAAAATAACAATTTATAGCGGCTCTCGTTTACGGGTCACATTTAGCGTCCTTATCTATGCTAAGCAGAGGTCACACATTTTCTTTGGTCGCCAATGACCCCGCTAGCTTAAGCTATTGCCCAAGTGAGACAGAAAGGAGTTAGCCAAAAAGTAACATTTATACAAAATCCTTAACAGAAAGCTGGGGAGAAAGTGCTGCTTGATTGCAGCATTGGTTTAAAAACTAAATAACTTCCACTGGATCAATTTCAATCTTAACATGCCTTGAGGAAAATACTAAGCACACTTCAACTTTCGTAAATTGTTTTAAGAAAAAACTATTGCAGTGTAAAATATTTTGACCGTGTCAGCTTTCTGACTTAAATCCATTGAAATGAGTTGGCGCAAAAAATTGTTTACCAAATTTTCAGGATCAATCTAGAACCAAAATACCATCAAACATAAACATGTCAAAATTTTTACCAATTTTGTCATGATTTTTAACATTCCCTAGAATCGGTTTCAATGCTGTGCTTTTTATGCTAATTGAGAAAATCTCAAACAAAAAACTTTTTTTAAAAAATAAGTAACAGAAATAAAATTTATTTTCAATAAGACATTTACATATATAAAATATAGAATTATTCTATAACACAAACTATGACTAAAATGTCATCAAACAATAATGGGTTTAGTTCTGATAAAATTGTATGCGGTTTGGAATATGAGAGCTGTTAAAAAATATTTTTTTAACGCGAACATTTAGTTTTTGACCGATTGTTCCTATTCTTGAGTCCGGATATCATAAAAACAATTTACTTTTCTTATAAAAAAAAGCTATATATGATATATATAATATAATTTTTTAATTCGGACAATACCCTTCAATAGTTTTTTTCAATAAGTTTTTATTTACCAGAGAAATACAATACTTCTACATACAACAATAAACCAAAATTAATTATTTAAATAAATTTTGACTAGTCCCCTTATTCACAATCCAAAATTAATCGGAATGTGTTAAAAAATTAGTTCTGTTTCACTTTAAATAAAAAATTAGGCTTACCAAAAATGTTTTAAAGTTAACAGCTATGCTTGCTCAATTTTGGAACCAAACAGCGGCTACACGAGGATTAAAGCTTGTGTAGCTCAGCAGGCAGATTCTGTGGCGCCAGGTGACCATTCAAAGTTGGAACATTTATGTGTACATTGAAAACGGATAGTTCAGTATACTCATAGCGATGCAAGTACTTGGACCGTGCACGCAAGTCCGCGACGGTATCCGAAAATTCAATGGGTTTGGTGGACAAATGTGGCTCGGGCACATACAGATCGTCGCCTGCAACAAGAATACAAAAATTAGTATATATTTTATAAATCTCAAAGAGAACTAAGGTTAACCTGGCAGAACAAAAACGGTGCCATCGCTGCAGTTGTAGCCAACGGGCAGCAGCACCGTGGAGCCCAGTTGAGCGCGCCGCGCTGCAAAGGCCAGTAATTTATGGTATGCATTGATGGATAGCAGGCGCAACAGCTCATAGATTTGTGGTGGCATGAACCAAAGATTCCCATGCTGATGCAGACGCAACAGCTCCAAAGGAGTGCGCCACTTGAAAAGAGATTGGAAAGATAAAGTGAAATTTGTAGTTGAAATTGGTTCAGCTAAACTTACCAGGCACTCTTTCACCTCAGTGGGCTCAACCAACAGGCTGGGCTGTGTGTCCAGAAAGGCCATGAAGAAAACCGTTTCGTTACTGCAACAAATAGTAAATATATTATTCGAAATCACAATTTTTTCTTTTAGCAGACTTGGCTGTATACGTAGCCAAAATTTTATGGCTTGATATTTTGAGGATGACATCATAAAACTTCCTGCCAAAATTGGTGATTTATATTATTAGCGATCTTTAAAGGAGGACTTCACTAAATTGTAACTGAGTAATTTCTTAATTTGAAGGAATTGCCCGGCTGCAATAGATATGCATAGATCATAAATATTCCTAGTTCAAGACTCTATCTTATAAAGATATCGTTAACGAGCAACGTTTTTGTCTTAGTCATATGCCCAGCTCACCCCTTTTTGATAAACGCCGGGCTGGCCCAGACAGACCATTCGTGCAGCGCCCACAAATCCGGCACCACCTGCAGTTCTCGGCACAGCTCCAAGAATTCGCTGGGTTTAGCATGTACGCGACGCTGCCAGGCCTCACGATCAAAGTGCTGCTGCTCCCGCTGGAACTGCGCTGTCAGAGGAACTGCGTCCAATTGCTGCAACTGTGCTCGGTTGCGGCAGAGCAGAATGCCCACCTCCTCGAAGCACTCGCGCAAAGCTGTTAGACGCAGCGTTATCTCCCTAATAAGTACACAAATACATAAACACACAATGATTACAAATATTCTGTATATGGATTGTACCTTGTACTGACCGTGCCCAAATTTTGGAGCTCTTGAAGAAACGGTCGTAGCAACCGGTTCCCTGCGGCGCCAATATCGCAGGTCTATGCTCGTTAATCAGCACCAGGCGACGCAGCGCTGCCTGAGAAACGCCAAACCGTTCAAAGTGCTCCAACCAAGCGACGCCCTCATCCGCCTCCACATCCAGCAGGCCGCCCGGAAAAACAGTTTGATTCTGCGCCATAGCTGTGGCATCGCTGCGCTTCAACATGAGCAGCTGTGGAGTTAAGTCATCATTAAAATAACGCACCTTTTGAATGCCTAATTAACTTACATCGTAATCCTCGCCAGCGGCTGTTGTGGGCGCTACCAAAATGAGACTCGCAGATGGCCGCCATTTGGTATTCGTATTTGTTGCACTTGAATTCATAATTGTTTTGCACTTTATTATTATTTTATTCTTTGTTTTTTTTATTGCGAAAACCTGTTGCTAATTGCCAATTGGTTGCGCTCTGGCCGGCCGTTATCGATAACTTGACGATTTACGTTAAATCGATTACTAGCTGATAAGCGCAACTACAAGTAAGTGGAGGGAGTACAGCTGCACCAAAAACAATATATTTAAACTATTTACTTTAGTGCGAGGGTTGCCTATAAAATTAAAAGAAAAAATCATTTAAAAAAAACAATAAATTGGTTTTTGTTACGGTACCTGGTTTTAAGTTTTATTTCGTGTTTCCGTTCAACATTCATGTAATTTGTATCGTATATAACAGTTTTTACTCCTCCCAAGGCTTGATTTCATGATGGCGAACTTTAAAAACAGCCCTCGTTACCATAGTGCTATTTCAATATTTTTTTTTAAATTTTAATTGCGAACATTTTGTGGTGCACAATTTTAAATGTAACCCTCGCAACCATTAAGAATTCGCACACGTTTTCCCAAGTAATATATATATATAATCAGCTTTCGACATTTAATGTGTTTATTTATTTTAGTTCAGTAAATATAAGTTTTCCCTTATTAGTTTTTTGTTTTTTATTGATAGTTAACCATAGGATTTTGGTGCACAGTTTTTGATTTTAAGATACCAACAGAGTTTTTTTCTTTTGGTTTTCTAAAAACATACATATATAAATCTTATAACAAAGTTCTCCATTAAAAGCTACACTTTTTTTTACAGCTTGCCTGCGCCAGGGTGGGTGTGTGTGGGTGTAGGAATAAGTAGATGTGTGTGTGTGTGTGTGTTTGTGTGTACAACTAGATTGCCAAGCCAAGCAACACCTGTCGCTGTATGTTTTATTTTGCTAATCATCGTTGCAAACGCAAAAGTTTTCCATGCCCATAAGCCTGACATCTATTCGTCTTTCTTGCTTTCTGCCTCGGTATTTTCATCATCATCGTTGCTATCGTTATCATATGTGGTTGGCTGTTCACCGTTACGCAGCAGTTTGCCAACGTATTCGTATTTCTCTTTGAACTGCATTTCCCAGTCGCGCACCGAGTCCATTTCCATGGTGCCCAGGTCGCTCAGGTCATCGTAGTCGTCCTTATCGTTGGCCACCACACTGAACGTGGCCAAATTGCGTGAGGCATCACGTCCGGCAAATGTAGCGTATGGTCCGCCCGGCCCGTAGAAACGTTTACCCTTGGTGACGTCATAAACATTGCCATTGACCGCGACCAGGACGCGTCCATCCGGCTGATTGCCATCGTAGGCACGCAGCTCCTTGACGGTAAAGTCACGGCGCAATTTGGGCAACTCCGGCTCTGTCGGAGTCTGCGCCAAATCCCGTGTACCCGGCCCCTCGCAACGATCCCGCACAATTTTGTATACCAAATAACAAATGATGGAGAGCAGCGCCAGGTTCATGGGACTGTAGAAGATTTCCCGGAATGCGGATGCCAGAAACGAGGAATCGGCGGTTGCATCAGCCTCGACATTACTTTGCTGTTGGGTTTCCATTTCGTAAGTTACGCTTGTGGTTGCTCTGAAAATTGATTTGTGAACTTTGCTCACGTTTTTTTATTGCAATTTTCTGTTTTAGTTGCTTTTGGTCTGCGCTTTCGTCGCCTGAACTGTGCGTATGTATGAGATGTAAATCGTTGAGCGGACACGACAAATACCAGCACACGTATTTTGAATTTATTTATACACAATATGTTGATTTCTCTTTCTAGAACAAATGCTATTTTTTCTTCTTTTCTTTCCACTCTGTACCTGTGCCTGAAACAGCTGACAGTTGACGGCGGACTTACAGAACGCAGACGCTATCGATTATCGGCACACGGCTATCGGTTACTTGTTGCTCCCGACCATAACGGACGATAAAGGCGCTTGTAAATGTATTTATCAACACTGACATTCAAATTCGTGCACAACAGCAACCCACGAACGATTAAAGCAACAGCCGAAATATCAAACATAAGCAAGAATGTTGCAGTCGGATGTAACCGACAGCACAATACTCGTTCTGATTGTACAAATAAAAATAAAATTATAAAACAAATAAAAACTTGCAATTAAGTCTATACTCCAAGTTTCAAGACTCTAACTTAACAAACGGTTAAACAAATTGCATTCATTGAAAACCCAATATACTGTTCTCATTTTTGGCACGAGTATAATAGCTTAAAAGTTTGGCAGATAGCTTAAGATGCGCATTAGCACGTGCCACAATCAATTAGCGTATTTAAGGGCCAGCAGCGTTTGGGCTAAAGGCAATCCAACTTGTAGTTTCCGCACCCAAAGCAGGTATTCCAACACAACATGAAAATTCTATTTGCGATCATTTTGCTGGGCGGTATCTGTGCCACAAAGGCCGATGGGTCTAGGAGCATTGAGCAGCTGCTGGAGGAAAACACCAAGGAGCTAATCGATACACACCGACTGCTCCAAAGCATTCACGACACCAACGGCGAGATCAAGTCCACCATTCAGCAGCAGCGCGTCTGGCTGGACGCGATCAACAATGTGGAGGCCCGACTGGTCAAGCTTAGCCTGGTTTCCGAAGCGCAGGGCTTGGTCGTGCTGGAGGCGATCAAGAATTTAACGCTCACCTCTGACCTAAATGCGGACCGTGTGGTCAAGGAGGTGAGCGTGCTGACGCGCCTGCAGCTATCCACAAAGCAGCAGATTGGCGGCCTGGAGCAAAAGCTGGACGCATACCAGAAGCATGTGCTCCAAAATGCGCGCAGCATCGACAATAACATACTGGAGCTGACCAAGCTAATAACACGGGCTGTGCTGCCGCAGCTGAATGGACTGCAATGCTCCTTCGATAGTTTGGAGACGTCGCAGATCAACATCGAGGTGGAGCTGAAGAGTCTGCCACGCATCAAGGAGGCCAGCGAGGAGACCAACACCAAGCTGATTGTGTTGGGCGAACAGCTGGTCCAATTGAATCGCACCCAGGACGCTAAGCTGTCGGCGCTGACGCACATCCTCTCACAGCTGAAGCCGCTGAACACCTGGCAGATCGAGAGTGCGCTGCGCGAGCTGATCATCTCCCAGAAACGCATTGAATTGGATCTGGAGCTGTGCGAGAAACACGCATCGCACCAACCACACAAGCCGCCCAGCCCGGACGCGTATCCAACCTACGAACTGGAGTCCCCTGCGCCCCCGTCGCGTCCACATGTGGATCGTGTGCCGGCCTGGAATGTCAGGGAACACGACCAGCAGCAGAGTATGTTGTGTCCATTCACCTCTCAAGTAGAAGCAACTAATTTTTTTCCACATTTTCCAGATCTGCACTCTGGTTCCCACTATGCTCCGGCTCCTGAACCGAAACCTCAGCCCCACCCCGTCAAGCCATCAAATTCTGGCTACAGCCATCACGGTGAACCGCATGGCCAGTCCGAGCGTGGGGCCACCGTCATCTCCAGCTCTGCGTATTCCGTCTCCTGGCAGCAGCCTCTGCCCTGGGAAACTGTTCCCGCCTTCCAGCCCGCACCCGCCCCCGGCCCCGCCATCCCACCCCAACCCCAACAACCGAAATCAGTTCGCCGAAGACCCTCACCGAACCAACCGCACAATCCACCCCGCCACTCGGCTCCGGCTAGGTATGGACCACCAGCGCCCGCACCGCAATCCTATGCCCAGCCAGGCAACAAACACGGCCCACCCAAGCCCCAGGAACGCCACTCCGTGTGGTACGGTGCACCGAACTCCCAAGCGGACGGCTACTGAAGAACAAACACCTCCAGCTTCGTGAATTGATGAACATTTATAAGTATGATCAGCAGCAATGTTTTAGCCAAATATAAATAAAATTATAAATAATAAATCAACGTTTAAAACTGTAAAATTAATCTATATTTTGAGGTTATAAATTCGAATTGTTTTATCAGTTTATCAGTTTCTGTTTATACCCTGAACCTATTGAAAATGGGTAAGAAGGGTATAATTGTTTTTTAAATGTATGTAACAGACAGAAGGAGGCATCTCCGACCCTATTAAGTATATATATTCTTGATCAGTGCGACAAGGGGAGTTAATTTAGCCAAAATCATAAAAATCGCAAATCAAATATTACAGACCTGAAAATTGGTTTAAACAAATATTGCAATGCTACTAATAAAACTTAAAAGTTTCATAACATTTACATTTATAATGGGCCACGCGCAGCAATCGAGTAAAGTGCGTGCGGCGTGCATTTGTGTGTGTGTGCGATTTTGTGTATGTATGTATGAATGCAAACGGGCTGAAATGCTTATGAAGACAGATCGCAGGATTCAGGGTATCTCCTAGTTGGGCGGCCCCGACTAGAGTCCTCCCACTTGTTTTTATTTATTTCAGGTTTATTCTATCATTCAGATAGCTGTTACTTTACATTAGCAACTTGTATCGGAGGTTAATTTGAAAACTTTGTAATAATTATATAAGTATGTGTAGAATTGGGCTGCAAAAATATGACAACTGCTCAGAAATGTATATATCTATATATCAATACAAGCGATCTGTAATATTATCTTAGCAAAATTTTAGCGCAAAAGATAAAGTTCTAGTGGGCGTGGCACTCTTTTGGGCAAATCTACAAACCAAATTTAGTGATTATCTTTAAAATTGTGAATTTGCCACGCCCCCAGTGAACGCAGGTGAACAGTAAGACGGAAATTGCTAAACCCAATATAATATTTTTACTTTCTGAACGAGTAAAATCGAGATTGTGGTGTATTCAGATGGAATCATATTATATATTTATGTCTGTATATAAATATGTTTATATTATATTTTTGTACCATTTATAATAAATATCTTTGTATTTATCAGAAACCTCCCTTCCCTCTAAAAAAGGAAATTTTAATTTGTCTAATTTGTCTGTTTGAAAATTCCAACATGATCGAAATCGATCAGTTCAGATAAAGTCAATAAATCGATAGTTTGGTTTGAATGAATTATCCAAGAATTAGCTCGTAAGTGTGCCGCGTTATGGAACAGCTGCTTGGAGCCGGAAATTGTAGAATTAGGCACGTTTGTTTTGGGTCGCACACTCGAAAATGTTGGTCAAAAGTTGAACTATAACCTATTTATAGTTATCATAAAAGAATGTCAAAACGTGACTCAATAATTGTAAAATTATGTAGCTGCAAGCTCGCAAAAAGTCGTTGAACTATTTTTTTTGGGTTGATTACAAGGTTAAACCCTATTCGGGTTTATCTTTTTGGGTCTGGGCTGATACGAGAGAAAAGATTTACTCAGTAAATTATGATAAACTGATAGAAGTCGGAGATTTTTTAAATAATATCTAAGGGTAACAATATCTAAGTAACAAAAGGTCAGAGCTGATTGGGAGAATGGGCACGTGGCACGCTCCACTTTGATGCAGCTGGTCAGCGACTATTTAAGCCGCAGTCCGCGCCAAAAGAAGCCAGTTCCAAGTCGAAGCTTAAACATGAAAATTGAATTAGTTGTGCTCGTGGTGTGCCTGGTTGTCTGGCAGAGCGCCGCCATCGATGCGGAGGAGGAGGAGCGGGTGCGTCCAAACACAAAAAACGAATCACAATTCTTTTTAGTTCAAGTCTAATCCTCTCCAGCACAAGCCGGGCAAGCACGAGCCAATCGATGCCGAAATCATCCGCAAACTGGAAAGGAACACCGAGACACTGATCAAAATGGACAACAAGGTGCACGACATCAGCGATGGCCAGAAGGGTATCGAGATCAAACTGAAGGAGTTGGGCGAAGATCTGGCCGGCATCGGTCACCTGGACGATGACCTCAAGAAAGTGGATCACGTCATTGCCGACAAGTTCCAGAAAATAGTCAACGGCTTAAAGAATCTGACGGCCAGCATTCGGCATGGCGAGGATCGTACGCAGAGAGAAATCTCTGGGCTGGCACGCGGCCAGCAGGACATCAAGGGTGTGTTGGCCAAGGTGGGCGCCAATCAAAACAAGTACGAACACCAGCTGGATGCGGTGGCCAGGTCCGTTCAGGAGCGCATCACCGGTCTCGACATTCTGCTGAAGCAGTCGGTGCTCAAGGAGCTGGGAGCGCTGGTGCAAGCGTCCAAGAAACTGGAGCAGACGCAGCGCCATATCGAGGGCAAGGTGAGCCATCTGGATAAGCTGGCGGCGCTGAATGCTATCACGGCCAACAAGGTGCAGCAGCTGGAGTTGGGACTGCAGTCCATCAACCGAACCCAGCATCACGAATTGGCGGTGATTAGTCACAATGTGCAGGAGGTGGGCGCCAGTAGCTGGCAGATCGACAACAAGCTGGGCGTGCTCCTCAGCACCCAGAAGAACATTGAGCGTGCCCTGCTCGAGTGCAAGAAATGCCGGCCGGAGCACAGGGATCACAGGGATCACAAGGATCACAAGGATCACAGGGATCACCAGAAGCTGCCCGAGCCCCAACACAAGCACTGGAACGAGCCCGGCTACGGCTATGAGTAAGCGACATCCAACCGAATTTTATTTTTAGGTAATTGCATTGCCAACTTGTGATTTCAGGGAGCAGAACACGCCGAAGCCATCGTCGCAGACGGAAACGGAGACGGAGCCAAAGGCGGATTACGAGAGCGGCTATGCAAACGCCGATGAGGCGTCCTACCTGTACTCGCTCTGGTACGGCACCGATGAGAAATAGAAAGGAAACCTTTTCATTTTGCCTTTGCAGTGTTTCTTAGACCTTGTTCTATATCTGAGTTGACCATAGCAGTAGTCCATGTCGGTACTCTATATTGTCCGTTCCACTGTGTATTTCTAGTCTCTCACAGCTACCATTTTCTGTATCTTTTGAGAACTGCGTTTTTGGTAACTTTTGAATTTAATTCTACTAGAAGACCCTTCATACTTAACTGAGATATTTAACGATCAGAAAACTATCCTCGAGAAAATCTTCAACGCATATCGTATGGGTATAAATATCATTTAAAAGGTGTAAGTCTTCGATAAAAAAATATCCCTTGGGCAAAAATATATCTACTACACATTCTAAAGGGTTTGAGTCCTAGGTACAAATATTTACAGACCATTTCGTATGAGCACTATTGTGGTTTAAGTCTTCGCTAAAATAATAGCCCTCGGATATCCGACCGATATCGCTATGGTACATAGGTTTAGATCTTCGATTAATACCTCCTTTGTGTATAAAATTTTTAGCAAGGATGTAAAATCCAAAAATGCCAAACGTATTTTTTATAAAGAGGATACGAAAACGATGTTTTTTGAGTTAACAAATAAAAGTCTTAGATCAACTTATCGTATGGGTATAAACATAACAGCAAGGGTCCAAGACTTAGATTTCAAAAACAATTAAAAGTATAAATAGTACTGAATGGGCTAAAAATCGTCAATCATGATATCTTATAGGTGTACAGATCACTGCAAGGGCATCAAATCTTCGACATTCTTCTTGTTTTTGTCCCTTCTTTCGTTTTTATTTATTTCTGAACAAATCCTTGTTCAGAAACAAAATCATTAACAACAAATACATTTCGTTTTCAACTAACAAATGCACTTAATTGAGCCTCTTTTTAATTTAAAGTAGAATGACACTTGCAACAATTATTCCCCACTAAATCTTTTATAAATTGTTAATAAACTTACTTTTTGCATAATATCCAATTGTGTGTTTTTGCCGTCATTTTTTTCTCTCCATGTTAAAGAGTTCTTGGATCGATCGGATTGATCTGACCATCGGCAGGATTGAAATTAATGAGCAGCCTCGATTCATGCTGATTCATATGCTCGGTACGATTCAAATTCTTTTTAGCTAAGGCACGGAAAGCTTCCGTGGAGAGGCCCGTTTCGATTTTATCACCACTAGCATCGGGATTATCGGGATACATATCGTCGCCGGGCAGCAGTTGCACCCATCCATCTGTGCACTGGTACAAGACCGGATGTGCGAGCACGCAGCCCTTAGATGCGCGCTGGTGTGCGAACTGACGCAGTTGCTCCAGCGTCTGAAAGTTGAGAAAACGCGACAGCTCGTAAAATTGCGGTGGTGGCAGCCAGAGCTGCTTTTTGAGCGCAGCCTGCAGATAGTCCAAGGGGGATCGCCACTAAAACGAATATATCGAGTTAATGGGATAGGACAATTTCATGGCATGTTAACTGACCGCATAATCTTTGACCTCGTTGGGCTCAGATAGCACCGCGGGCTGCTTGTCGAGCGCCGTCACAAAGAAGACAGTTTCGAAACGCTTCTTGAATGTGGAGGGCGTACGCCAGGCGCTCCATTCGTGAAGCGCCCACAGATCGGGCACCACGTCCAGTTGTTCACAGAGCACAAGGAACTGGCTGGCATCATTGTGAACCGCATGCTGCCATTGTTTGCGATCGAATTGCTCGTGGAACTCCGCATAACCGGAGGTACTGGTCAGGGTTTTGCGGTCCCGGCACAGCAAAATTCCCATTTCCTCGAACGTTTCACGTAAAGCGGTCAGACGCAGTGAAACGGCGCTAAAAATGAAATGAAATTAATGATAATTGTTGTACATACAGATCATACAGTTTTCTACTTTACTGATTGAGTGTCTCGTCTTTGGTGTTGGGTGGCGCTGCCAGCTGGCAGATCTGGTGCAATTTGGCCGCACCTATGTCGTAGCGCTGAAAGTGCTTTAGCCAAGCGGGCGAGCTATCCACCGCTTCACAAACGCCGCCTGGAAACACTGAAGATTCTGGCATAAAGCTGGACTTGGCGTGACGCGTAAACAGTAGCGCCTGCAAAAAACCAAACCATTATTAAATAAGCTACATTGAACATTTAGCAATATACAAACATTGTAATCATAGCTGGACGACGGCACGCTGTTACCCTTAGCAAGCAGTATTAAGCTCGCGGAGTGACGTATTTTAGCCAAAACTTGCTTCGACATGGCTTAGATAATAAACGATAATTAAAACAAGACCAGAACGCACTTATCGATCTGGCTGATTAGTGTTGGCTAACTGGCGCCTTAACTTTTATTCGTATTTATAATTGTCACAAGTTTACCAGCACTATAAATATTTTATTATTAGCGATCTGACCGCGAATAAGCTCGTGCGCCAACTGTCACGAATTTGCCAACACTTGTTTTAGTAAATTATAAACGATTTGCAAAACTATTATTGCTGATTTACTTATCGATTTTATTATTTGCTCAGCTGTTGAACTTTTGGTACGGCGGTACAAAGGTGACAGCAAAATATGTTAAGCATGATTTTAATGGCCGGCGGAGCCACCAGCTGTGCCCAGTTTCCGGAATGACCACCTCCACTATGTATAGGCCCTCCGCCAGCCTTATTATAGCTGGCAAACAGGCGTCCAATGCAAAAGATCAGTTCGATTACAATGTAAGTGTATCAAAAGTTAATTTAATGTTATTAAATGGACTTTTAATTCTTTCAGCTGCTGCTGATCAAGCGAACCGAGCGCACGGCTTATGCACTGAATCACTGCGTCTTTCCCGGCGGCGTCTTTGATACCCGAGCAGATGAATCAGTCGATTGGCTGACATATTTTCGAGATTGTGGCATTACCCAGGCGCAGCTGGAACTGTTAACCTGTCGCCAAGCCACAGGCAGACCAGAGCTAATGAGCACTGGTGTGCATTTCACGCGGGATGTCTCACTGCGTATTACTGCGATACGGGAAACCTTCGAGGAAGTAGGCATTTTATTATGCCGTTCGAGTCTCAAGGATTTGGTGGCTGGGGTGCCGGCGCAGGTGCTTCGTCTGCAGCCAATCGACCGTGAAGTCTGGCAGCAGCGCGTCCACAACAATGCAACTCAGTTCCTTGCTCTCTGTCGCCATTTGTCTGTTATACCCGATCTCTGGGCGCTCAGCGAGTGGTCCGTTTGGCGTTCACCGGCTTCTACATCGAGCCGTAAATACGATACGATTTACTATTTCACCGCATTGGAGACGGACCAGGTGGATTTGCTGCTTGAACCCAGTGAGGTGGCCGCCGCTTACTGGCTGCATCCGGGCAAGTGCTGGCTCCAGGCACAAAATGGTATTATCTGGCTGCCTTATATACTGCTCTACGAGACGGCACGACTGATGAACATGCAAGGCTGGCAGCAGCTTCTAGAGTTTGCACATCGGCGCAGTGCCCGCGGTTCCACGCTGCTCCAGCCCATCTATTATCGCACCAATGATTGTCTCTTTGGCGTGCTGCCAGGCGATGAGCTCTACCTGGATAAGCCAGACTCCTGCACCGAGACAATCATATTGGCGAGCTCCATTCAGGAACTTAATGCACTAACCAAGCACTATAATCGCTATATGATCTATGGCTTCGAGAGAGTGGACTTTGCCTGCAATGTGCCGCCCCTGGATGAGCATCTACCGCTGCAAGCGCTTGTCAATACGCGGCTTGCCAAATTATAACTAAAATGTATTATTAATATGTGTTAATAAAATTCTTAAAACAAAATGATACACGTGTGCTTAAATTGCAATTTAGATAAATGAAATTATAAACTGTTGTGAATATCGGTTTGGGATTATAATGAGAAGAATTTTAAGCTAATTAATACAAAAAACATTTCTCTACACAAATAGCTGATCCATATATGACCCTTTGAATATCTTTTTGAATTTTGTTTCGTCACATTTTGGGAAAATCTAATTTAAACATGTTCGGAATTGGTGAAGATTTCATCCGTTCAAATTAATTTTAGAAGATAATTTAAGACATATTGCACATCTTTCGAAAATGGGAAATCTGACATTAAGGTAATAAAAATAAATTTAAATTTTCACACGTACAGAAAATAATTTTACAAATATATTTAGCTAAATTATAACTACAATAGGGTACCGCTAATTAGCTCCGCTTGTATATTGCGGCAGGCATGACACAAATCCGCTGCTGCCGTCAAACGGTGCTTGGCGCGCTGTTCCAGCGCCTCCATATTATCTTGCGCCTGGAGTGTTACGCCCGTTTCGGAGACGGCGCGCGAATACTCTATTGCGAGAAGAGTGTCGGAGAGGCCACAATCGAGAATTGAGTGGCAAAACGTACAAGTTGAAGGCAGCTCTTCATCTGATTGGCAATTGGCAGCAATTTTGTCGCCAGTGCGAAAAACCGTCGACACTGTGGACGCATAGTTGAGCTGCAGATTGGCCACAAATGCGCTCGTCAGGTTCTGGAGGCTAGCGTCGCACGACCGGCCAAGTTCAGTTGAGGCAAATGGCTTTAGCTGCTGGGCTTGCCCATAGAATTGCACTTCCTGCTCATTTAGGTCCTTCAATGGACGCAGCAGCCGGACACCGTGCTGTAGACGATCGTCCAACAGCGCCACATCCAAGGCACAGCTGCCACCCCGTCCTAGCGCCACAGAGGTCAACAGCTGTGCGGCCAGACTGCTGCTTATGCTGGGCTCAAACACGTGAGTGCAACCCAGTTGGCCAGCCACGGCGCCAATGAGCTGTTTACGCAGCTGTTGAACATAATCCTGGCGAGCGGTGAGGCTACGCAGCTTATTTGCATGGCTGTCGAGGTGGGCGGGCGCGTAATCCTGCAGCACTTTTAAGCTGTGTGGCTCTGCGCCCAGCTGTATAACATAAAACACAAAGGGGGCGTAACGCCTATGTAACTCTCGTAACGCAGGTAGAGGATCGTCTGTAGTCCCAGAGCAGCGAGTATCTATGTGGAGCACACGAGCGCTGCAGTGCAGCCGTTTGAACGTGTTTTGCGTCTGTGCATAGTGGAGCATATCTAGCAGCACCAGCGACTCGGCGCTGCCATCAACCAGCAACAGCACTTCGGCATTGCGTGGCAGTGCTTTGGCCGCACCCAATGCAGCACGAAACTTGTGCCTGGCATAACTGAGGAAACAGTCATGACATTCAGCGACACGGAAGTTCAATTTGTAGAGTGTTTTTGCGCTGAGGCCGCACTTGTTGCAGCTGCCAGCAGTGATAACAGTGCCCGTTGCGGAGGAACCAGGTAACATAGCATGCGTGGCGCCTTCATCACCAAAATCATCTTCGCCAATGCTGCACATATCAACTGTATTACAACAAATAACGAAATGCAATTAACCTACACAACCAACTGGGCGCGTGTACGAATTAGAGATGATATTTAAAAACGATAGGTCGTCTCATTACTAATGGATCCGTATACAGGGCTGATATTGATTTCGATGACAGTTTGCGATATGCAGCCAACTTGTCTAGCAAGCAACCTTGCGCTCAGCAATAAAGTGCAGTGAAAAATACAAAAATAACTATTTAAAACTAGAATTTGTTATAAAAACTATTGCATAAGGTTAATTTAGTGCATAAGGTATGTGTAAAAAGTGTTCGTATGTGGAAAAGGGTTGAGTAAATACCCGAAATTTGAGAGGAAAACTTTGGCTGTTCCCCTTGGAAGTGAGCGTGCAAATGTAAATGTGTGCGTGCGTATGTGTGTGTCCGTAGTACGCAAGCAAAAGTATCGGGTAGCAAAATCGAGAAACTTTCTTATTGGAACATACACAAACGAATCTCTGTCATAGTAGTGAGGTGGGCTGTGTGTACGTTCAAGCCAGATGCCAGATGTCAGTTGTCAAAAAGCGTACATCAATTATTTAAAGAAACGTATGAAACACTGTGATATAAAACCATAATTTGTGCACAGCCTGCTTTAAAGTCTGCATTCTGCAGGGTGTACCACGATAGCAATAATAATAACAACAACAAATCGCTGTCAAATAGCGTGTGTGTGATAAGCGCTGTTAAAATAAGAGGAAGCACATACATTTGCTTTTTTGTAGCCGAAAAATTTAACTTAGCAACTCTGCAAATGACCAGTGTTAATAACTATTGTGTGTCTTGTTTTGTGTATTTTCAGCATTCTAGCCCATATATTGTACATATATAATATACAGTGCAGTTAATTCTCAGCGCACACCCTTCGTGGTGGGTAGAAAGAGATAGAGACAACGAGCGACAAAGTGAGCGGCAGAGGTCATATTAAAAATAAGTATATTTTTGGCCCCCTACACAACCAAAAAAACAAAAACAACAGCAGACCAACGCAAGCAAAAAAAGTACAACATTTGGGGCCATTCAATAAAATGATATTGGAAAACTCGGATAAGCTCAAGGATTGGCTGAGCGTTGTGCTCGAGCCACTGTAAGTAGTCGGAAATTTTTTGATTATCGATAACATCGATTGCTACTTGAAAGTGAATTATTAAAACATAATTTTTACTCCATTTAAATTGAAATTTTCAATTGTCATTTTGATAGCTGTGATGCAGACTCCTCGGCTTTGGCGCGCTACGTAATTGCGCTGCTGAAAAAAGACAAATCGGATAAGGATCTCAAGCGCATTATGATCGAGCAATTGGATGTGTTTCTCTCCGAGGAGACAACACGTTTCGTTGATCGTCTATTCGATGCCATTGCCAGCGAGGAGTATCTAACGATGCCGGCAGTGCCAGCGGCAACAGCAGCGGGCTTTGCTGAACTGGAACTGGACCATGACTTGGACGGTGTGGCCGATATTGATACTGTATTGGCAGCCAATTCATCGCCTCCGCCGCCACCAGCATCAGCATCCCTGCCAAAAGATAATGTGATAAAGCCCGATGGCAATCAGCAGCAAATGAACAGCGAAATCGGCCACAGCAGGGAACCCACTACAGAAACAGCTAATGCCAGCGGCAGTAGCAGCACTAGTGCCTCAATTGCCACAGATGCCAACACAATAGCACACAGCACCAAGCCAGCCTTCGATGTAAGTAAATCAATTGACACTCTCTATCAAACGCACGACGTTAACTTAATGTTTTCTGCAGCACAAAACCAAAGACTCCTCTCACAGTCAGCAGCAGCAGTTAACGCATCATCATCACAGCAGCAGTAGCGGTGGCAGCGTCGGTGCCGGTGGTGTGGGCTTTGTGCGTAGTGCTAGTCCACCCCTGCGCAGCAGTGGCCCTGCTGGTGCTGCTGGTGCCTACGCCGCTGATAAGGAGAATCAGCCGCGGGACAGCCGGCGGCGTCGCGCTTCCTTGCGTTCTCGTTCACGTTCCCGCTCCCGTTCCAATGAACGCTCGTTTAGGCGTTCGCGATCGCGGGACCGTCGCATTAATGAGCGCGAGAAGAGCCAGCGGCAGTTTCGTAATAAATCGCCGCCGGGTGGCGCCAGTGAGCAGCGGCACAGGCGCAACAACAACAACAATAATAACAGCTTCGATAGGCGTCGCATCGGCAATAACAACAACAATAGCAACAATAACAATAACAGCTTGGATGAGCGCAGTCAGCGCTTTGGCGGCAACAAGGGACGGCACTCGTCGCGCAGTCGCTCCATCTCGCCAGAGTCGCGAAACGCGCGTCGTGGCAACAACATGGAACCAGCCGCTTGCTCGTCCGCTTCGGCGGCAGCAGCGGCTCCAGTGCCGACGCCTCTAACTCATCCGGTGGCTGCAATGGCGCGTCAACGCTGTCGCGACTTCGATGAGAAGGGCTACTGTGTGCGGGGCGAGACGTGCCCCTGGGATCATGGCATCAATCCTGTTGTCTTCGAGGGTATTAATAATTCAGCGCTAATGATGTCAATGCGTGAGTACAATCCAGATGCGCCAGAGATTTGGGCACGAGGTGGTCCACCCGGTGTGCCGGGCGTTGCCGGAGCGGGCGGAGGTAATCAACAGGCGCTCCCAGTACCGCCCCAGGGTGGCCAAAACAGCATTAATCCGTTCAGTGGCAATGTGCGTGCCTGCGCGCCCTTGGGTGTGCCCAATCCCGCTGACTACGCCCGCCAGCCTGGCCAGCCGCCACAGGGGCCAGCACCACCATCGATGATGCCATTTCCTTTCAATCCAACAGCGGTGACAACGCCCCTACAGCGTCAACTCATACCCATACCTGTGATGGATGGCGGCGCTGGAGGTGGCGGCGGCGGTGGCATGGCCGGTGACATGGGCAAACGTCGCTTTGAGCTGGAGGACAGCGTGGCCATAGCCGATGTGCCCAGCAAGATGCGCAAGGTGCCAATAAATAGTCGGCTCGGACCGCGCGTCAATCCCAACATGCAGCAGCATAACAGCTCCCTGGAGCTGCGCAAGGTGCCGCGCGGCCTGAACACAATTGCGCATCTGAACAATCATTTCGCCAAGTTTGGCAAAATTGTCAATATTCAAGTGTCATACGAGGGCGATCCGGAGGCGGCCATTGTCACGTTCTCCACGCACGCGGAGGCGAATGTGGCATATCGCAGCACCGAGGCGGTGCTCAATAATCGGTTCATCAAGGTCTTCTGGCACAACGACAACAATAGCAGCAGCAATAGCAACAACATCAACAACATCAATAATAACAACAACAACAATATCAACGATGCGGGCAACGTAAATGTGAATCGCAAGAGTCAATACCATTTGCATAATGTGCCCGCAGTGCCCACGCCGAATGCGGACAGCGCCAAAATAAGCAACAGCAGCAGCAGCAACACTAATGCCAGCCATGCCACGCCCCTTGGCGAAACGGGCAGCTCGAACAATGCACTAACAGCGCCCCCAGCGGATCAGGCGCTCGCGAGCACCGCAGCGCCGGCATCGATGCGTTTAAAGCTAAACACAAATGCAACGCCCAATGCGGCGGCAAATGGTGCTGCTGGACGTGGTCTGACGCCGTCGGCAAATGCGGCGAGCATACGCAAAAAACAGGAGGAGCAGCAGAAGGCAATGCATCAGCTGGCAAATGGGTTGCGGAAGCGCAAACAGGAGCTGCTCCAGAGCTATGTGAAACAAATGAAAACTGCCCTGGAACTAGTCGAACGCATGGACCAGCAGGATGCGCAGCGTGCGCCGACGCTGGAAACGATCAAAGTGCTGCAGGCGACCATTGATAAGCTGCGCAAGGATGTACATGCCGATCAGGATCAATTGCAGGCGCAAATCCAACAGCAACAGCAGCAACAACAACAGCAACAGCAGCCACTGCCCATCAAGAAAACCAAAGAGCAACAGAAGAAGGAACTGCTCGACATGGAACTGGAGCTAATTGCCCAACAGCAGGAGGGTAACGATACAACGGCCATACAGAAACGTCTCGAGGAGCTGCAGCGCACGCTCTCCGCCACCGTTGGCGGTGGTGGAAACATGTCTGGCGGTGGCGCCAAGCTGCCCGGCGGTGGGGCGCGCAAACGTGCCACTTTCCCCGAAGGCTCCACGCGCGTCGATCGAAGACCAAAAGCAATTGTGGTCACCGGTTTTGCCGCCGACGAAGCCGATTTTGTGCTGGGTCACTTTAAAGTGAGTGAAATTTAAATAAAATAGATATAGGTTAACAAATGGTTATCTAATCCTGCAGCATTTCGGCGAGATATCCAAACACGATGTGGACCGTGAGATTCCCCAGTTGATACTCTCATATGCGACACGCATAAATGCCGAGCAAGCGGTGCTCCGTGGCAAAATGTACAAAGACAAGCGCCTGCAGGTGAGTCAGCGTCAGCTCCATGTTTGCCCTAATACTAACCATTATAAATGCAGATTTCCTGGGCACCTGTGGTGACAACGCCTGCCGCTGTGCCCATGGGAGCACCGGCTGATAAATTAGTGACAGCGCTTAGCTCGCCGGCTGGCGATAAAATGGATAATCCGAAGCAATTGTTACACTCATCGATCAGTGAGAGTGACTCCCTGCTGGGCAGCGATACACTGCCAGAGCTGCGGCTGGAGGATGAGGAGGAGGACGAGGAGTCTGAGGATCGTTCCTGGCGTCGTTGATGTAACGCCATGCGCTACTCCTAGTGGCTGGAAAGCTCCATGTGGCTCATAATCGTTAGGAAAGCATTAATTGTAATTCTATTTGTTGTTATTATATATTCAGAACATGCACGAATACATATATATACATATATAGATATAGATTATATATATTTATATATAAATGTATATATGTACGCATGCAAGGAAACATCGTTAATTGTATACAAAAACAAAAAACAAAAAAGGCAAACATGCTAATATTATGTATAATATTTTAAACTAAAGGCAACCTGCCAGACAAATACACACACACACGCGACTCATACACACGTACAAACACTGGACATTTGCAACTGTTGGTAGCTCTTCTGCTAATCTTAGGGCTAAATAATCTATAATCGACTTAAATTAAAAAACAAGAGAAAATAAGCAACGCTCTTAATATTACTAATATTTACAGAATATATAAGTTATATATGTACATCGCATTCGATCAAAGAGTGCGATTAGCTAAGCGCCTCCATATAGTCCACAATTAACAAACGCCCTATTAATAATAACAAACAACAGCAACATTGGAACAGAAAAAACCACAAGAACTATGCGTTACAAATGCAACACAAATGCATTAATTAAGCATCTTATATTAGACACTTCTTTGTATTTACATAATTTTTCCGCTATCCTTATGTTCAGTTAAAAAAAAAAACAAAAAGAAACAAAAAAAAGAGCAAAAATAACTAAACAAAAAAATGGTAAAAGCAAATCAAAGTTAAAACAACAAAAACATAGCAACGTGAATACAAAAGCAAGTTATATAGAGTATAATAAATAAAGTAAATAGTTTCGTATTTGCTATTAATTTCACATAAAATTTAAACGTTTGTTTGATTTACTTGGATTTATTACTTTGAATATTTGAATTATTTCAGGATAACTCATAATGCAAATTCAATACGATGCATAAAGCGATAAGCGATATATTAAACGCTACGATATCGATAGTAAGCAATCATGATAGTGTAACTATCGACTTCATAGCAAGCTGAGCTCATCTCTAACAAATATAATGATTGTGGCGGGAATTGATGGATTTTCCCAAGATTAGTATATAAATGCTTGTTAGCACATTAAAATGTTTGCATTTGGCGAAATATGCGCGTTTTTATACTAACCAAGCCAATGTCATGAAGTATCTAAATGTGGCCGAAAAGAACGATGCGGCCAAAACGATTGCGGCCCACTTATCAAATGGCTCAGCGCATCGGGTAATCAACAAGTCTTGAATATATACAAACATTTGATTATACATACATTGTTTACAGCGCGAGGGCTATTCGGTGTACAATAAAGTGTTTGATTTTGAGGCGCAAGTGCGCGGCAACAAAGCTAAAATGGTCATGACCTCAGTGTCGGGTCATCTGATGCAGTTGGAATTTCTCGTATCATACCGAAACTGGCGAAATGTGGATCCCCGATCGCTGTTTGACGCGCCTATTCGCAAGAGCGTTGGCGAAAACTATGAGCCAATTAAGCGTACGCTGGAGCGTGAGGTGCGCGGCTGTCAGGGCCTGATCATCTGGACGGATTGCGATCGCGAGGGCGAGAATATTGGTTATGAGATAATTGACGTCTGCCGTGCCATAAAGCCGAATTTGACGGTGTATCGTGCCAGTTTCTCAGAGATTACAACAGCTGCCGTGCGTCGTGCCCTACAGCAGCTGGGACAGCCGGACAAACGGCAAAGCGATGCAGTGGACGTGCGCTCGGAGCTGGATCTGCGCACAGGAGCTGCCATTACACGCTTTCAAACGATGCGCCTGCAGCGCCTGTTTCCCGAGAAGATTGCCGACAAGCTCATCTCATACGGCAGTTGCCAAATACCCACCCTGGGCTTTGTGGCGGAGCGCTACAAGGAGATCGAAGCGTTTGTCTCCGAGGCGTTCTGGAAGATTAAAGGTAAGTAAACGATAAATCCCACAAGATACAATTGCTTATGCCATATCCTTGCAGTGCTGCACACCATTGAGGACCTAACAGTGGAGTTCAATTGGGCGCGCAATCGTTTGTTTGACAAGGAAGCCTGCGAAAACTATTTGCTGGTCTGCCTGGCCGAACCAGAGCCGCGCGCCACAGTGGAAAGTGTCACCGTGAAGCCGAAGCACAAGTGGCGGCCCACACCGCTGGATACCGTGGAAATGGAAAAGCTCGGCTCGCGCAAACTGAAGCTGTCTGCCAAGGAGACGATGACCATAGCCGAGAAGCTCTACAGCAAGGGTTTCATCAGTTATCCACGCACCGAGACCAATCAGTTCTCCAAGGAATTTGACTTGAAGCCGCTTGTTGAGCAGCAAACGGGCCACGAGGCTTGGGGTGCATTCGCGCAGCGTGTCCTCGAATGGGGACCAAATCCGCGCAACGGCAACAAATCCGATCAGGCGCATCCCCCCATCCATCCCACCAAGCTGGTCACCAGTAAGTTAAACTCTGCAAAGGGGGCTTATTTCAAACAATTCAAATAATTCTGTTGCAGATCTGCAGGGCAACGAGGCGCGGGTCTATGAGCTGGTCGTGCGTCACTTCCTCGCCTGCGTCAGCAAGGATGCTGTCGGCTCGGAGACCATCGTCAATATAGACATTGCCGGGGAGAAGTTCAGCGCCAATGGCCTGGTCATACACGAGCGCAACTATTTGGATGTCTATGTGTACGACAAGTGGAGCGCCAAGCAGATACACAACTATGAGCGCGGCCAGCGGTTTGAGCCCACGGAGATTACGCTGCACGAGGGCGCGACGACGGCTCCGCCGCTGCTCACCGAAGCGGATCTGATAGCGCTGATGGAGAAGCATGGCATTGGGACAGATGCAACGCACGCGGAGCATATAAATACGATCAAGGAGCGCGGCTATATCGGCGTTGTGGACAAGGGCGCACTAGTGCCGGGCGTCATCGGCATGGGCCTGTACGAGGGCTACGATGCAATGGAACTGGCCTTGGCTAAGCCGCTGCTGCGCGCTGAATTTGAAGCGGACCTGAAACGCATCTGTCTGGGCGAAAAGGATCCCAAGCTGGTACTGCGCGAACAAATAGCCAAGTATAAACAGGCCTATCAACAGATCATGGACAAGATCACAGCCATGGATGCCAAGATATCACAACGTATTAATGAAACACCAGCAGCGGCGGCGGCGGCAGCAGGAACAGATCCTGCTGCCCCATCGGACCAGGCCAACGGCATGGTGCGTGAGCTCTTCCAGTGCCCGAAATGCGATCAGGCGCCATTGGCGCTCAAGCCAAAAAAGAATCAGACGAGCTTCTTTATTGGTTGCCTGAATTTTCCCGACTGCAAGAATGTCGTCTGGCTGCCCGAGGAGTGCAAGGAGTATACCGTGCTGGACGAGTGCTGTCCCAGCTGCGGCGATGGCTATCGCATGCTCAAGTTTCGCTTGACCAGCGCCTATTATCGTGGCCTGTTCAATGCGCCCCTTGGCTGGTACAAGAACTGTCTGCGCTGTGATGAGCTCTTTCGCAATACCTTCAACATTAATCTGGATCAGGTGAAGCGCGTTGGCGGCATTGTGGGGCCGGCGTCGAGCTCTGGCGGTGGCCCAGGACCAGGAGGAGGAGGGGGAGGAGGTGGTGGCGGTGGCGGCGGCGGCGGAGGTGGTGGTGGACCTGGTTCAGGAGGCGGTCGGCCTCCCAGGGGCGGCGGCGGTGATGGCAGCTCCTGGGGCACTGCATCCAATGCCGGCACACAAAAGGCAGCTAAGCCAAAGCGCAACAATAAAACCTCAGCTGGCGCAACAACGGACGCCCAAAAGGCAACCAAAGCCAAGCGGACAACCACAGCTGCAACGGGCGGCATCAGGAACTACTTCACGAGCAGCAGGCAGGACAATGCCAGCCTGGATGGCTTCTTCGACAGCAACGATGGCTTCGAGGAGCAACTGCTTGCCGCAGCAGCGGTCGCCGAGTCGAGCACCGCACCGGCCTCAGAGCTGCTCGACGCGGACATAGCGGCTGCCTTTGCTGCCGACGATGATGCGGATTTTGAGGCCCTTTTAAATGCCGGTGGCAGCAGCAGCAGCAACAACAACAACAACAAGAACAACAGTAGAGCAGAGGCTGGCCCAAGTCAAGACAATCTGGACAGCAGCCTGACGCAATGGATGCGCCGGGCCTACGAAGCAGAAGAGCAGCCAATGTTGTGGGGCAGGCAGGCGCGCGCCGCTGCCGAGGCACAGCCAACGGCAAAGCGTCGCCGGCTGAGTGCCGACGAAGTGCTTTGCAGCGGCTGTCATCAGCCGGCGCGTCAGCAAACTGTGCGCACCGATGGACCCAACCAGGGGCGACGCTTCTACAAGTGCCCCAAGCCCAAGGAGTGCAAATTTTTTCAGTGGGCAGAAGAACAGGCGCCAGCTACAACGACCACAGCCGGCAATTGGGGCCCGAGGGGAGCTGAGGCAGGCAGCTCGCAGGAAGTCAACTCCTCGAGCTGGGGCACAAAGACAGCAGCCCAACGGAGCGTTTATGGCACTCAGGCATCCAATTCATGGGGCACGAGAGCAGCGGACAATTCGGATGAAACCGATTCATGGGGTACAAAGAGCGCAGGACAGCGAGGTACAAGCAACTGGGCAGGAACCAACAGCAACTCCAGAGGCGCAGTTCAGGACACAGATTCATGGGGCACAAAGGATGCAGGGCAACGGCGTGCGAGCAACTCGGAAGGAACCAACAGCAACTCCTCAAGCTGGGGCACCAAAGCAGCTACTCAGCCAGGAGCAGGAACAGGCGCTGGCTGGGGCACAAAGGCACCCACAGGCGCCTCTCAGCCAGCCAATTCATGGGGCAGCGGCAGTTACAGCGCCTCGAGCAGCTCATCAGCCAACTCATGGGCCAATAAACGCGGCACCGGTGCACCCGGCGGCGGCGGCGGCACCCACATGCGCTCCAATTCCAGCAGCACAGTGACCATCACCCAGCCGCCCAAGTCGGGCGACATTAAATGCAATTGCGGCAAGCCCGCCAGCAGCCTGACCGTGCGCAAAGATGGACCCAATCAGGGAAGACCCTTCTATACGTGTCCGACGCGCGAGAAGTCCTGCGGCTTCTTCCAATGGGGCGACGTGGATGAGAACCAAGGTAAGCAACTGCAGTCATAATATAATGATTGATTATTCAAAAGTCTACTCGATACAGCCGGCGGCGGCTCGAAAGCATCTTGGGGCTCTGGCGGCGCCGCAAAGTCCAGTGCGGGCACGAGTGCTGCGGGCGGCAGTCGGACGCGTCGCTGCGGTCTCTGCCGCGAGGAGGGACACACCCGCCAAAAGTGTCCGCGCAAAGCCAATTTCGACTATTGAGACAAAAACAAACATAAAAAAGTAAAACTCAGCTGGTTCGTGAATTTCATTGAATATAATTTTAAACTTTTATTGGAGCGAGCAACAGTTATCGGTTATATAGTCCAAACCAGTCTGGTTGGGTTTTCTAGCATTTATAGCGCGAAAAAATAATCGAGAGTGTTAGAAACACACACACAAACACACGCACAGTTAAGGTACACATTCTGTAGATATATTTATATATACGATGATAAATCGTAAATTTACAAAAATATATATAGATGGGCGTGTTGTTAAATATCAGTTTAAAAGCAAATAAGTTATAAACTAGCTATATACAGTTTAATACTTAAAAACATTCTTTTTAATTTGAAATTGTGGAAGTTTTTATAAAATGACAGTTTGCAATGGAAACTAAAAAGCTGAATAAATGCATTTTAAAGTAAGAAATGTTCTAAATTTCAAATAAATGCTGTAAAATTGTGTATTAATTCAAAGAAAAAATCAAAATTAAAATACAGTGGACGCTTGCACAATTAAAAGCATTTTTCTATTAGAGTACAAAGAATTTTTTGCTTAATTCTTTTTATATAAAAATTAATTTGATAAACTTAAAAACACATTGAAGGTATTTTGAAATTGGAATATTACCTATAAAATATTTGTTTGAAAATGCAACTTGAAATATTTTCAGCGTCCACTGTGTTAAAAATTTTAAAATTTATTGGAATAAAATCTGTTATAAACTGATAAGTGCTTGTCCTGTTCTTATAAATACCAAACAGTATATAGCTCTTTTAAGTACAGTTACCTAATATAATTATCTGTATACATAAACGTTTTGTATATATATATTATTTGTATATATGCTTAACAAACTATTTTTTTTTATGTAGATACGCTCTTCTGTTTTTTTTTTTTTACATAAATATTCGTTTCAGTTATTGTTTCTAACATCTAGAGTTTGTTATTGTTGGTTTTTTTTTTTTGTAATACAGTTTTAGTTGCATTTGGAAGTTAGTTTTAAAATAATAAACATTTATGAGCATTTATAAGCATAAATACATCGACAGAATAAATAGTTACTTCAAGAACATTAAGGTTTAAGATACTCTTGTGATTATTGAATATATATATTGTAACACACATAAAGAGTTAGTTGAAAACACAACGGAAATGCAGTCGAAAGTTTTAAAAGCATTGGAACACATATAGAAACAGTTTCACAAGCTTATGTTAGGACATGCTCCGAGTTTTAATAAGTTTAACGTTTACACAAAATTTTGTGTGCCATATAAAGTCAAGAATTATGTCAAAATATATAATACATTAAATTTATAAAAACTTTTAGGAGCAAGTTTTTGAGATGCATTGTTAAAGAAATTGGAACGTTTTAAGTAGATATTATTGATAAGCACAGACTTGGGATTACTTAAAAGTTAATGGACGAGCACTCAACAAACGAGTAGACTGCGCGCTTTGAGATGCTTGGTTAATGCTATAATTTGCCCAGATTGAAAACGAATAAATAGTTATTAGATATGTATGTAAAAATTTCAAATGGATGTTTCGATTTACATATTCCAAAACTTCCTATAAAATTTGTGTGACTATATTTTGAGAGACATATTCTTGTAATTTGTTGCCTCGAAAGATTCGTCTACGATTTTAAAAATGTTTAAAAGTATTATAATAGTGCCATAAAATAGTATTAGTTAATAATTGATACGACAAAGCCTGTTTATTTAAGTCACTTTTTGCTGCTGTCTATTTTTAATGCTACTTTATCGCCCAGATTTATGTTAAATGTAAGAAAATAATTATATTTTTATTAATTCCTCATTTTACTGAAACTGTTTTGTATAAATAAAAAGTATTTACACAATTCCTATGTATTTTCTCGCTCATTTTTTATTACTATTATTGCATAAAGACCAAACTTATGTTAAATGCGAAATTTAGAGTTAAATTAGAATGAAATATTAAATTGATAATTGCAACAATATCTTTTGCATAATCTCTCACATGAAATGCAGTTAATTATCGTCAAAAAAAGACTGTAAGATATAAGTTGTATTAAAACAAATTTTTAAAAAATAATACAAATGTTCTAATATTCCCAAATAAACGCATGAAATGCTGGAATGGAACGCACAGTTAATTACAGTTAATTTAAACACTAAACTATATACTTGGCATGTCTAATTATGGTTAAGGTAATCACTGAACTGAATCTGAATCTTTCAAATATCTAAACTCTCTCTCAGTCTCACATGGAATGCTGGAATGAAACATGCGCGGAACGCTGTAAACCGAAACAAGCCAATTGGTGCGAATCAGGTAAATCACTAGAACCTAGGCAAATGTTAGCATATATACTTTTGAGCTGCAGATTTGGGCTCTAGATTTCGACCTCTGGCGAGAATTTGCGTCAGAAGTAAATCTCCTCCTCCTCGGGTTTGGCGCGTGGCGCCTGCCCCGTTCCAGCCAAGGGTGCAGCGTTTCGTGCCGCTGTCGCAGCACTCTGCGCGCCGCGACTGCTGGTTGGCGTCTGCGTCAGGCGCTGCTGCAGTTGCTGCTGCTGTTGTTGTTGTTGCTGATGTGCGGCATATCCTGAATAGTGTCCGGTTGCATTTGGCGTTGTATTGGCGGTAGGCGTGGCGGCCTGTTGTATGATGGCCGGTGAGCTGCCCGTCCGTGCGTGTTGTGGTGTGGGCGTGGGCGTTGGCGTTGGTGTGGGCGTGGCCATTTGCCGCTGCTTGTCGGCGAGCTTCAGTGGAAACATTTGTTGAACGCCGCCGGCTCCAGCTGAGGCTGGTGTGGAGTGGACATTGTTGGAGCTTGTGTTGAAGCTGGCGGATTTGTCGACACGGGCGCCGGAGGACAACGAGGACAGCTTCATGGGCAGCTTCTGTTTGACGAGCGTTGCGTTCGCCTTGGGCGCATTGTTGGCGCTGAGCAAATGCACCGGCGGTGTTTTGCAATTGGAGCTGCCGCTCAGCCACTTCTCCTTGCGGCGATCAATGGTCGAGGCAGTTGTCGCTGTGGGCGTCGGTGTCGTTGTGGGCGTGTCCAGCTCGTGCGCATCCTCGGGCAGAGCGACTGGAGCCACCGCCACCGCCGGCGACAGCGTCGGCAAGGGCGTACTGGGCGACAGCAACAGTCCCTGGCTGGACAGCAGCTCCATTTTGCGATAGAGCTGCTCGCGCTGCTGACGCACATCCTCCTGCTCGGCCTTGATCTGCTGCTGCAGCTGCAGTTGCTGGGCCCGCATCTCGGCCAGCTCGTCCAGCTGCTGCTGCTTCTGACGCAGCCAGGCGGTCTTCTCCTCCTGCAGCTTATCCTGCAAATTGCGCAGCTCCTCCAGCTGATCCTTGTGCGTATAACCCTGGCCGCCCGGTGCACCGCCGCCGCCGCCGCCACCACCGCCGCTGCTGTTGCGCGGCGACTCGCGATACAGCGCCAACTGCAGCTGCAGACTCTGGATGCAGGTCATCTGCTGCGAGATGATGCAGAGCAGCGTGTGCAGATGATGGGACACCTGCAGCACCGCATAGTTGTGCTCTTTGCTATTGGCGGGCAGCGTGCTCGCGTGCAGCTGCAGCTGCACTTGCTGCGACTGCTGCTGTTGCGTCTCCGTTGGCGTTTGGGTTTTCAGTTCGCGCTTCTCCTCCAGCTCCTGGAGACGCGGCGTCAGCGCCTGCAGCGTGTTCAGCTTGGCATCGCGACCCACCTTGCCGCGCTTCTCATCGAAACCGGCGAACGTCTCGGCGCGCTTCGGCAGCGTTGGCGAGGCATAAAGGACGCTCTGCTTTTCGCCGACGCTGCTGACGGTGCGGGAGACGGGCAGACCAGTGGCGGCCGTGTAGATGCTCGCCGCCAGCTGGCTAATGTCCTGCACGGTGTTGAGGACACGTCGCCAGAGCTCCGCGGTGTCGCAGTCGGTGCTGACCAGATCCTTGTAGGAGCCGAAGGCGGCCAGAAAGTTGGCAGCGCTGCCGTTCGAGCTGTTCGTGTTGAGATCACCGAAGGGCTGCTGCTGCTTGAGCAGATTGAACTGCAGCAGGAGCTTCTCTTCGAGCAGCAGCGCCTGTTCGATGTCCTTCTGGCGCATCTTCTCGATGGTCTCGCGCTTGTTGACGCCAATGCGCAACTTCTCCTCGGCGGTTAAATCCTCCGCCTCGATGATGTCCGTTGCGGGGCAATCGAGCACCGCCTGCCGGATGCTCTGTATCCAGGTTAGTTTATCCTTGGGCGTTTGCACCTTCAGCTCGTACATCTCGGGAAAATCGGGATTGGAGCTGATGATGTAGATGCCCCGCGATTCGGTGCCCGCTTTCTCTCGTATCAACAGCTTCTGCAGCGGCACGACGCCCGCCTTATGCTCCGGCGTAAAGAACGCGTACTTGTTGTGCGCCGAGTTCTCGCTGAGAAAGCAGAGACAATCGGTCAGCACCACGACGAGCACCAGTTGGGTCTTGGCGCGACCCTGCATCAGTGTCGCGAGGCCATCAAACTTGAGACGGCGCCGCGACTCCACTCCCAGCTCCGTTTTCCGAAACGGTTTATTCTTATAGATCGCAAATGATTTGGCATCGACACGCGCATAAATCTCGAGCTGGCGTTCGCGCAGCTCCTTCTCCGCGACACAGGCATCCACATCGACCAGCAGCGATTTGACCAGATTTAACGCATGCTGTAGCTTATCCGTTTCCAGTTTATTATCGCGTGCGCTCTTTAGGAGCGGCTCGATCAGCAGCGGATATTTGGTGAGACGCTGCGTCACAAACAATATGCACTCCGGGATGCCCTTCTTTTTGAGCAGCGGATTCTGTAGGCAATGCTTGTACCACTCGGCAAAGCTGGGCTCCGCCAGGCACAGCTTGAACTGTTCGAGAGCGCTGCGATGATTGGCACAGAATTCGCCGTAGGCCAAACGCAGGCATTGCGCCTGCTCCAGCGAGAAGAACTCGAGCAGAATGTCAGCGATGCTGTCGACAAGGAGATGTTCGCGCTGTTTCTGGCGCAGCTGGCGCAGAAAGCAGGTGTGCAGCTCCGTCAGTTGTTGGAGACGGGGAAACATGCTGTGCGTGTTGAGCGCCGGAAAGTGCCGCTCGAGACTCTCCACGAACACTTTGCGCATGACGATCAGCGTCTGGCAGTGGTGCTTTTCGGTCATGATGAACTCGTAGATGTGCTCCTGACGCTTGATTTGCAGCTCCTTCAGCGTTTTCAGCTGCTCCTTGGGCACATTGGGTGTCCAGGAGTCGGGCTCCTGCAGTACAATGCCCAGCGCTGGATCAGCGCCCAAATCCTGCGCCTCAATTGGCGGCTCATTGAGAAACTGCAGCTCGGCGGCGCGTATCAGTGGCTGTTGATCCTCCTGATCCAATTGATGATGATGCTGATGATGATGCTGTTGCAGCGCCTCGGAGCCATCGCAATAGTCCTGACCATGTCCGGACACCTTTTTGCGGTCCAGATGCGCATCCATGTCGTTCAGCTGAACGCCGCCCACCAGCGACTTCGTCTTGGCCTTGGGCTTCTTCTTTCGAAAGAAGAGGGAGCCGCGCTTGGGACGCTTCTCTACGTGATCGTACACCTCGATCTTGGCGTGCGAACGCAGCAGACTCTGATTCTCATCCTCGCTATCCGTGAGATGGCGCGCAATTGCCTTGATGTCCTCCTTGGCAATGATCGAGGACGTCGAGATGCTCTTCTGCAACGGTATCCGACTGATGATCTCCGTGGCCAGGCTCCGTTTTGCGGCTATCCGTTCGAAATCTCGCGCCAGCTCCGCCTCGTTTAGCGAGTGCGTCGAAATGCCTAAAGGCAAACGAAAAAAAAACCAAAAAATGTTTAAACGGCAAATGAATATCAAATAAAACAATCCATTTGCTTGGAAATGCACGACTGACTCTTGGACTCCGTTACGAGGCACAGATAACAAGCCCCGGCGCGCAGCTCTTGCGGAATTTCTTATCATAATCGAAACTAACTTTGACGGAGCTCTAAAAAAAAAAAATAAGGCAAAAAAAGAATACAAGTTAAAATGCTCTAGTCGGGAGCGACTGACTAAGAGATACGCTGTTGTTGCAAAAAATATTGGGAGAGCGGTATCAAATATCAGAAATATTCCAAATCTGCGTTCGCAAAGAACAAATAAAATACGGTGACTCTAGTTCTTTCAGTCTTCGAGATATGCTAAAAAAAACCTAGCATTAAAATCGATTTTTATCGATATTAATTAACGGGGTAGATATTGAAAAAAAAAATAAACTATATCTATGTTTGGCTTAGGAGATTCTATAGTCGAATATCTCTAAATTCACTCTGTTCTTCGTACTGATCAAGAATATATCTTCTATCTGTTATATCTATGTACGAAACCATTAAACCCTTTTTACCAATTTTCGATTCAATTCATGGTATAAGAGACACCTGCCCACCTGGCGTGGCATATTAGCCCATAGAAAGCTTTTGCTATCTATGCTTAATCATAGTTTTCTAGGCATATCACTAATGGAGGTCACAACAGCAGCGAGGGTATCTCAACGAATCGCTCTACGTTACAGCTTACAGCTTATACAGTTATCCACTAAAATTACATTATGAACAGAGTATTGCTTAGTCGGTTATATACAACTGAAACGTTCTTATTACTAAGTCTGATTAATCTATTGATTTAAGACGGAGGATTTGCATAATTACACTTGAAAACAGAAGAGTTTAAATACGTTTAAAAAACAATAATTATTAAATTAATGTCGCCTTTAATTTTGAGACAATAATCTATAATTATGCAAACTTTAAAATTAATGAAAGCAAAATCTTTCAATATTTATAAAAATTATATAAAATTGTATGTATATTGCGATCTATATTTCTATTCTTTAGGGTTTACGGAAGCAAATGTAATTAAAAAAAAAATCAATAAAATGTATTGAAATAAAGTCGTTTGTAAATTTTGAATTATTTCAAAATATTTATGCTCTACGCTTTCTAGCATGTATAACTGATATTGTTAAGGGCGAATACCTTTCCCAGTGTGATCATCATTCAACTTAAGGTTCAAGGTGGAGTGCATTCAAAGTCGTCATAAGCCAGTCGCATTCTTGTCTCTGTGCATGTGCATAGCTACTTAAATTGTATTCAGTTTTATGGGCCCCATAAAAACACAACCCACACAAGCAATCCAATTATAGAACTGTGAGACCCCTCCCCATATTTTTTTTTGTTTATACCAATGCAATTACTTACCGCCCGTGCTGTTGCGCGCTGAACGACGACGCTGCTCCACCGAGCGTATGGTCTCCTGCTCCTCGCTGTCGAGACTGGACAGGCTGACGCTTTTGTTGGTGCAGTCACCGGTGGCATTGGAGGCATCGTCCACGGCGGTCCACGATTTGCGACGATCCGTGTGCAGCAGCAGGCATTGTTGTGGCGCCGCTGACCACATGATGCCCATGTTGCTGCCAACGCCACCGACACCGGCGCCGACACAGTTGCCCGCATTGCTCAGATCGGGCAGGGATGCGCTGAGTATGGCCGCATTTAGCAGGCCATAGTTGTTGGCCAAGCTATCCTTATGATGCTGGCTGGAGGAGGAGTTTTTCATTTGCTGCACCGTTTCGCGTATGTTTTGCAGTTGGCTCAGCGTGTCCTCAAAGATGTTGTTGTACTTGGTCGCCGAGGCGGGGCTGTGGGGCGTCACATTGATGGTGGGTATCATGCTGTTATTATTGTTGGTGGCGGTGGTGGTCGTATTACTGTTGTGACTGTTGTGGATATTGCTGATGTTGTTATTGCTGGGCAGAGCAGCTGCAGGTGCATTTATAATGGGTATACAATAGTTTTGGCTTTCCACAGAGACGCGCGGCCCAGCAGCTAAAACCTTGGCTGTAGCGCCATTGGTGAGGGGCAGCGCCGCGGGGGGAGCAGCTGACACGTTGATGTCGCTGTCGGTGCCGTTGCAATTGGAGTTTAAGAAATCGGTGACCACATCGTTATCGCTGTCATTATCATCGGCATTGCTGCTGCTGGCGGGGGCGGCGGCGTTGGCGGCGACTGTTGCATTGTGCGTATTTTCCATAATAAGAAGCAATTGTTTTTGGTATTTTTTGGTATTTTTTGTTGTTGAGTGCTCTGCTTGTTGATATTCGTAGAAAAAGAAAGTTTTAGTACGCAACACCTACAACTGCACACACATATACACGCACATATACACGCAAGACTGCTTTTATATGCATTTTTTTTTGACTATTATTGATTTTCCCACGCGCGCACACACACACACGCTTTGACACATATGCACTAACTCACCCGCCTTGTTGCGCGTTCTAATTGTTGCGCCTTCGCCAGCGAGGACGAGGACAACGTCGACAGCGTCCCAGCAACGTCCTTGCACAAATACTGAATACAAGTGGAACAACAACAACAAAACAACACAACAATAGCTCAACAGTGGGCGTTAGCGTGGGTGAAACAGTTTGAGGAGTAAACACTTACACACAAGTTAATTTTAATATTTAAACTAATAGAATCTAAATTTAATGAGATTTGCAACAATTTAACACTATTTGAGACACATATTTCCGCTGGTATTGTATAGCTCTGAATTGATTCGCTCAAACGAGTCCCCAGACTAAAACGAACCAGTGCCAAATGAACGGCAGCTTAGCTAGTTCATTTTGCTTACATGACACGGTTTTATTAGCTAATACCTAAACAATTGGTTAAACTATCTTGAACATTTTTTAATTTATAAATTTTTTATTTATATTTAATATGGTAGAAAGATAATATTTTGCTTTCGCAGCATTGAATAGTTTTGAATTTTACAGCTGTTAAGTGACATTGACAGAAAAATACCAGATTAGAACAACTGAACATTTGAGCGTTACACAGCACTGCGCGGGCGACTGCAAGCAAGAGAAGAAGCAAATAGCGGAAAGAATATATTTCTTAGCTAGTTTATAAATTGGCAAATTTTTAGTTATATATACATATTCTAGTGCATATTTTTTTAAGGCTTCATACCCGCAACCCAGCCATGCAGGTAAGTCAGACATCAGCGAAGTTAATCAGCGTTCGCAGACTACAAATGTCTTTACAAAAGTGCAGCCTATAAAGAAACGTAGGCAAAAGAGACACGCAATCAATTGTATGCCCAAATCGTTGTTTATGTTTCTTTTATTATCATTATTTCTTGTTGTTGTTTGTAGTGGTGGCTGTTGTTGGCGCTGCTTAACGTCGTCGTCTTCGTCGTCGTCGATTGCTTCTATGTGCCCGGCGTAGCGCCCGTCGAGTTTGTGCGTGGCCAAAAAATCGATGTGAAGGCGGTGAAAATGACCAGCAGTCGCACCCAGCTGCCCTACCAGTATTATTCGCTGCGCTTCTGCTATCCGAAGAACGGCACGCTCATCTTCAAGTCGGAGAATCTGGGTGAGGTGCTACGCGGCGATCGCATTGTGAATACGCCCTACGAAGTCCAAATGGCCGAGGACATTAACTGCAAGCTGCTGTGCAACAAAAAGGATCTGCCCATGACATGGAGCAAAGAGGATTCAGCTCTGGTGGCCGAGCGCATACAGCACGAGTATTTTGTGCATTTGCTCGTTGATAATTTGCCGGTAGCCACGCGCATTGTCAACGTAAATAATCCCTCTGAGGTTACATACGAGCACGGTTACCGTTTGGGTCAAATGGACGGCGATAATATTTACATTAACAATCACCTGAAGTTTATACTCTCCTATCACATGTACACCAAGGACAAGTATCGTGTCGTTGGCTTTGAGGTGCTGACGGGCTCGGTGAGCCACAAGGAGCTGAAATTTGAGGGCGATAGCTGCAATTTCCCAGACAACCCACGGCCGCAGCTAGTAAATCCCGCTGGTGAGACGCAACTCTATTTTACGTACTCGGTCATGTGGAAGGAGTCCAAGGTGAGCTGGGCCTCACGCTGGGACATTTATCTGGGCATGCGCGATGTGCAGATCCATTGGTTTAGCATCATCAATTCGCTGGTCGTCGTCTTCTTTTTGTCGGGCATACTCACGATGATTATGATACGCACATTGAGGCGCGACATTGCACGCTATAATACGGATGACAATATTGAAGATACGTTGGAGGAGACTGGCTGGAAGCTGGTGCACGGCGACGTCTTTCGACCTCCAAAAAATACGCGACTCTTCTCCGCGATTATTGGCAGCGGCATTCAAATCTTTTTTATGGCCATGATTACCATATTCTTTGCCATGTTGGGCATGCTATCGCCCTCTTCACGTGGCGCTCTCATGACCTCGGGCATTTTTATGTACGTATTTTGGGGCACCATCGCCGGCTACTATGCGGCGCGGCTCTACAAGACGATGAAGGGTCGGGAATGGAAGCGTGCCGCCTTTCTCACAGCCACTCTCTATCCGGGCATTGTTTTTGGGTAAGTTTGAGTTGCAAATAGTGATTCTATTTAGCTTCAATTTCTTCTTTTTCACACAGCACGGGCTTCTTTTTGAACTTTTTCATTTGGGACAAATCGTCGAGTGGCGCTGTGCCTTTTACTACAATGATATCGCTGCTGTTGCTCTGGTTCGGCATCTCTGTGCCATTGGTTTACTTGGGCTTCTATTTGGGCTATCGCAAGCAGCCGTATCAGCATCCGGTGCGCACCAACATGATACCACGTCAAGTGCCCGCTCAGCACTGGTATATGAATGCCGCTTTAAGGTGAGTTAGCTGCTCCTTTTTCACTTCTATTATTGCTAATCCATAATCTTCTCTGTTACTCCCTACAGCACTCTAATGGCTGGCATTTTGCCGTTTGGCGCCGTTTTTATCGAGCTCTTCTTTGTTTTTACGGCCATTTGGCAAAATCAGTTTTATTATCTATTTGGTTTTCTGTTCTTGGTCTTTTGCATTCTGGTCGTCAGTTGCGCCCAAATCTCAATTGTTATGACATACTTTCAGCTGTGCGGCGAGGTACAAGTATATACCTTATTTTCCATAGCTATTGATGTTAATTAATGTTGATTTTTGCAGGATTATCGCTGGTGGTGGCGCAGCTTTATCGTCTCCGGCGGTTCGGCTGTGTATGTCTTATTTTATAGCATATTTTACTTCTTTACCAAGCTAGAGATAACAGAATTTATACCCACACTACTTTATTTGGGATACACAGGTACGTAAATATATATATATATATTTAAACTAAGTATTATATCATATATTTCCTTTGATCAGGTCTCATGGTGCTAACATTCTGGCTGTTGACCGGCTCAATTGGCTTCTTTGCTGCTTACATTTTCATACTGAAAATCTATGGTGCCGTCAAAATCGATTAAAATCTACAAGATAACGCTGGCACACAACGCTGTAAACCAAACTATCCCTGCAATATCATTTGACCGTAATACTTATTGCCTATATAATATAAATATTTATATATATATATTAATGAAAGCCTAGCATTGTAAAAGCAAACAGTCCCTAAAAGGCCATGTGTAAAATCTTGTTTAAGCTATTGCTCTCGACTCTTTAACTAAGTGTGCTATAAGTTTCCTTTAGGCCTGCTGCTGCGCTTTGATTACCGACAACAACAAAACACCGAAAACCTATTGAGAAACTTAATTACGCATGTCGTCTCTGCAGATCGCTCAAATGGCGAATGCATTGCGTTAGGATACAGTCTAGAAACGTCTAATTTATATATCTATTGTAAAAACAAAAACCTAATCTAAGCTAAAAACATAAACAAGAAATCTAATAAATGTAAGCTAAGTATAGATGGCGACCAAGTGATTAAACTAAAATAATTTAACTCAGAATTGTACACTAAATGCTGGAATGCTTATATTCCCGTTAACAGTCGAGGTTGATACACCGCTAGTATTAGTTTGCTTTTGATTAAGTAATGTAAACTTGGCTTCAAAATTATTGTAATAGCACCTGCACAATGAAAGTTGGGGAAATTCCATGATATACAACTGCGTTAGCAGGTGGAGTTCTTGGAAATACTTTCGAGGAATTGTGTTTTATTTGCATATTTAGCGCCTGCACACAGTATATCTTTACAGTTGCGTTAGACATTTCGCAGACCTTAAACGTGCCCTATAAAAAATTTATTTAAAAATTCATGAGGAACTCTCACAAATTATGGAAATTAATTATGTTGGTTTTCCTGACACTCGTCAGCTTTCAACTTGTAACAAGTATCAAGTTTTTCGGTGATTACTATAAAGTATGTCGAGCAACAATAAATACATATAATTCAATCTTATAACTATATTTTAGCCACGCGGACCGTCGGACAAGGAACGCATTCTGGGTAACATCAGCTACGCGATGTATTCTTTTATGGATGTGTCTTTTCCCTTTTGGTTGCCCGATGCTGATAAGCCACAGTGATGCGATAATATTATATAATTTGCATATATTTAGTTTGTTTTGTTTGTTATTAATCGACTATAACTATGGAAACTGACATAGCACAATTTGTTTATTTATTCATTTTATTAATTTACACAGAGATGTTTTCTTTTAAGCTAAGTTGTAAAATATCTATGATCGAATCGTATACACATAACCGCATTAGCTGCAGCATTAAGATATGGAGCCTAACGCTCATTTAGTTTAGTTAATGCACAATTTAATATTTGTATTATTTTGCTTATCTCTTGTTGTTTATCTTTTAATTAGCTTGGACACGACACAAACCCATTCAATGTGAGCGATTACTTTAACATAATTTGGGCATATAGCATATAGCACTAGGTTACAAACCGTTGCAACTTAATTGCTATTGTCGGCTTTTGATAGTTACTTAAAAATTTATACTATTCACTAAATCCAAAACGATCAGCTGACATAGGTGCTCCTAATGTGATCGCTGCTGCCATCCAACACTCAAGGATCTCGGTTAAAAGTTTGCGAATCGGTTTACCTCAGCGGGTTCCGATTCTTTAAACGCTAGCGATTCCGTTTTGACTTGCGACTCACATTACCCTCGATGATGATCTAAATAATGAAAAAAAAAAACGACAAGAAGCAAAAATCATTTGTTTAATCAATAATTTACATATGGAACTTTACGAACAAATGGATTGCGTTTATCTTTATCAACTTTAGCAGGAGGTATTTTCAAATTATAGGGACACTTGAATTGCTGCGGGTTGTTTTTTTTTTTATCTTTTAGATCTTAATACGAACACTCAAAGTACGGCACTATATATACCTGTAGTATCTGGCTGGCCTCGAAGCAGGTGCCAGGCAGCAGAATAACCGGCGAACTAACATTGCCCGCCTCTACGCACAGCATGTTGGGGAACTCGTCGTCGCCAAAGTCGCTCATCTCACGCGACCGATCGATCCAGGGATTCCAAATTACTGCAAACAAACATAAAATTGTCAAAAGTTAACATTTGTGTTAAAGAGCGCTTCTCAAGGGATAACATAAATAATAAAGCACAGACTTACCCGTATCTGGAAAATTGTATTTGTGCAGCCTCATCTTACGGCCGGATACCACATTTGTGATCACGTGCTCTTGCGGCGTATGCTGATAGATGCGATCTGTCCACTCGTTGACAGTGACCACTTCGCGACCCTCCTAAAGGTGGGTGTCAAATGAAAGTCTTTTATATAAATTTATAATAATAAATGAATACCTGGTACAAAGCGCCCTCGCGTGTCTTGTCTATGAAATGACAGCCCTGCAGGCCGGTTATCTGGCAGCGTCGCACGTCGGGCACCTTGAGATACGTATGGAGCAGCATGTTGAATGTGAAGCTCAGATCTTTGCTGGGATTATAGACGCCAATGTGAAAGTGCAGCTCCTTTTCGCGCAATATCAGGCGATAAGTTATACGAAATCTGTAATGGAAAATGGAGATTGAACTAAGCCAGACTGTTGGCCATACGGAATACCCACTGATAATTCCATATGGAGCGCGTAAACTCATTGTCCATCAGCGAGAAAATTGCCTCCACATCGCCATTGTGCAGACGCTCCGGTGCCCGATCCAAATGCCAGCGTGTGATTCTCGCAAAGCCGTGCTGTGGACCAAAGGACCAGGCGCCGAATTGAGCTGTTTGCATATAAAATATAGAATACAGGGTATATAATAGGTGAGTATCTGTGTACTTACGAAACACAAAGGGTATGCCACCACGTATCGCCTTTTTGCCATCAAACGAGGCCAGCTTGCTGCAAGACACAGTATGAAATTGTCAATTAATTTATATTTAATTAAAGAATTTTAAATAAATTTTTAAATTTAATATTTAATAATTAATAATTTAACTCAAAATTAAAATAAACTTTGAAGCCAAATAATGATTAAACTTTTAAGTAAGTTTAAAAATTTGTTTAAATTAAGTTTTACATCAAGTTGAAACAATTTTGAACTCAAGAATTGTGCGGGCTTCCATTAAAGTTATTAAACTAAATTTTAAATCAGAAATTTTGGTTTACATTATAAAGTTGAATTAAGTTGATTTTGAATTTAAAACAACATTGTTTTAGGTAAGAGCAAATAAGCATAGGTTTGCGATTAATATGGGATTCCTTATTTTGGGCGATATCGTGCGCTCAAAGCTTGCGAGCTGGCAAAATACTTTGCAAGACTTGGGGGCCCCGGCATAAAAACCCAAGCAGACATTGAGAAATTTCTGAATCTTCTGCTCGATGATGCGGCGGCACAAAAAAGTGTCTGGCAATCTGAGTTTGGCTGGGCCACTTTTTGCTGCATGATTCAGTCAGTTCGTCTTTTAAGTTTTTTTTGCGTGCGCTAATTTGCCGACGCATCCATCAACTGTTCCCCGCCCGCTGCCCTTAGAGTCTGGGCAATTGTGTCATTAATATTGTCAGGTTGTAGTTGTGCAACGGATCAGTTTTGCTCAGCATTTTGTGCGGAATCCATCCAAGTGGCATTTATTGTGGCAGCTCTTTAAGCATTAGTTCTGTTTTAGTTGCCGTTTCTGTTACTGTTCAGATTCTGATTCGGATTCTGCCCCCGTTCGGACACAGTTGTTACCGGCCACACGTACCGGCTCCTTTGGCACGCACCAAAAAAGTGTCCCTGGTTTTTCTGCCACAAAATAAAACTTCGACTCGAACTTGCAGCGCGGTTTTTGTGCGGCAATTTCAGAGTTCTTCGTTGCTGTTGTTGGGTTTCCAAATGCCAATGGAATACAAAACAACAAAAAAAAAACATAAAAATAAAAAACTAAAAAGAAAAAACAGGCGACGCAATGTGTAACGAACATTCGGACAGACAGACGAAAAACTCTAAGCAAAGAATGAAAATTGTTGCAACAAAAAACTAGAGAGCAATGCTGCCAAGCTGCGCAATACCCTGTAAAACACATTCGAATATAGTTTACAACATATGATTTGTTGAGTTTGAAAATAGTTTTATGGTTATGATATAACTGATATATTGAATGACATTTTATAAATTAATTTTTGTATTTAATATAAAAAAAAAGTTCAAGATTTATTATTTAAGCATTTAAGTCGACAACATAATAGCTCTAAAGTTTTAAGGAAATTAATTAAATATTGCAACAAACTAAATATAACAAACAAGTTACCCGTTTGCAGGGTATTCACAAAATGCAGCACAAAATGAATAATATTTGCACCACTGTGCGAACAGTGCACAGTGTACATGGCACATCATGTAGTCGTTGTCGGGATTTATCGATCTAGATGCCGCGCCAAAAACTCCATTCATAAAAACCAGCGCATTGTTTTCGTTTTTGTTGTTATTGTCGGTTAGAGCAGGATAGCGTAGGCAGCAAAAAGAGTAAAATAAAATGAACAAAAATAACAAAAACAAAAAAAATACAGCGTCCCTCAAAGCTGCCCAGTCAACTTGTGCATGTGCAGCAAGCTCTCTCCAAGCTCTCGCTCAGTCAAGTTTGCTCTTTCTCTCTTTCGCTGTTCGCTCTTTGGTTGAATGCGCGTTTTTTGTGTGAGTCTCTCTTAATGGTATTGGTGCGGTTCGCTGGTTCGACGCTGTTTGCGTTTTTGTTGCAGCGTCATACAAAAACATTTTGCCGCCAAACAGAATGGCTAAGTCTGCCCAACCCACGACTACCGCAGCCCCCGCTTCCCCGACCTGCGCCAGCGTGTTCTTGCTATGGGGCATCCTTTGTGGCCAGCTAAAGTCCAACTGTGCCTGTGTGTTGGTGCTTGCTTCGACCGTTGAAAACTTTTGCCAAACACTTTTTTGGTTGCTCGCCGTTGCTAGTTACCGTCGTGGACTTGCGTAAGTTGCTTTAATTTCGAGCAGTGCGCTTGCCGCTTAAAGCGCGCGCTGCCCTAGCCAATGCGGCGTATGCGTAATATTTAAAACTCACCTGACAAACAACTGTTCCTGATTGTTAACACGCCAGGACACAACTGTGGCACCTGCATAAACAATAAAATAACAGAAACAAATGTTATTTACTATAAAAAAATCAAAGATTCGAGTTAGAACAATGCGTAAAATATGTAAAAATTATTCAGGCAAAATCTCAGGCTAAAAATAAAAATAATATTAAATTCAAAAAATAATATTAAATTCATTAGTAAGCTCTTTTTTGTTTATATCAATACTTTTAAAAAGCACAGATAATTATTTGCATGTTCATCAATATAATAATCCATATATTAAATATATATATGCAATCCATTCAAAAATTATACACTCAAATATATATATATAAAATAACAATTCTATAACTCTTAATAAATAAACTTGTACAGAAATTTATATCATATGATTTCTTGTTATTTTGCTTATATATATTATATATGCAAAGTTTTATGACGATAAAAGTGGCAATCTAGTTTGAATAGAAACTCGATATCGCAGTAGGCCGTAGTTGACCGAATCGGACCGCTATATCATAAAGCTGAATGATCGATTAATAATTTCTTTTTGTATGCAAAACATATTTAATTTTTAAAATATCATAAAACAACGTCGCAATTGTGACGCACGTTATATGTATATAAGCAAAATAACAAGAATATGATATATAATTATAATTATTCAAATATTACTGCGAACTCTAGGTATCATATAGTACACATACACAAAAATATATTATATATATTTAATTTGTAGTAAACAAAAAACTCAAGTTATTCCGAGAAAAGCGCCACATTTGTTTTCCATAATTATACGTATGGTTAGTTTAGTAAAGAAATATTAATTAATGTTAGTTACCATTTATTTTATTTATTTTAAAAATAATCTTTAGCCGGGTAGTTTATTTTCTGATGGTATTAAAACTATACATAATTATTCAGAACTTCAAAAAATATCAGTATTTAAGCCAGTTCTAAAACTTTTTTCAAAATCAGCTGTTTTGCTTAATCTTAATTTTAAAATTTAAGCCTTTTTGTTCAAATTCTGTGCAAAAATATAACAAGTCATATGCAAATTAAAGATAGAATTTGAATGTTGCCATCAATGACGCACACACACACACATGTACACACTCAGCTAACCCACATACACACGTTCCACAGTGTTGGCCTGTAAGTAAACCGGCCAACTGTGGGGAGACTAAGCCAGACTGAGCGAGACTTCCAGCTCCAGCTCCAGGTCTAGCTTCAGCTTCAGCTCCGGCTTCAGCTTTAGCAATCGCCATTGACTATTGGGTGGGTGCACCACAGTTGCGTGTGGGTGTGTCTATGTGTGTTTGTTTGTGTGTGTGTGTGTGTATGACTGGGCCTGTTTATGGCCCCAAACTCGCAGAGTTTTTCGCACAAACGTAACTGCAAATTTGAGTTACAAATAAAGCAAGAGGGGGGCAAATATATATGTATAGATATATAGAAAGAGGAAATTTTAAATTTTGACTTAGGCAAAGCGCACTCAAAATAATAAAAAAAAAAAAAACTTGTCCGACTCGGATCGTATTTGCTTTTGGCGTCTCTCAAAACAGCGTCAAAAACGCAACGTGGGCAGAGCGAACGAGTCGTAATTGTTGAAAGTGCGCTCTGTACATAGAAAAAAAATATACATACATATGTACATATACATACATATATGTAGGTTTGAGTATATACTAGATGTTTATATATATATATATAACGCCTAATCGAAATGTGTCGCAAGTAGGAGACGCACAGACATGACGATCTTTCAGCTGGGCCGCTTTTGGCCAGTTGTTGCGCATATCTCCCAAGAGAGCCAGCCCGGAGAGCCAGATCATTGGGCAAATGCTGATAAGATACTGCGACAGTCGCTCGATTTGAATTGCAAGCAAAACAAAGCAATGTTAATACAGTATTAACAAGGTTAACTAGGTTAACTTTATAGTTGTACACCGAGAGAATCGAGTTACATAAGCCAACTACACTTTTAACTCGAAAATATGTTCATTTCAAATGTTGGTCAAAATAAGAAATACACTGAATTAACGTTTCTTCCTCTTTCATATTTTATTGCTTCCTCTTTCATATTTTATTGCTTCCATTGAAAAGAGTTGAACAACTAAATTAATTAAAACTCTTTCTTTTCGCTTGAAATGTAAAACTTTTTACTCTTTTTTGCTTTATATAGCTGCTTATAGCTATTATTATGAAAAGTTTGTTTGTTTTTAATATATCCTGCGAGGCTGCGTTTCCCGTAGATAAAAAAATTCTTAACTAAATCAGTTATCTAAAGCATATAACAGCAATTGGAACAAACAACCGAAATTATTATCTTTTGTATAAAAACTACTTTGTTTTTGAAGTTAGGAGTTAAATAATTATTTAAAAGAACTCTGTTTTTATATATTAAAAATAGATTTTTAGACTATGTTAATAACAGACTTGGGTAGTCGAGAAAGCTCAAAATTTTCTTTTACTTGCTTGTCTTTCATTAAATTCACTTGTAAACTTAAAGCCGTTCTCAAAAATAGTCGATTCGAGTTTTTGGGTATTTTAAAATCAACTTAACTCAATTCAACGGCATTGGAACATAAGTTTGGATTTAAACCTATTTTTCTTTCCGTGTAGTACCTTATGATAACCTCTAGAGGTTGCATAAATTGTCGAGCGTCAGCGCGATCGAAGCTCGAGTCTATAAAACGAAAGTCCATAAAACGCTTAAAACAAAAGCAAAAACAAAAGAAACAACAACAACAACACAAAAAAAACATTGCTAATCATGCGCTAAAAATAACGCCAACAACTTTTTGCAAAAGCTTCAAACATCAAACTGAAGATATTAACTACCAATTGTTGTTGTCTCGCTTTTATTGTGCTTTGGTTAAATATGATTAATTATTATTTTTTTGGGGAGTCACTCACACACACACATACGCACACACTCACAAGTTCACTTACCATGCAAGTTGATTGTGCATGTCGTATTATTGCCACGATCCAATACAACAACACTGGTCGCTGCCACGGCAGCCGCTGTCGTGGCCATTTTGTTTCGCGCAACGGTTTTTTAAGCTCGCTGGTTTCGTTTCCTTCTCGGTTCTATGCAGCAGTGGCGCCCTCTGTGGTCGCAGCGATCACTATTTGAGTAGTTTAAGGATGCTGTCTCACTTTTTATTTATTTTTTATTTTTGTAATTAAATATATGTGTGTATATATGTGGGTGTGTAGATATATTAATATTTCTAAACTGTTGCGCTATAACGCTAAACGCCAGGCAAGTTTGAATTTCAAAATGTTGTTTAATTATTTACATAATATTCTATATAATTGCGAAACAATTTATTCTGCAAAGTAGCCCAGAGTCGGAGCTGCACACATAGACACACACTCGCACAATACACGCAAAAAGGCGGCCTCACTAACGCGCGCATTCACACACACATACGGAGCGCAGCTTGAGTTTTTGTCAATGAATAAATACGTAAGGAAAAAACTCGTGCAAAAAACGTTGAGACTCAAAGCAGCGCGAGCTCGGCTTACGTTGTTGCGTACACAAACGACCGATTGAAACTGAAAGCTTATATCACACAGCTGATACGGACTGGCGCACAGTTAAAATATTGAAACCGCAAAAGCTTAATTCTAACAGCTGTTATATTAAGCGTATCGATATCGTCAATACAATATCGAAACCATTAGAACATAGTTGCAGAAAACATCGATAGATGATTGCAACGTTATTTTTATGCATCACTAAAAGAAGGCTTCTTCTTCTTGAATACGTGAAATTTCTGGACAAATAAGATTAGAAGCGATTTAGAAATTCGAAGGCGTAGAAGACAATCAATCAAACCGACACCAAGAATATGCCGAAGTTCTATAAACTTGACATTAACCGCACCGAGTGGGAGATACCCGAAACGTACCAAAACCTACAGCCAGTGGGACAGGGTGCCTATGGTCAGGTGTGCAAGGCCCGGGTACGAGGCACCACCACAAAGGTGGCGATCAAGAAATTGGCCCGCCCCTTTCAGTCGGCGGTGCACGCGAAGCGAACGTACCGCGAGCTGTGTCTGCTCAAGCACATGGATCACGAGAATGTAATTGGCCTGCTGGACGTATTCCATCCTGGCCAGCCAGCCGACTCGCTGGAACAGTTCCAGCAGGTGTACATGGTGACGCACCTGATGGACGCCGATCTGAATAACATTATACGCACGCAGAAGCTATCCGACGAGCATGTGCAGTTCCTGGTCTACCAGATACTGCGCGGCCTCAAGTATATACACAGCGCCGGCGTCATACATCGTGACCTGAAGCCATCCAATTTGGCTGTGAACGAGGACTGTGAGCTGCGCATCTTGGACTTTGGATTGGCGAGACCCGCCGAGAGCGAGATGACCGGTTATGTGGCAACGCGCTGGTATCGGGCACCGGAAATCATGCTCAACTGGATGCACTACAATCAGACGGTGGACATTTGGTCTGTTGGCTGCATCATGGCCGAGCTGCTGACGGGTCGCACTCTCTTTCCGGGCACCGATCACATACACCAGCTAAACCTAATCATGGAGGTGCTGGGCACGCCCAACGATGAGTTCATGAACAAAATATCGTCGGACAGCGCCCGCACCTACATCCGTTCGCTGCCGGTGATGTCGCGCCGCAATTTTCGCGATGTGTTCCGCGGTGCCAATCCGCTGGCCATTGATTTGCTAGAGAAAATGCTCGAGCTGGATGCCGAGAAGCGCATTACCGCCGAGCAGGCGCTGGCCCATCCTTATATGGAGAAGTGGCATGATCCCAGCGATGAGGCCACTTCAACAATGTACGATCAAAGTTTCGAGGAGAAGGAGCAACCTGTAGAGAAATGGAAGGAATCGGTATTCATGGAAGTGCGCGCCTTTAAGCCGCCGCAGGCATTCGCCGAACTCTTGGCGCAGGCTCAATAGCGTGGACTTTAAAAGGACGAAAGCAACGACGTTAAGTCAATGAATGATGCTACAAAATTAGTTGTTAGATGGAAATTCTAATTCGTATTCGTATTTGTAATTCTGTTTCTAAAACGAAAAGTCAGCCTTAATGTCCAGTTCAAATTTTTTGGTGTTGGTGCTTAACTAATTATTTACTTTTGTGTATTGTATAAATTGTAAATGTATGTATGTCTATAGTATGTACAAGTCTGCAAAGTGTTGCGGCCATGTTGTGGCCGATAGCTCTATATAGCCATAGAAGAGCACAAGCTCTGCATAATTAATAAAAAGTGCTATTGTATTTACAAATGTTGTATCCAAGCCAACACAATATTCAAGTTGCTTTAGTTCAATTTACATAAGCAGATCTTCTAAATATCGTTCGAATTCCTGTTCGCGTGATGGCTGCTCCTTGCTCATGTTTAGCTGCTTGCTCCAAATATGCTCTTCGCCCGGTTCTTCCGGTTGCTCGTCCGTTGCAGTTTCGCTGCATTTGTCCGCATTGGTAGCTTCTTGTGGCTCCGCCTGCTCTTCCACGAGCTTGCCACGCTCCTCTTGATTGCGGCTGTGTTTATGCTTCCTTTCCGCCTTCCGTTGTTCCTCCCTCTCTCGGCGTCGGTGCCTTTTGTGCTCCTTTTTCTTCGTTCGGTAATTTAGCTGCTCCGTATGCTTGGAACAAAGACGCAACTGCAGAAAATGACCATCGAATTAGAGATAGGATTTTGGCAAATTCAATTCGACGTTCCTCACCTTGACGAGCGCATTTTGCGAAGCACCTTGCTCGATGTATTTGAAGTTGACTTCCCAGCTGCGCAGAGCTTCGCGTTCGCCACAGTGGCGACTGCCGCACTGGAACTGACCCACGCCGGTGACCACCTCCTGTTCGGTGCGCCAGCGCAGAGCGATTTTGTTCTCCTTATACCGTGTGAGGTCTGCGATGCAGTATTCCTTGAATAGCTTGCGGTAATATCGTAGCGCCAAACGCTGCTCCCAACTCAGCGCGCCAATGTCCTCATCCTCCTCGTCCCACAAGAAACGATGGTTTTCACGGATAACATCAATGTCACGTTTGTGTTTTCGGGATTCACCTTCAGCGGCCGTGGGTAGCACGTAATTATTAAGAATATAGTTGTGTCGCTCGCTAGCCGTCAGTTTATCCAAATTGACGGGGAAAATGGGTGTGCTGTTCATATTTTGTTTGACAATAATATTTACTTATTAACAAATGAATGAAAGGGGTCCTGACTAGCTTAACTCTAAAATAAAAATATGAACAACAGCGAAGAGTGTTGACAAACAAACAAAAATGAAATAAAAAATACCATAATATGCCTCGATATCTTACGAATTAATCGATATTTTCAATTTACCTTTTAACACCTTCATCAATTTGCTTTACAGGTCTTGCTTTGTTAGATATAACAGTTAAAAGAAATAATATCTTACAAATCGTGCATTAACGCTTTTGGAAATGTTAAGAAAGTAAAATATAATTCGATGAAAATATCGATATTTTTCAGTACGATGTTCCCCTTAAATCAATTTCTCCGTCAGTCAGGCGTACCCCGCTTTCTTGAGACAATTTTTCTTTAAACATAAATGGAACAATAACAAACACACACTATCTAAGCACAACAATGGCCTGCAGCTGTAATCCATTGTTTTATGTGTTCGCGCGCAAGAATTTACTATATTTACGATGCTACTGGATACATTTGCTTGTTATAAATGTAGTATTGTCTGTGGGGCAGGGGGTATACCTCCACTTGGCAAATACACATACTTTTCACCGAACGGAAGACTTTGAAACAAAAGACTATGTGAGTGCGAAAACATAATAGTATCAGCATATGTAGATATGCCACTACTAATAACGCTAAAAATGTACACACCCAACGGCTGTGCTGCGTTGTGCACAGCAGTACATGATAACAATGAACAATGAACAAAGAATGTATTGTAATATATAAGTTATATATATGTATATGTACATTCCCACTTAAAGCTTTAGCTTTAGCGAAACCAAAACTTGTTAAGAATTATTGTCACGCGAATTATTATCAGCCGCGTTGACTGTACTTACTACATACAAATTGTGTCGGTGTCCACAAGAAAATGTAGCAGAGCTCTTGCCTATTACTTCAAAGAAATGTTTTCCTGTTGGGCCCACTTAAATAAGTTATTCTTTATGCACCTCGCCTTCTACGCCAATGCTGCAGACATCGTCAACCAAGTATCATCCTGGATAAGCAAACACAGCAAGCATATAGTCAAATCCGCTGCAATATGCTGCAGGAAAAGGACTCCACTGGATACTAAACAAATCGATCAGTCTCCCTCTTTGATAAATAAAAAGTTGGAATTATGAGCATTATGATATTAATGAAACGGAGCAAGTTATGGAAAAAAAAAATGATAAACTTGTTCTGCGTATGATATGTTGAGGGTATACTTAATTCTATATAACTATTTTATTTTTAGTTGACACTAAAAGAAGTGTACTTTCCCGCAAATGACAACGATTGGATATACTATGCGCCCAATACGGACAATGTAAGAAATCTCATGGACTCTGTGCGTAGAGAATTTCAATTTTTAAGCGACAGTAAGATTAATAAACATTTTCGTGTTTTGTTTTAAAACAGATATTGTAGTATGAATTCTTTATCAATCTATTTGCAGACATGCGTGAGTATAATAATAGCGTGGAAATGCAACTGGAAATGGAACAGCAGTGCACAGGCAGTTGTTTTGCCATCAATTTTCAGAAGCTGCCCGATCCAGGCACTGGAGAGGGATTGAAATACAGTATCAGCTCTAATAAAATGCGTATATCGCCCAAGAAGCGCTTTGTAAATGACGAAGAAATCAATCATCAGAAGAGTGTGTATCGTCGATTGCAGACCTTTGATTGTTATTGTCCATTAACTAAATATCCCTATTATTACAGGTGACGATGAGTATGTGCGTGAGGGATTTTTAACGCTGCAGAATGTTATTGATCGTCAGTATATGCTGTATCAAGGAATCAACGCCGACTACAAACTACTGTTAAACGTCATACCCAATTTAGAGTTTAGCACCTCAGATAGCTATCGTCTAATCAATTTCGGGACACTTTTTAGCATTCTGTTTACTATATTACTGTTGGTCACATTTCTGGTGCCATTTGTCGAAGAGAAACAGAATGGCCTCAAGGCGTTTCTCAATCTGGTCACACCCATGAGCTTTTTGAACGGCCTCAGCTTTTTCCTTGTACGTTTTGTGAAGTATGCCGCATTCCTTCTCGTTAATTTAGCTATCGCCTACCATTTTGACGCCGTGGGTCATATTGGTTTTATATATATATTTACGTTGTTTCTGCTTTATATTATTGCAAATATGTCGTATGCTTACCTGGTTTCTGTGTTCTTTCATTCGGGTAAGCTGTGCATCTTTCTCCTTGCTTTGTTTTGCTTAAAAATATTTGTACCTTTTATATTTGATTATATCTGACAGTGTTCTACGCAAAAGTTGGCGGTCTTATACTCCTCATTATACCCTACGTGTTTAATTTTGCAAGCAATTGGTTTACCGCATACATTTTTTGCACCAACACATATTTAGAGGGCCTTAATGTGCTACAGACCTTCTGCAATAAGCGTAAGTTAAAAATTTATTTTATTAATATAATAAATTATTTAAATAGCTTTACAGAAGGGATATTTATTTGCCGATATTTACAATCTGAACAATCGGTTGTGGTGCAAAAAAATTTAAAATAAGAACATTGCAGTCGGGCGATACCGACTGCGTTATTGTCCTTAACGTCTTTAAATAAAATATTCCATAGCTCCCATATATCAAACCACCATAACTTTGTCAAAAGTGAACCGATTTTCACGTTTGATGGCATTTTGATCATGATTTGTCCTATATATTGACTCCACATTCAAAATATATTCATTTTCGAAAATAAAATTTTTTGGAATTTTTGGGTCAAAAAAGCATGTACTCCCCCCTTGTGAATTTTGGAAAAAAATTTTTTTTTCAAAATTTAGAATT